>MU863888.1:0-409554 GCA_033296885.1 Triangularia verruculosa
ACCCAATATTTTTAATACCTAAACACCCCCCCGCAATTAAAAATCCCAACCAAAAAAAAAACAATAATATTTTTTTTTCTTTTTTTTTTTTCCCCCCCCCCCCCCCCCCCCCCCTACCTAGGTAGGTATAGAGTCTCTCAAAACATCATCACCCTACACAGTACGCCTCAATGGTATCAAAAAAAAAAGCAACAATTCCAGCTTACTCCATTATAGATAACCCTCGTACATACAACGTAAATACCTCTTATCAGTATTTCCTCCTCTTTATTCCCAATCACTTACAAAAAGAAATCCACAACACCCAATCTCGACCTTTCCCCTTTGTCAAGCATAAAAAAAAACGCTCGAGTGTAAATTCCTACTACCACTTCTACCCTTCCCTTTCCTTTTCCTCCTCCTCCCCCCTTTATCAATCAAGTTTAACCCTGAAACATAAACCCTATTGTTTCTCCTTCTTTCCTCAACCAAAACAATCCACCCCCTAGAACGCATCATCCATTTTTTTTTCCCTCTGTAGCAGCAGCAGCATACCCATGATATCAAAGCCCTGCTTCAACTCACCTCCCTCCGTCCCCCCCGCAGAAAAAAAACATGGTATTCAACATCTTCCCATTATCAATGTCCACTAAAGTCATATACCCTCTTATCCTCATCAGCCATACCAATGATTAAAACCTAGAGGCATACTTTCATATCCCTCTCATCAGGTAATACAACGATAACTAGAAAGGGCGTATCCCCAATCACCATCATCACTGCCCATCTTCTGCTTCAGGTACAGTACCATCCTACTTACCCCCCGAAGCCCTCTTGAGATTCTCCATGATGTTCTGGATGTGCGCGTTGTTTCCCCCGGCATTATTCTGCCCTGCCGCCGGAGGCGGAGGAACACCGCTGTAATACCCAGCCTGCGGAGGTGGGGCTCCGTATTGTTGGGGGGCAGCGTTCTGGAGAGAGCCAAGCAGAGCGTTGATATCGATCTGAGGGACAGCGGCAGCGGCAGCATGCTGGGCTTGGTGGGGTTGGGCTTGGAGACCAGCCAGGATGGTACGCAGAGTGTCATTGTCAACTTTGCTCAGGTCTGGAAGCGCAGCAGGAACAGTGGGAGGAGCAGCAGCAGCAGCTTGTGGAACAGGTGGTGGCACGGCTTGCGGAAGTGGGGCATAGTGAGAATGTTGCTGGTGGTGAGGGTATCCAGTGGCCGCTGGTGGTGGTGATGGAATAACAGGCGGTTGGTAGACAGCTGGGGACTGGTATGTGGGAGCATAAGCTGACTGTGCGGCAATAGGTGGTGGACGGGCCTGGACGGCGGCCTTGGACTTCTCCCTAAGGATCAGTTCGGCTGCAATGGGCGGGTCGAGCTGGGAGTAATTCTCAAACTTGATATTGGTGTTGGTGTTGCGGATGAACAGTTGCAGGTTTACCCTGGCCTGCAGCGGTGAGTTTCGGTCCAGGTCAATGATGGCGTGCACACCCTCAATTACAAGGCGCTGTACAATGGTTTCCCGTGGAAAACGAGGGTTGAGATGCATCACATCTGTCGTGAGGCCCCGAACGCGGAGCGCGTTCTCCACCCAGGTGACAAAGGGTCTGTCTACATCATGCATGAGTAGAATTTGGATATCTGGAACCGCACTGCCATAACGCTGGGCAATATCAAGCTCCGAGGGGGTGCGGCGGTGATATGGACTGGGGCTTCTTCGTCGGTAAGCGTCACTGTTGCTCCCAAAACGGTCTCGGCGGGGTGGTGATCGAGAGCGGCGGCGGTCGTGTGGCATTGGGCCATTGTCTCGATCTCGAGGATAGAAGCCGCGAGAGTTGTCTCGTCGTGGCGAAGCGGACCGGCGGAAATCGTTTCTTCTCGAGTTCGAGTCAAATCTGTCATTGGCCGGACCGCGTGGACCAGGGCGTCGCTCTGGGGAGTGACCCCTGTTATCCCCAGAACTAGACGGCTTTTTAGTTTGACGTCTTGAAATTTCGAGGTCTGTGAAATAGATATTAGCCTGTTCTTTTGTCCACGACGTGTTGAAGTGATAAGACGGGGCGACTCACGGATGCGGCGACCACCAATCTCCATATCCCGACAAGCCTCCAACGCAGCCTGAGCTTCCGAGACGGTATGGTATTGGATGAACCCATAGGCGCTCTTCATAGAGATCTGGGCTAGCCGGCCATACTTGCTGAATACCGCAAAGACTTGTTGCTTTGAGACTCTGTCGCTGGAAAGGTTCCCTAAACAACCGTCAACCAACTAGCTGCCTTTCGGATGGACCGACTTCACCTACCAACAAAGACTCTCGAGCCTTCGGGGAATTTGTCCCAATTCTGCTCCGACGTGTACTGCTTTTCCTCAGCCAGGAAAGTTTCCCAGGCACTTCCGCCGAAGCCCGAGGCTGGGCCCTGTCCGGGTGCCGATGGCTCCATGTCATATGAATTCCTAGATGTAGCATGTGAAGATTGATTATACGAACGCATCAAACCACCGTCTGTGGGTGTAAGTGGGTGCCCATATACGGGCGGACCACGAGAATAACTTTGTGGTTGGGCCGATACCACAGGTTTGGGAGGCAGTGAGGAAGGATGAGGCCCTGACAGCAGAGATGTGGTTGGGGCAGCATCTGTGGCACTGGCTCTAGCCGTGATATCGTCTACCAACTTCTGGATGGAGGCAGGATCCTGCATTGGTGGCCCCGCAGTGGCAAGTCCGGTGTCAACAAATGCATCGGACTTGCCCTTGGGGGCTGGCGTCGGAAGCGTGCTTGTTGGGGATAGTGGATTGGGGGGTCCGGATGATGTGGTGGTGGACGGTGGCTCGTTGTCACCGGGCATGAGCGTTGGAGAGCCGTTGGCATTGGGCTGCTCTGCTGATGACGATGTGGGTGGTGGAGGGCCATCTTCAAGAGGGGCAACGGCAAGAGAGTTGCTGTGAGGCTGGGTGGCAGAAGGTACAGCAGGCGCAGATGTGACTTGTTCATTCATGGAATTGGAAGGGGCAGCCTCCTCTGATACATCAGGCTGAAGCTCGCCAGAGCCAGCCTCGCTATTCGAGCTCTGAGCGTCGACTGGCGGCGAATCAAAGCTCTTTGCATACTCATCATTGTCGGGAGCAGCATCGGCAGCGCCGTCAGCGGTAGCAGCGACATTCCCCTGCGTCTCGTCCTCGTCACCATAGTCAATGCTCCCATCGCTATCATCGTGGAAGTCTGAGGAGTCACCGGCCACTACAATGGTGTCGGATACAGGGGCCGACGCACTGTGATTCTCCAGACCGGGGTCCATGATGATGCCGGTCATGGGTTCTGACTGGTGAAAATCGGCTGGATTGAGAGCTGCTGTGTCAGTGGTTGCTGCTTGGTCCTGAAGCATGGGGACCACCGAGTTGCTCTGAATCTGGACAGAGATGGGCTTGGGCGAGAGGGGACTCAAGCTGGCGGCGGCCACAATCTCGGGTGACTGTTCCGACATCAAGTGGAATGCAGTTGGTCGCGACTGGTTGGACGTCTGGATGAGAGGGGGATCAAAAGATCAAGAAAAGAAAAAAGGAGGAAATGGGGTTAGAGTGACAGTGGTTGGGTCCGAGGGGAAGACGTGTTGGGGACGGGAATCCTGACTTGTCTTTTCTGGCTGTTACGCGGCGGGCGATGGACGACTGATGAAGTGCACAGAGAGGAGAGCGCGCGAGAGAAAGGGCAAGAGATGGGAAGCTCTGGTTTTGTGATATCTGAGGCGGTGGATGAACCTGGAAGGTTTGCGGAAAAAAAAGCCAACGGGAACCGTCACAAGCTCGCAGCCACTTTTGATGAAGAAGTCTGGGCCAGGTGGGCAGAGGCGTTGCAAGCGCAAGGCTGATGAGAAGTATCCGCAGAGGAAAAGAAAATTCTCGATTGGGAGCCCCACCCTAGCTTAGGGTTGCTTAGCGCAACCTGCCGCCAGGGTTACGAGTGGGGCTTAGTCGGCTGACAGTAGCCAATGGATTGTTCTCCATTGTTTGCATTCATCGTCATTTGAATGCATCAAAGAACATAGGTACATAGAATGCAGTTCAGCCTCGAGTTTGTGTGTACCTTTAGCTTGTCTGATCATCATGTCACTGCTCCGTAGACTCCAACCACCAAGCTTCTTCTCTGCAACCTCCTGGACAGGGAACCGCTTAGTATCGGCGCCAGTCTCGCGATTCATTAGACACCAGGCATTCGACGCATCTTTTGACGATGAAGAGCTTAGTGAAGCCCGGAAATGGCACCAGTCATTCAAGATTGACAACCTTCCCGAAGGCAACACTTCGTTTGCCCGATCTAGTGGCCCTGGCGGCCAACATGTAAACAAGTTTGTGCATCTGCCATCAGCGTCTCCAGCCTCAGCCTGTTGACCAGAGTTTGGGTAGGACGGAAACAAAAGCGACAACCACATGGCCTGTCCCGCAGCTATTGTCCAGACTCCCCAAACTGCTGCATGCCGGTCTCCGGGAATCTAAATACTTTTCGAAGCGGAGTGACTCTCTGGTCTTTCAGGCTCAGACCCAGCGAAGTCGCACTGCCAATACAGAAGACAACCGACAGAAGCTGTTTGATGAGCTCCAACAGCTGTACGAGGCTACCGTGCCAAATGCAACGAGACCAGAAAAGGCTGCTAAATATGAAGCTCTGTATGTGATGTTCAATCATCAGCTATCCGCAAAAGCTAACACCAACACAGCAAGAAGAGCGCCACGGAGTCCAGGTTGAAAAGCAAAAAGCATCATTCCTCCAAAAAGGTTAGTCGGAGGGGAGGATCTGAGTAGTAGCACCCATCCAAGAGTTGATCTGCAGACACATGGAATGAAGTCAAAAGATGGTGTCCAACCCCGGATTCGAACCGAGACCTTCAGCCGTGTAGCGCGCCAATTGATTCATCCAAACACCCCCTCGTGTGATTCTTACTCTCAATTCCACTGGGGATCGTGCCAGAGTCTGCTATTGACAGGAAGGTACGTGATACCTAACTGTCCTTGTTGTTTTTAGACGAGACCAACAGTACCATTCAGAACGTTCGTGGTAGCACGAGTTGGATGCGTGTATGAAACGTCGCCTCGGACCGCTATGCCAACTACGCCAGAGGGAGCACCTGGGCTTATTTGCTGAGTTTTAGGAGCAAAGTATGGTTCTAAATACCCGATGGAAGGAACCTTTCGAGGCTTATTTTTCAACTTAGTTCGTGTTTTTATAAAAAATGACACTGAAAATAGGGTATAGCTCAGTAGGTAAAAATAAGATCAAATCAACAAGCAACAGGGGGCATCTCTTAGATATCCCTATTTGAGAACCATCAACTAATCATCCCCATCATCATCCGAACTATCCTCCAAATCACCCCCCTCCCCCTCAATATACAGAATGTTTATTTCTTGATGATATTAACCCTGTCGGCTGTTGCCTCAATCGTCATGGTCTCTGCCGAGAAGAGAGTCGATATCGCCTCTATCTGTTCAGCCGTTGGGCTCCCTGGGAGAGCCACCGCCTCATTTTGCCAGATTGTCTGAGGAAGAGCCGTCGAAGACGGGCCGCCAGTTTCGAATTACTCGAGGCGTGGTTGTTGATAGAGTTCGGCGTGATTGTATTTCAGCAGCGCTCGCTAACGGAGATCCGGGGAGGAGACAAGCTGGGATGATTTGGGTGCGCTGAAGGATCGGTTAGGTCCAAATTCTGCCAACAGCACAGCATAGAGGAGCGGGCCTCCCATCAAGCAACTTCTCGTCATCTACCTCACGCCCATCCGACCCAGGTTTCTTCACCCAACTAACATCCATCCAGCACTACAGCACCCTCTCCTCAAACCGCAACCCCCACGTCGCCGTCCAGCTGATGATCCCAACTCGAGATAATCCTTCTTAGTAAACACCTTGCCAATCCCCTTCTCCATTCCGAACCCCCATGATTTCGGGGCTCGTTTATGTCTATTGCGCGAGCACTACCGTGGCCATTGTGAAGAGGTTGCTCCGTCGAACAATAGTTGTTAACAGCATCGACTACCTCACCCGAGACTCTCGATTTAGTAACAATCCCAATTATCTTACCAGTACACTAATAGTCAGGAACTAAGAATTATTCGAGGATTTCCTATGCTTCATTTGCGGCCATGGAGAAAATATAGGGGTTAGGTTTGGCCCTGAGAAGCTACATCATAAACAAACAATGATACGTAAAGGCTGGACATGATTGGAATCAACTTCTCCCAAACAATACGCAGCAATGACGGAGATAGTAAGCCAAACCTGCCTGTCAAGTTGAATTTGTTTGAATTACGACAGTTACCAACGTCCATTTCTAACTAGCAGTAGAATCCTGATACTTTGCAGGTTTGTACATATCTGACAGTGAGCCCCTGACATCGAAAAAGGGATATGCATCTAATAAAAATAAGCACGTTAACATCAACCGAGACTACGCCAGATCGAGTTAAAGACCAAGTAACAAATGGGTCGATAAACAAGAATACCTGGATACCAACAACCAACATACCGCGGCCTTCTCCTCTTTGCTGGTCGAGGGTTTCGAGATCCAGTCATAGTCGCGGCCTTTGCTGGCGTTGAAGACGTCTTCGTAGCCGTATTCGCGAAGGACGACAAGCACTGACCACTCGGCACCCTCGATTCACCACGATACCAATCCTCCCGTCAGGTTAACAGTTATCTTGGTTGTCAGGAGCTGCGAATCTCGTACTAGCTTTTGGCTAGAATATCCTCAAATCAAGAGTGGTCTAAGTGGGTAAAGCATGTTGCTGCACCAGGAGTCTTGAAATACTCTTTTGGGAGGAAAGCTCTTCTATATTCATGGTACCCGTATGATAGGACAGTCAAAAGAAGAGTCGGCAGACAGTCATCACCGGCTCACTCACTCTCGTCACTCCGACAGCATGAACATGCCCGTCCCACTTGGGAAGTCGCGGCGTCAGTAATTGAATCCGCGCTAGTGCAGCTCACTGTGGATTCCTGATCCTCGATAAGCCGATAAGCACCCTTGGCATCTCACCGCCCGGCAGAACAAAAAATAATTGAGAGCTGCTTGCAGCTGCAGGTGTCGCAAACTCCCCAAAATTTATCTGGGGTCCCTCCAATTGTCCAAGGCCCAATTCGCAAAGAAGAAAGCCGCGACAATGACGACCCAAAAAGTAGTGTAGGTTTTTTTCCCCTTCTTCTACACTGGAACACAAATCAAGAACAATATAAATTGACCTTCCCTTGCACAGAGACTCCCGAATCCCAACACTAATCCGCAATGGCCTCCAAGAGAAGAAGCGCAGCTTCTTCGTCGTCGTCGGCGACCGCGCCAAGGATGCCATCGTCCACCTCTACTACATCATGTCCAGCATGGAGGTGAGGCACAACAAGTCAGTATTGTGGGCCTACAAGAACAAGCTCCTCGGCTTCACCTCCCACCGAAAGAAGCGCGAGAACAAGATCAAGAAGGAAATCAGGCGCGGCGTCAGAGAAGCCAACTCCGAGGACCCATTCGAGCTGTTTATTTCGCTGAACGATATCCGATATGTCTACTACAAGGAAACCGAAAAGATTCTCGGTAACACCTACGGCATGCTGATCCTCCAAGACTTCGAAGCCATGACGCCAAATATCCTCGCCAGGACGATCGAGACGGTAGAGGGTGGTGGCTTGGTGGTGTTGTTGCTGAAGGGGATGAACTCCCTGAAGCAGCTTTATACCATGTCAATGGACGTCCACTCAAGATACAGAACCGAGGCGCATGATGATGTTGTGGCGAGATTCAACGAGAGATTCATCCTGTCACTCGGCAGCTGCGACTCTTGCTTGGTTATCGACGATGAATTGAACGTTTTGCCGATTTCAGGAGGAAAGGGAGTCAAGGCGCTGCCACCACCAGACGAGGACGAGCCAATCAGCAAGACGAAGCAGGAGCTCGAGAAGATCAAGGATTCGTTGCAGGATACACAGCCAATTGGGTCGCTTGTGAAGCTGGCGAAGACGACAGACCAGGCGAAGGCGCTGCTTACGTTCGTGGACGCGATTGCGGAGAAGACTCTCAGGAATACGGTCACGTTGACTGCTGCTCGTGGTCGCGGAAAGTCGGCGGCGATGGGTGTTGCCATTGCGGCTGCGGTGGCGTATGGTTACAGCAATATTTTCATTACTTCACCGTCGCCGGAGAACTTGAAGACTTTGTTCGAATTTGTGTTCAAGGGATTCGATGCGCTGGATTACAAGGATCATGCCGATTACTCCATCATTCAGTCGACGAACCCCGATTTCAACAAGGCGATTGTCAGAGTCAACATTCACAGAAACCACCGTCAGACGATTCAGTACTTCCGCCCACAGGATGCGCACGTTCTTGGACAGGCCGAGTTGGTGGTTATTGATGAGGCGGCTGCCATTCCTCTCCCTGTTGTGAAGAAGCTCATGGGCCCTTACTTGGTCTTCATGGCTTCCACAATCAGCGGTTACGAAGGTACTGGTCGGTCGCTTTCCCTCAAGCTCATCAAGCAGCTCAGAGAACAGTCCATGACCGGTGGCAACCCGAACGGCGCAGGTACTGCTGAGGTTGACAGGGCCAGCGGAAAGACCACCAAGGAAACTGCTGGAATTGGCGGCCGCTCCCTCAAGGAAATCACCCTGTCGGAGCCCATCCGTTACGCCCAAGGCGACAGCGTGGAGAAGTGGCTCAACACCCTCCTCTGCCTCGACGCGACACTCCCCAGATCAAAGCTCAACACCCAGGGCTGCCCAGACCCCTCCCAGTGCGAGCTGTTGCATGTCAACCGCGACACACTCTTCTCTTTCCACCCTGTATCCGAACGATTCCTCCAGCAAATGGTAGCGCTTTATGTTGCCTCTCATTACAAGAACTCACCCAACGATCTTCAGCTCATGTCGGACGCGCCCGCTCACGAGCTTTTCGTACTAACTGGACCTATCTCGGAGGGAAGGTTGCCAGAGCCGTTGTGCGTTATTCAGGTTTCTTTGGAGGGTAAAATCAGCAGACAGAGCATTCTCAACAGCTTGAGCAGAGGGTCACAGCCAGCAGGTGACTTGATCCCCTGGTTGGTGTCTCAGCAGTTCCAAGACGACGAGTTTGCTTCTCTTTCTGGTGCTCGTGTTGTCCGCATTGCTACCAACCCCGATTACGTCTCGATGGGCTACGGTTCCAAGGCTTTGGAGCTCCTCGTCAACTACTACGAGGGCAAGTTCGCCAACCTTTCTGAGGATGATGACGTAGCCATGGTGCAAGCGGCCCCAAGAGTCACGGATGCCGAGCTGGAGAAGGGTTCACTCTTTGACGACATCAAAGTCAGGGATATGTCGGAGCTTCCTCCCCTGTTTGCCAAATTGGCCGAGAGGAGACCGGAGAGGCTGGATTATGTCGGCGTGAGCTACGGCTTGACGCAGCCATTGCACAAGTTCTGGAAGAGGTCACAGTTTGCTCCTGTGTACCTGAGACAAACGGCGAATGACTTGACAGGCGAGCACACGTGCGTTATGCTCAGGACGCTGCAGGATAGCAGTGATTCGACCTGGTTGGGAGCTTTTGCGAATGACTTCCACAAGAGGTTCCTGAGCTTGTTGTCGTACAAGTTCAGAGAGTTTCCTTCGATCTTGGCGTTGACGATTGAGGAGAGTGCCAATGCTGGGGCGGAGCTTGATCCATCAGCCCAGGCTGGCAGCTTGAGCAAGCAAGAGCTGGATGGCTTGCTCACTCCCTTTGACCACAAGAGACTCGAGTCATACTCCAACGGGCTGCTCGACTACCATGTGGTGTTGGATCTCATTCCTACTATCGCAAACCTGTTTTTCACTGGCAAGCTGAAGGAGATCAAGCTCAGCGGGCTGCAACAGGCGATTCTGTTGGCTGTTGGCTTGCAGAGAAAAGAGGTGGATGTGGTGGCGGATGAGCTGGGCCTGCCGGCCAGTCAGCTGCTGGCGATCTTCATCAAGATCATGAGGAAGATTGTTTCGCATCTGAGCTCGGTGGTGTCAGGTGCTATCGAGGCGGAGATGCCAGACCAGGGCAAGATCGGAGTCAGCAGAGAGAATGCTTCGGGCGTGCACGATGATGAAGTGGTGGACAACAAATTTGTGCCGTTGGAGATGAGCTTGGAGGATGAGTTGGAGGAGGCGGGAGATGAGGCTGCAGCGGAGCTGAGGAAGAGGCAGAGGGAGATGATTGATTCCTTGCCGTTGGATCAGTGAGTTGTTTCGTTTCTTGCCGTGATATAAATCAGTGCTAACAAATCTGTTCTAGGTATGAGATCGAGGGTGACGAGACCGTCTGGAAGGATGCTGAGACCCAAGTGCTCAAGGCGGCCAAGAGCGGCAAGTCTGGGACCACAGTGAGCGTCAAGACCAAGGCGAAGCGCAAGGCTGGTGAGGACGGTGCTGAGGAGAAGGGCCATTCCAAGGCCAAGAAGCCCAAGAAGGAGAAGAGCAGCAAGAGGTAATGAAGAAAGGCAAGAGCGGGAGTATATAGGGGAGTTGTTTGTACTGGTAAAAAGATACCCAGTCTTGATTTTGATAGGAATTGATCAGGACTTTCAACATAACAATATGTATCAAAAGGGGGTCTCGTGATGTTACACAGACCCCGGTGGTTGACAGGGGGAGCCAAGGACGACTCGGAGCGAAGCGTTGGGCGAACTCCTGAAAGAGGGGAAGTGGGGCTCCCCACTCGAGTTGATTGGTTAGAGGAACGAGGGGCAGCAACTCGGTGCTTGTCTCGAGTGGTCTGGGTTGCGATGGAACGTGGGAATGGGTGCGGCTGATGAAGACAAATGCCGGAAGAGGGTGATTTATTATGTAGAAGAGCCGTCAAACATCAGTTGGTAAGGTGTCATCAGGAAGACAACGTCGTCCAGTTGGAGCCTCGAGTGGAAAACCCCTCTCTTTCGGACTTGTTCTCCATCCAATCCAATTCTGTCGCTTCTCCTTTGGTACGACCAGGCTCCCTCTTTTGGGTCCTCACCTTCTCACAGCAAGGCTGGCTGCCCGATTGCCGTCAGAGCATTTCCCCCCTTTGACGAACACCTCTAGATAAGGCTACGGCAAGGCGTCCAGGCAAACGTCAACTACCGACGAGGCGATTAATATCTTGGGTACCTGGCGTACAACCTTCTGCGACGACATCAACAGTTGCCCGCGCGCGCTTTGTAAGCGACAACCACCACACCGACACCGCCGACGACAAAGAGAGAGCAAGGAGACAACCATGGCCACCACCGGCGGCCGAACCCAACCCAACATCCAACCATGCCAATACAAAGTCGGCAAGACCCTCGGCGCGGGGTCTTACTCGGTTGTGAAGGAATGCGTGCACATCGACACGGGCAGGTACTACGCCGCCAAGGTCATCAACAAGCGACTGATGGCCGGCCGCGAGCACATGGTATATTTTCCTCTCCCCCCTCCCTATTTCCCCCCTTATCCCCATCACTAACCGCCTCCCATCTGCAAGGTCCGCAACGAAATCGCCGTCCTCCGCCGAGTCTCCATGGGCCACCAAAACATCCTCACCCTAGTCGACTACTTTGAAACAATGAACAACCTCTACCTCGTCACCGACCTCGCCCTCGGCGGCGAGCTGTTCGAGCGCATCTGCCGAAAAGGCAGCTACTACGAATCCGACGCCGCCGACCTCATCCGCGCCACTTTATCGGCTATAGCCTACCTCCACGACCACGGCATCGTCCACCGCGACCTCAAGCCCGAAAATCTTTTGTTTCGCACCCCCGAGGACAACGCAGACCTCCTCATCGCAGATTTCGGCCTCTCCCGCATCATGGACGAGGAGCAATTCCACGTCTTGACCACAACCTGCGGTACACCCGGTTACATGGCACCGGAAATTTTCAAAAAAACCGGGCACGGCAAGCCGGTTGATTTGTGGGCTTTGGGAGTGATTACGTATTTTTTGTTGTGCGGGTATACCCCGTTTGACAGGGACAGTGATTTTGAGGAGATGCAGGCGATTCTCAATGCGGATTACAGTTTTACTCCGTTGGAGTACTGGAGGGGGGTGAGCGATTCGGCAAAGGATTTTATTAGGCGGTGTTTGACGATTGATCCGAACAAGAGGATGACGGCGCATGAGGCGCTGCAGCACCCGTTTGTGGCGGGGTGGTTGAATAATGGGGAGAAGAATGGGGAGGTGGGGTTGGAAGGTGAAAAGGGGGCTAATTTGCTGCCGACGGTGAAGAAGAATTTCAATGCGAGGAGGACGCTGCATGCGGCGATTGATACGGTGAGGGCGATTAATAAGTTGAGGGAGGGGCAGCTGCAGGGGGGGATGATGAATGGGGGGAGGAGTAAGGAGCCGGGGAGGGGGTTGCAGGCTCAGAGGGGGATTCCTACGACGACGACGGCGGCGGGAGAGAACTTGAGGCCGGGACATCAGCAAGGGGGGAGGGATGATAGTGGGATTTCGGGAGTGGGGAGTTCGAATGGGAGTGCTGGAAATGGAGGACAGGATAGTGGGTTTGGTAGTGGTGGGGAGGGATTGGTGGATGGGGATGTGAGTATGGAGGATGCACCGTACGGAGGCGGTGGTGGGAGCGGGGTGCCGGCTAGTTTGAGGCCGGGGAATGAGGCGAATAGGGTTGTTGAGACGAGCAAGGGGCTTTGGAGTGGTGGTCCGGGTGGGGGTAGGCGATGATGAGATAGTTAATAGGCAGAGAAGAAGTGGTGAGAGGTTTGATGGCCCGGCTGCGGTGATGTCTGTCAGGTACAGACATAGGGGGTAGGGAGGGTGGTTTGCTCTTTTTGATGGGAAGAGGACCAGGAATTTGTACCCTCCGTGTCTCTACCGGACAGACGTCATCGCGGCCGGGGATCAGTCGGTTTGGTGGTGTGTGTGGGTAGTGTGTGTGTGTGTGTGTGTGCTTTTCTAGATGGATAATGGGGAATAGGAACTCTTCCTTCTTAGGTATCATGGGAACAGGGCTGGGTTTTCTCAAAGGAAAGAGGGGGAATGCGAGGAGCAAAGAACTCGGTTTCCTTTTTTTCTAGGGAAGGGTGTTTCTTTTTTTGATGTGATGAAATCGGGAGGATCACAGATTACAAATACCAACTATAGCGAGCGATTTCAAGAGAGTTTTCATTTTTTTTTGTTGGTTGGATAATTCTGTTTTCTGACATTGGTGATTTTAGTCTGCGCTCGTGGTGTGCCTTATAATCGTCTACATAGGTATAGCCCCTGAGCCCCTGAATCGAGCTGTTGTTCACTACTCCGATAGGCTTTGTTCTTTTTGGTGTCTTTTATTTGGTATTTAATACGTGCATGTTCATTCTTACTTATCCCTGACAGACAAGAACCTCAGTGGTATATCGCTGTTCATACCAACACCATAACATAACAACATCTCAAACGAACAAATCCTTTCAAAAAAAACAAATAGAATTGCAAAGAGCTGGGTATCATATCTAAACAAATTAAAACTCTTTCTCTCTCTATATATATAAACCCCTTCACACTTTTTACTTCCTCTCCCCTTTCAACCCCCCAATCTCCTCCCTCAAACCCCTCACCTCCCCCAGCAACCTCTCCTCAAAATCATCCTCCCTCTCCATATACAACCTCCTCAGCTCAAACCCCACCTCAATCGCAATCAAAATAATAATAATCCACTCCAGCCTCGTGCTATGCTTCTCACTGCTCATCTTCTCGCTGATATCCAGCACCCCCTGCGTCATGTTGATCACCTCCTGCGCATACGTCATCTTGTCGTTCAGCGTCTTGATCCTCACCCCCACATCCAGCGCCTTCCCAATCTTGGCGTAATACGTCTCGAGCTTCTCCTCTGTATCCCAAAAAATGTCCGGGAGCGCGTCAGTGAGGTCGTTGTAGTGATTCAGTTGACTCCTAAGATTAAGCAGCTCCCCGGCCTTCTTGAGGATAAGATCGCGGGACAGCGGGGCGCGGAGGCCCTGGGACAGCCGGTCGGGAATGTGCCGCGTGCTTTCCAGATACCGAGTAAGTGACGATTCCAAAACAGCGAGCTTGGTGCTCCGGGCCAAGCCGGAAGAAAATGCGATTTTGGCAAGGGTCGTGTCGAGACCCTCGCCGCTTTCCTGCTCGCGGCGGGTGCCGAGGACGACCACGTCACCGTTGACGCGGGATTCCTCGGCTTCTGGGTCCGGGATGAACTCGAGGTCTTCTACCTCTTTGTTTTCGACAAAGGGCTGTTCGGCTGCTGGGAGGAGGTGCTTGGTGGCGAGGGTGTTGACTACATCCGGTGGAAGGGCCCAGGTGACGACTGTGCCGGACGGAAAGACGAAGATGTCCCCGTTGTTGAGGCCGCGGGCGTGGACGACTTCGGAGAGCTCGAAGCCGGAGCTGTCGGGGTCGAGGGTGAAGTTGTGGCTGGAGAGGATGTCGATTACTTTTTCCATGTCGAACGAGTCGGCCACGCAGACGGCCGAGATGGTGGAGGAGCCTTCTGCTGCGTCGAGGGGTTTTTCTGGGGAGGGGGTTGGTTTGGGGCCTGGTTTGCCTTTTTGGGCTACGATGGCTACGCGGTGGAGGGAGCCGCGGAGGGGGGGCTTGCGGCGCTTTTGTTGCTGGTTGGCCGGGGTGTTTCCATGGTTGTCGTCTTTGGCTTTTTCTTCTTTTGCTGCTGTCTTGGCGGGAGACGACTTTGGTGTCTCGACATCTGCGCGGAGGAGAGACCTCGAGGTAGAGATGCCACGGTGAGGCCGGAGAGCGGCTGTTGTCGTGCGGGGGTAGACAGTCTGCGCAAGGAGGGGCCGTGAAACATGACCAAAGGAGGTGCTGATGCTACGGGTAGCAAACCCGAGATTGGGGAGAACGGTCCTCATGCTGGGGCCATTGAAGGGGGATTGACCAAAAAGCCAACTGTATGGGAAGCGGGCTATGTGCTGAGAATTAGCTCCACTCGGAAAACACAAGTCAGGGGACAAATCCCAAGATTTTCTCTTTCGACGGCAGCTTCGGGGAAGTTCTCGAGACCAAAATCCCGGCCGGCAAATGGTAATTCATGTCGTCACGGCGGGGTTATTGGCGACGTAATTACCGGTTATTTCATCCCTAACGTAAAATACACCAGACTTTTGGAACTGTGACCACATCATTGACAGCTCCACAATGCACCTGTCATCCAAGCTCATGACATGTCAACCTGAAGAGGAGCTGCTTTCCCTCCTTTCCCAACAACCAGAACCCCTGAGCCAAAAAACGGCAGTAACACACAATTTGGCCCGCCATGGAAGACATCCGAGTCGAGGACTACCTCGACGACAAGCTCCAGTCCACCACCGACTTCGACCACCTCGACACCCTCCTCTCCTCAGTCGAATACCAGCGCTCCCAACTCCAATCCCAACTCGACGATGCCACCGCCGCCCTCGCCCTCGCCCGCCAGTCCGAGTCTGACCGCCAAACCGCCCTCATGACCCAAATCGAAGAATTCCAATCCCTCCAAAAATCCATCGACGTCCGCCTCCAGATCATCGCCTCGTCCGACGCCCCCGACGAAGCCATCCGCCGCCTCGAGGTCCCCATGGTACAGCTCCGCAAAGTCGACCTAGCCTACAAATACCTCTTGCTCCTCCAAGACGTCGAACAGCTCCGCCAAGCCGCCAGATCCCACCTTCCGCAGTCACCAAAAGCAGCCTTGGAACCATACACAAAACTAAAGCAGCTATGTCTGAAGTTGAAAGACCTCCAAAACCAAGCCGACGGCGCGGCGGTACACATGGTCAACCACGTCGAATCCGTCACTGAGACGTTGTGGTCCGAAATGAAAACCACCATGTCCTCTGAGCTCGAAGCCGTTCTCAAGGCACGGAGCTGGCCTAATGTGGAGCCTGACTCTGTGGTTGATGAGGAATGGCTGGCCTGCTTTGAGAAATTGGTCGACCTCCAAGTCCCCGAGGTTCTCTATTCTCCTGATGTTGTGACGCTATTACCGTTCGACGTCATGGCGCAGATCTTTATCAAAGAGTTTAGGTTCCATTTTATGAGCGATAAGCCCACCAGTGCGCCCCAGGCTATTGGGGCACATTGCTTCCCTTGGTTTACGGCCCTGTTGGAGAAGTGGGAGGATTTCTTCAGGGATAACTTTGGGGGTGTGTTAGCGGCAAGGTTTGCGGAGACGGGGGTGGCGCAAAAGATGGTGTACATGGACCCGGTGTGTGCGTTTATCACTGCCATGCTGCCGGTAGTGAGGGAGAAAGTTCAGGATACCCTCGCTGCCACAAAGGGCGATGTAGCCTTTTTGAGTAGCCTGATGGGGCAGCTTATGACCTTTGACGAGACTCTACGGAGCAATTTTGCGTATGATGGCGGAGACGTTGAAGAAGGCTGGGGCGGTCTGACCTCTGAGGTCCTCAAAGACCACTTCCGGACATGGCTGGAAGCCGAAAAGCAATTTGCCCTGGAGAGATACCAAGCCATCATGCAAACTCAAGACGCAAAAACGATCGACTATGATTTCGCCGGGGCGGGGAAGACGAAGCCGACGTTTGCTGCGGTGAGAGTGACGGACTTGTTGAAGAGTGTCACGACGCAGTACGAAAGGGTGAGGAGGTTCTCGCACAAGCTGAGGTTTCTGATTGACATCCAGCTCAACATTTTGGACGAGTATCACGACCATTTACGGGGCACGCTCGAGGCATATCTAAGTATCACGTCAACGGTAGGAAGAGCGTTTGGTGTGACGAAGGAGCAGATCGCCGCGCTGGAGGGAACGGGAGCATTGGAGACACTGTGCAAGGTGTATGGAAGTGCGGATCATATCGTGAATGTGCTGAAAGATTGGAGTAATGAAGAGGTACCCCCTTTTCCTCTAACCCCCTTTTACCCCCATAATATACTAACATTTTTTTTTTTTACAAAAGTTCTTCATCACCATGTGGGAACAACTCCAAACCCGCGCCAAAGTCACAGAGGACCAATCCAACCTCGCCGGCGGCATGAGCTACGACCACGTCCGCGACCGCACCTCGGCCGCGGTCGGGACAGAGAACCCAGACAGCGGGGTGCTATTTGACGAGACCATTTCGGCGTACAGCCAGCGCCGGAAACGAGCGCAGGATTTTATCGCAGAAGCACTGGTTGACTCCCACCGCAAGGCCTTCAGAGCTTACCTCCACCGCCCGCAATGGAGCACCATCTCAGATGACCTCTCCGCCGACGTGACCATCACGGCAGAGTTGGACGAGCCGCTCCGCGTGCTCAAGCGGGACCTCGATTTTCTTTCCCGGGCGTTGGGGACGGCGGCGTTCCGTCGGGTGTGGAGGGAGGGGTTGGAGAGGTTGAATAACATGCTCTGGACGGAGGTGCTGATGTCGCACAAGTTTACGGGGTCGGGGGCGGCGCAGCTGGGGAGGGATGTGAAGGCGGTGGAGGCGGTGGTGGAGAGGTATATCCCGGATGGGTCGAGTGCGTTGGGGAGTTTGGGTGATGCGGTGCGGTTGCTTAATTTACCGTTGGAAGGCGGGGAGGAGGAAATGACGCTGAAGAGGGCGACGGATATGGTTTTTACGGATAATGTAGAGGCGAAGAAGGTGCTGGAGGGGGTGGGGATGGAGGGGGGGTTGACGCCGGCGAATGCGAGGCAGATTTTGGGGAGGAGGGTTGAGAATGCTGAGTAAGAGGAGGCGGAGAGTGGAGGGGGGGGGGGGGATGAGTTGTAACCGGAGATGCGGGAATGATGTTGCTTTCCGGTGGGCGGGGGGGCGGTTCGTGTTTGTTACAAGTGTTGGGATAATTGAATGATGGTTTTGGGGGAATATATGGGGTGAAGAGCTGCGGGAATGGGAGAAATATGAGATGAGTGCAGTGTAGGCGGATGAAAAAAAAGGGGATTTGGTATGGGATGTGGATGTGTTTTTTATGAACATACCGTCATCGATACTATTTCTTTTTGTTTTTTTCCGCCTGCTCTAGCATTCATCTCAAATTTCTCTCAGTCGCGCGGGTTCTGGATACCCCCTTTTTACTTGCTGGTAATTTCTAAGCTAGTCTTTGGAAATATCTAAAACATTTTTAGTAGCTGGGTGGTGGTGCAATTATAGTCAGTGTGTTGCAATGTCTTGCTGTAATCCCCCCTTGTTCGTCCATTGCGTGACTTCATTTCTGTTCCAGACATTTATTTAATACTATTGTCGAAAAAAAAAACAAGATGTATTTCAATTTTCATCTCCTCATTCATTCATTCATTCTATGCCACCTACACACAGTCTTTCGACCTCCGGGTATAACCAACCGCGTTGAAGCAGTTGAAAAAGCAATGCCAGCCTCCCCCTTTTCCCCAGTCTCTGCGTCGTAAACAACACATATGCTGGACATCACCACACTCATACTCATGCTACTACACACACATATAAATCATCCCATGTACTCCCCCCCCCAATACCCAAAACCTTGGCAAGTTGATGACCAAGTAAACAAAGACGCCGGTATAATATGCTTTTGCAAATCATTTCTCTGTTTTTCTTCCATATCCCGTGGTCTTTTTTTCCATGCAACCCATATTTCCCGATTCGTTGAGGTATCTCCTTTGATCCCAAGCACCCATTACTTTTTAGATGCTATGAAACAAAAAACAAATCCGTGACCCATAAAAAGAAAAACCCCCGCCCCTTGTTGAACATGTGGCAAATTATACGCCGGATATCATTTTTCCCCCTTTACATTATTTTGAAATAAAAACAACTGACCCGTTTAAAGGCCAGCGTCGACTCTCCAGCCCTCAACGGGGAGGGGGAAGGTGGAGGACCACTCGGCGATCTCCTTCTTGAGCTCGTTGATGCGGGCAACCTCACCAGAGGCAACCTTGACCTTGAAGTCCTTGAGCTTGTTGGCCTCCTTGGGGAGAGTAGCCTGGACCTCCTTGCAGAGCTTGATGGTCTCATCAATGTACTTGGCGACGCGCGCAAAGTCCTCCTCGCCAAAGCCACGGGAGGTCATAGCGGGGGTACCGATACGGAGACCGCCGGGGGTAAGAGCGCTCTTGTCACCAGGGACGGCGTTCTTGTTGCAGGTGATGTTGATCTGCTCAAGGAGGGCCTCAACACGGGCACCGTCGAGAGCAAAGGGGCGGAGGTCGAGGAGGACCATGTGAGAGTCGGTACCGCCGGAGACGAGCGTGTGGCCCTGCTCCTTGAAGACCTTCTCGAGGGTCTTGGCGTTGGCAACAACCTTCTCCTGGTAGGCCTTGAACTCGGGGGAAGCGGCCTGCTTGAGCGCAACGGCAAGAGCCGTGATGGTGTGGTTGTGGGGACCACCCTGGTGACCAGGGAAGACGGAGAAGTTGATCTTGTCCTCAAGGTCGTAGAGGGTCTCCTTGCCAGTCTTGGCATCGACGGAGCGGACGCCCTTGCGGAAGAAGATCATGGCACCACGGGGACCACGGAGGGACTTGTGGGTGGTGGTGGTAACGACATCGGCGTACTCGAAAGGAGTGGGGATGACGCCCGAGGCGACGAGACCAGAGATGTGGGCAATGTCGACAACGAGGTAGGCGCCAACAGAGTCGGCGATCTTGCGCATGCGCTCATAATCGATGAGGCGGCAGTAGGCCGAAGTACCGGCAACAAGGATCTTGGGGCGGAAGAGCTGAGCGTTCTTCTCGAGCTGGTCGTAGTCAATGATACCGGTGTCAAGGTTGACGCGGTAAGGCATGGTCTCGAAGTAGGTGGAGACAGCAGAGATCCTAGGAAGGCCCATGTCAACAATCTGTGGGGTAATGAAAATCCGGGGGAGCTTGGAAATGCTTACTTGCGCTGGGGGGTCTGATAGCCGTGGCTCAGATGACCACCGTGGGGAAGGTCAAGACCCATGAGTCTGCCGTGAGGAGGCATGATGGCCTGGTAGACCTGGAGGTTGGCAGGGCTGCCGCTCAAGCACTGAACGTTGACACCCCACTTGGCGGAATCGACGTGGAAGGCCTCAAGGGCACGCTTCTGGCAGAGAAGCTCAATCTCATCGATGTGCTGGTTGCCACCATAGTAACGAGCACCGGGGAGACCCTCAGAGTACTTGTTGGACATGGGGGAGCCAAGGGCATCGAAAACGGCGCGGGAAGTAACGTTCTCGGAGGCGATGAGGATGATGGACTCGCGCTGACGCTGG
Source organism: Triangularia verruculosa (assembly GCA_033296885.1). Taxonomy (NCBI): domain Eukaryota; kingdom Fungi; phylum Ascomycota; class Sordariomycetes; order Sordariales; family Podosporaceae; genus Triangularia; species Triangularia verruculosa. The sequence goes on from MU863888.1 coordinate 20,097, forward strand.
ATCTCGTGCTTCTGTAGGAGGGGTTAATGCTGCTGTCTGGGCATACCGGGGCTGTTCCAATGGAGGCGTACCATGATCTCAGCGACCTCGGGGTCAGAGTCCACGAGGGACTTCTCGAGGAGCTAGAAGCGGTGAGTCAGCACATGGCGAGTCTGGCAAGTAAGATGGTTGAGGGGAAGAATGCTAACCTGCTTGTGCTCCTCGGAGAGGGCATATGTGCTGGAGGGAGCCATTGTGTCTGTGGGGAGGGAGATATGACTTGGCGAATGGAAGGAATTGGTTTGGTGATGAGGGAAAAGAAGGAAGAGAAAAAAAGTTTGGGAACGAGACGAGGATTCACAGGGTCTTTGTCTTCGGTTGGCGGGGGGCGTCAGGAAGGGAGATCGGAGGCAGGAGAGAAAATTTGGGAACCCCCACTTCGTGAGTGAGCATCAGTTGCGGAGCTTTGCAGCGAAAAAGGAGGGGCAGCAGGGCGTTGGAGGGGCAGCAGGGCGTTGGAGGGGCTTTGGTTGGGACCTGCAACACCAGCCAAAGTCATGCCAAGCTCAACATGCATCTATCGAAGTCTACAACGACCGAATCGGTCATATTCGGCCACTTTTCAACAGCGATCTCGGGCCTCCGTTCCCCTGCCGCTGCTTGTGTCGGCGACGGAAGCTATCTACATACAGTATATAGGCTTGGCCATCTCCTTGGTGAATTCGATTATGGGACTATCTAGACATTCGCACACAGCAGATGCCAATCTGAGGTAGTATCGCAATATGCGGTCTGCCAGTCTACATACGCAGTAGGTAGCTCACCACACCACACACCGCACCGACTATCTCGAGGTCGCTTGCTGCTTACTGGAATGACTGTCCGAGTCTGGCCCGGGATCGGGACCGGAAAATCGGATCAAGGTGGAGTTGCGTGCCGATGTCTCGATCCGGACAAGGGCCAATTGGGAGTCATTGGATGCCGTCATCTTGCCATAACTCACCAGTAATCTCAAAAAGGGGAAAGTGAAGCTCTTAAAGGAGCCTTTGCGTCCTGTTCAAGCTCTACACCGAAAATCCTGCTTTTCAAACTCTCCAAACTGACCTCTGTGAGAGCGCCAATCAGACCAGGGTGCCATCAAGGTTCTTACCGCCCCAGTGCTACAACGAATGCCATCTCCCAATTCAAAGACACCTGCTGATAGCCTTCATCAATGTCCATCAACGGAATGATGTGCGCTAGGGAGCCTGTTTGGTAGGTCACGGGATCGGCTATGAGGTGAGGCGGACGTTCTGCACACATGGGCTGGCAAGGTCTGTATGGTAATGGGAGGCCCGGAAGCGAGTCGCAGTTGGATGAAACGGTCAGCCAAGCCTCGAGTTAGCGAATCGTTGCCATGGCTGCCGTACAATACCACTGTAATTACGATACACCGGTGCCTGGGCGCTGCTTCCCCGCGCCAAGACGTCATGCGGCAGGGGGGACCACACGCAAGCGGAGGCATCACGATACCCGATACGGGTTACCTTGAAGGTGACTGGCCCGTCCGTCGTCAGCAGCGCCACCTTGAGCTCTGTCTGCCGCCTGTCGCCTGCCACAACAAGCCAAGACTGCGTGGCCAGCCAAGCAGCACCCAGCACCCAGCACCCAGCACCCAGCACCCAGAACCTTCGTCACCGTTGAACTCTCACCCATCCATCTCCAACGCACCTCTCTCCAACTCTCTCCCCTTCCATTTAACACCAGTCTTTGGTTGCATCCCTTTTCCATCAACGCCATCCCCATTGCCCTCCACACACGCGCCGACCGACCCGACGCTCTCTTATCACCGTCTCTCATTTCCCGCACCCACTTATCGGACTGCCCAACATGAAGGGCGCTCTTCTTACCGCAGCTGTGCTGCTCGGGGGTGCTCAGGCCGGTGGCGTGCACAAGATGAAGCTCAAGAAGGTGCCTCTCGCTGAGCAGCTGGTATGTTTCTACTGTCGCATCGCCGAGGTTTCACGATGGTTTGCTAACGTTCATGGCGTGCAGGAGGCGGTTCCCCTCGAGACCCAGATGAAGCATCTCGGCCAAAAGTACATGGGCATCCGGCCACAGCAGAGCCATGCCAACGCCGTCTTCCAGGGCTCGCTCGCCGACACCAAGGGCATCCATCCCGTCCCCATCTCGAACTTTATGAACGCTCAGTGTATGCTCCTCTGATATTTGATGGAAATCGCGCTGGACTAACTTGTGCGACAGACTTCTCCGAGATTACTATTGGTACTCCTCCCCAGTCTTTCAAGGTGGTCTTGGACACTGGAAGCTCTAATCTTTGGGTGCCTTCGGTGGATTGCGGGTCTATTGCCTGCTACCTGCACTCCAAGTATGACTCCTCTGCGTCCTCGACCCACAAGGCCAACGGGTCTTCCTTTGAGATTCGGTACGGATCCGGGTCGCTCAGCGGTTACGTGTCACAAGACACCATGACCATCGGCGACATCAAGATCAAGGAGCAGGATTTCGCCGAGGCCACCAGCGAGCCTGGCCTGGCTTTCGCTTTCGGCCGCTTCGACGGCATCCTCGGTCTTGGTTACGACAGAATCTCGGTCAACGGGATCGTCCCCCCCTTCTACAAGATGATTGAGCAGAAGCTCATTGATGAGCCCGTGTTTGCCTTCAAGCTCGAGGATACTGAGGGCCAGTCCGAGGTCATCTTTGGCGGTGTTGACAAGGATGCCTACAAGGGCAAGCTCGTCACGATTCCGCTGAGACGCAAGGCCTACTGGGAGGTGGACTTTGATGCCATCTCGTACGGCGACGATACTGCCGATCTCGAGAACACGGGTATCATTCTTGACACGGGCACCTCCCTCATCGCTCTTCCCAGCCAGCTCGCTGAGATGTTGAACGCTCAGATCGGTGCGAAGAAGGGCTACACCGGTCAGTACACGGTCGACTGCGCCAAGCGTGACGCGATGAAGGACGTCACGTTCAACCTTGCTGGTTACAACTTCACGCTCGGTCCCTACGACTACATCCTCGAGGCTGGCAGCAGCTGCATCTCGTCCTTCTTCCCCATGGACATGCCTGAGCCAGTTGGTCCTCTCGCTATTCTGGGAGACTCGTTCCTGCGCAGGTATTACTCCATCTACGACCTTGGCCACGACACGGTCAGCCTTGCCGAGGCCAAGTAGTGGAGGGCTCGGAAGTCGATTGCGATTGATGATCGGAAGAAGAGAAAGGGCGCAAAGGGCTCGAGACCTTGATGATGCTAGGATGGCATGAACATGAACAGCGAAGGGTATGGAAGGGAAGGGAAGGGAGAGGAGATTGGGAGTTGGGTTTCCTTTTTTTTTTTTTTTTTTTTTCTTGGTTGCGTCTTGGTTTGATCAGTTTCCTCTTGTTGCTTTTGTTGCTTTTGTCGTTTTCGGAGTTGGCACACACACCATCATCATCAGTAATGCGGCGGAAACTGTACCTTACATGTCCAAAGCACCAAGTTGCACCAGTTTCCTTTTTGTAAAGTAATCATGGGATAGCAATCCAGTAAACAGGCATATTACTGCATTTTTATTTTTATTTTTTTACTGTCTAGTTTATGCCGTGTTCCCAATGATGCATGAGACGGCCATGATGGAAATGCCATGAAACCGTTTTTGGAGCTGCTGCAATGCCAGTGATCGCTGCGACAGATGCAGCCAAATGCAGAGTGCAGCGCTGGGCAGCAGGGGCTGGGAGGGCGGTCACGTGCGGACCTGAAGTAAAAAGGGCTCCACTCACTGATAGAAAGAGGATTAGCGTGGATAAGCCTCGCGCTGGCTTTTCGTAATCAGTTTCTTGGGTGAGTTTGAACGACGGCTCTCCGCCATCCTCAGCACTTTGCAGCCTGCAACGGAGCAGAAAAAAAAAGGGAGAAAAAAAAAGAGAGAATAAGCCATCGGATGCCGTGTGCCGCCCCAAGTCGGACGTTAAATCGCAAAGGCAACCGTCCTGCTCATCCCGTGCACCCGTTTTGGATGAATTCGGCCTGTTGAGCGCGACAAGGCTGCAGACGACGAGTTAGCAGTTATCCCTATCCTATCCTATCCTATCCTCCCTTCAAGCAACACGCGAATCGCGCGACAACCCACGCAGCTAAAAAACCACCCACCTTTTTACATCCCACCTCGCGGGGTCCATCACCACCACCCACGGGTCTTACGGGTCTCACGGGTCGAAGCATTCCCCGCCAACCATGGCTTCGCCCGACGTCGCCGCGCCGAATGTCAACGGCGTCGCAGCAGCTTCGTCGCGTGCAGATTCGCCTGCAGACTCAATTAACTCGTCCACCAAGCGGAAACGCGATGCGAACGACCACCATCGCCCAGAAGACGACACCACCTCCAAGCCCCCGGTGAACGGCCTCCAAAAATGCCACGATGACCAGTCCCTCATCCGCGACTTTTTTGATGTTTTGCAAAGGTATGCGCCCCATCGTGTTCCATCAATTGCTCTGCCTCTGCCATGATAGCAGCGATTACCGTTGCTTCGCATCCGCCCTTGGGTAGACCACTGACCTCATTTCCCCCATCAGTCACGACAAGACTACGCCCGCCATTTTGAAGCGCCATCTCCCTGGCCCCGCACCCGACGGCGTGCCCTCTCTCAAGAGGGCCAAGTCCGAGGAAGACGAGCCCATCACCATTGCCGACAAGGTGGCACAGGGGGCCTACCGGATTCTCGACGACTTGATGTGCGACCTCACCAAAGTGGTAGAGGACCATGTCAAGGAACTCAAGATGGAAGACGGTGCCAGCAACGAAGGCGCCATCACCCAAACAAAAGCCTTCAAGACAACAGCACTGGGGCTCTACCGGCAAGAGCTCTCCTACCCCAAGCTCCCCCAATCGCTACCACTGCGACCCGGCCAAAGGGAAGACGGATCCGACGGCACCTTGGTTCTGTCGACATTTGGTCTTGCCCCCAATCTGCGACCATTATTTACCAGCTTACAACGTTCTGCTTCGCCCGACGGAGTCCTCAAGCCTCTGGGGGACGGGCAATTGCCTAACGGAGTCACTGCGACAAAGATCTACCCGGACGTCTATGCGCACAGCGACAAGAATGCCCGTCCCCTAACATTGGGCGAGCTGTTTCCCTCACCTAGAAATCTCCCTCCTCTGCAGCCTCCCAAGGCCCCCAAGAACACTACTAAGAGCAATGTTCTTAGCTTTTATCACCCTGAACTTACAGAGAAATCCAAATATCGATCAGGCACCTACTCCTCGCAATCGCTCTCGACTGGGCACTGGCTTGACTACAGCAACGCGACACCCGCCATCCACGCCAAAACCAAGCAGCGTGAGCGGGCTCAGAGCTTGGCTGGGGTCAAGCCTTCCTCAGTCGAGCTTGAGCTGTCGGAAATGGAAGCGCTCTTCCGTGGCGCCTTTTCCAGCTTCGCCCCGAGTAGAGATGACTCGGCCGCGATTGTTCCGTCAAGTCTTATCAGCCGCATTTGGTGGCAGCGTGTTGGCCGACGAAATTTTGAGAAAATGAACGAGGACGCCTTGGATGAGAAGGAAGAGGAGAATGCCGTGGAACCAGGCTTTGTCACGGAGATTGACGATGACTTGGTCAAGGAGGCGATTGAGAACTGGGACTCGGTTGTTGACCCCAGTTTGGATGAGGTGCTTGGAAAGAAGTCGGATGAAGAGAAGGAGGTGGAGGATCTTCTCGATGAGGTCACCGACATGATTGAAACACTGTCGTCTTTCCAGCGGAACCGCAACCTGACGTTGCCGACCAGTCAAGATAGGTACTCGGCTGACCCGAACAACGGCGACATGCTGCGCAACGGCAACGCCTCACAACAGCCAAGCGAGGAGGAGGTGATGACGTATGAAGCGCTCAAGGCACAGCTTGCCATGATCATCGCGAGCCTGCCTCCCTATGCTGTGGCCCGCCTCAACTCGGACAAGCTTGAGGAGCTGGCGGTCAGCACCAAGATTGAGGTTCGGTCAGATGAGTACAGGGGTGTCATGGAAGAGGACGAGCCAGCACGTCTTTCGCGACAGGCCGCTCAAGCTGCAGCAAACGCCAGCCAGCGCCAAGCGCATAGGACGCCGAGCGTCTCCTCCGCCACCTACGGCAACCACCAGCAGCAGTATCCTGGTCAGTTCCAACCGTCGGCCCGGCCCATCGCCAACGCACAGCACTTCCCGCAAACACCTGTTCGGCCTCAGGGGCAGAACATGTTTCCGCGGGCGCCATCCACCGTTCCAATCCCCCAACCCCATCATCAAGTCCAGCCCCGCCAACCGCCGCCCACCCAGTACAGACCGGGGCCTGGACCACAAATGTACGCACCACAACTTGCCAAGGCGCAAGGCCCGTATGGTCATTCCAATATGCCCCAGCCTTATGTCAACAGTCCCACGCAACAACGCATGCCACAACCGCCGCCGCCTCAACACAACTTCATGGGGCAACAAGGCACACCTCGCTTTCCTCAGCAGAATTTCCAGCAAAACTTTCCACAGCATCAGCAGATTCACCCCCCGCACCAACAGCACCCGCAGCATCAGCAGGTGCCACATCATCAGCCATTGGCTCAACATCCACCACAGCATCCGCATAACCAGCAGCATACCCAACATGGCCAGCAGGCGCCTTTCCCACCTTATGCCAATGGCGGACCCATGCAGCGGACTATTTCCCCGCAGATCCCACAGCAGAATCCCTATGGACAGTCACCAACCCCACCACAGCAACATCAGCAAATACCCCATGGACGGCCACCTTATGGTCCCAGCACTCCAGGTGTGCCACCGAGCGCCATGCAGCAGCGGCCCTATCCCGGTTCGCCCAGCATGATGCAAGGTGGCAACAGACCGCCGTCGAGTCTCACAGGCTTTGCTACCGTCATGCCTGAAGTGCAGCAGCGTCAGGTCATGGAACAAGCTCGTGCCCGGGCGGATGCGGAGCAGCGAGTGAGCGGACACATGGGTAAAGTTGCGCAGGGGGAGGTGGTCGGCTTGGCAGGGATAGGACTTGGCGGGCAAATGGACGTCCACAAGATGGCGGCTGCCAACAAGCTGCAAATAGGGTCACCAGGGCCTAAGATGGCCATGCACCAACCCAGCCCGACGCCTCCTCTGAACGGCACCCAAACGCCGGTTCCCATACCGCATGTGCCCAGCCCTATGCAGGGCGTGGTGCCGACGCCGAGTCCCGGACCTCAAGGACCTTTTGTCAAGCCGCCTGTACCTTAGATAGAGTATAGGCCATGAGGAGGGGTCGCAGGAGGTGTACAAAAGAAGTGTTGAGAGAGAACGTTTCGACATGAATTAATGGATGGATGGATGGGAAATAGATAAACCGGGAATGAAAGAAAGGGAGGATAGGGGCATGGGATTGTGCATTGTGTAATATCATTTTCTTTTCCCTTTTTCTGTTTTTTTCGGCTCAGTCTTGTCGTAGGGAAGGAGGGAGGGTAGGAAAGCGACCGGCTACCCTGAGGAAGGGTTAAATTGAGGAACACAATGTCGGGGTTTCTTGTGCGACTTGGTTTTATTCTTTTTTATTCAAACTTGATTCTCTTTTTTTGGTTGGTAAAGCGAATGATGGTTCGAGAGGCAGCGGCGTTGTGTTTGAGGGAGAAAAAAACACGTTTGAGATTTTGTCTGTATTGACCGGAGTGCCTTGTTCAAATAGGGATGGCCGTCTGTTTTTTTGTTCAAGACAAATGCATTATTATTTTTTTCATTCCTTGAGAAAAGGGGGCTTGGTTAGCAGATGTGTAGTAGGGGTTGTGTTTCTTGATGTAGCTCTAGATCTCAACGGAAAGAGAAAGCCGGGGAGGTATTGCCCAATTAAAAGAATTCGAGAGCCAGAGTCTTTTCTAAAGTGATTGATATATTTTTCTATTAGGTGTCTGCGATGAGTCAAACATCTCTGAGGACGATGGCGTTGAAAGCCTCCTCCAAAAATCTCGAATGCCAGTTCCTCGAACTGAGATCGTGATATCGGATACGTGCATATCCTCAACGAGGTTGACCCTTGCTTCATGACAGCCTCAGTTTGACGTATCATTGATCTCTGAGACGCCATTGATGAATATTTTATTATACTCAACCACTCCGACATGTCACAATTGAATTCTCCCGGATCCCGGGACGATACCAAAACCTTTTCTTTATCTTCCTCTCTCCGAGTCATATGCATCTACCCTGAAGTCTTGGGTTCGCAAAGCACGCCATCAGCCCCCTGTTCTTCGGCTGTCAAAAGTTTACCCCACAACTCAGGGCCCCTCCCCACAGTTCGTTTAATACCCCAAGGTACGAACCCCACAACCCCCACCACGAACGTGTCTCTCTTTTATAAACCGCCAGCGACCCGACACCGGCGGCGACTTTTTTCGTTTTTTATGTTAGCTGGTATTAGATAAACAAAGTCTCGAATCCAACGGGATCAACAGCCCTTGTTCTCTTTCCCTTTCCTTCCTTTCCCCCTCCTCTCCCACCGGGAAAAAAAAAAACACTCACAATGGCAGCCCCAACAACCCCCCAAGACCTCGCCCTCCCCGAACCCGCCCCTTCCTCCACCGGCGCATCCCAAACAGTCAAAGATTTGTTTTCCGGCGCAGCAGGTGGCATCGCCCAAGTCCTCATCGGTACTCCCCCCCCCCCCCCCTTCTTTCCCCCTTTATCCCCCCCCCTCACCCAACATGCTAACATCCCCAATAAAACAGGCCAACCCTTCGACATAGTCAAAGTCCGCCTCCAAACCTCCACCACGTATCCCTCCGCCCTCACCGCCGCAACCTCAATCTACCGGCACGAAGGCCCCCTAGCCTTCTACAAAGGAACCCTCACCCCCCTTTTAGGAATCGGCGCCTGCGTCTCCATCCAATTCGGCGCGTTCCACTCCGCCCGCCGCTACCTAGAATCCTTGTCTCCCGGCGGCAAATCCCAGCTCTCCCACTCCCAATATTTTGCTGCAGGCGCCTTCGCCGGTGTAGCCAATAGCATCATCTCCGGCCCCATCGAACACGTGCGCATCCGTCTCCAAACACAACCCCACGGCCCCTCCCGTCTCTACTCCGGGCCGCTAGATTGTGTTTCTAAATTAGTGAAACAAGGGGGGTTGGCAGGGGGGTTGTACCGTGGACAGACGGTGACGGTGATCAGAGAGGCGCAGGCGTATGGATTGTGGTTTTTGGCTTTTGAGTGGTTGATGAATAGCGATGCGAAGAGGAACAAGATTGAGAGGAAAGAAGTGCCGAGCTGGAAGGTGGCGGTTTATGGGGGGTTGGCGGGGGAGGTGCTGTGGTTGGGGAGTTACCCGTTTGATGTGGTGAAATCGAAAATGCAGACGGATGGGTTTGGGACGGAAAAGAGGTACAAGAATATGAGGGATTGCTTTGGGCAGGTTTGGAGGCGGGAGGGGGTGAGGGGGTTTTGGAAGGGGTTGGGGCCTACGTTGCTGAGGGCTATGCCGGTGAGCGCGGGGACGTTTGCGGTTGTGGAGATGACGATGAGGGCTATTAATTAGGTGGAGACAAAAGGAAGGGGGGAAGAGGCTCCTCAACGGGCTGGAGGTTGTGGGAAAAGGAGTTGCGGAGTTTTATTCTTCAACGAGGGGATATGTGTGATGGGAGATGTATACCCCGAATGTTCCTTTAACATAGGAGGGAGATATCCATTTGCTGTTTGATTGTTCTAGATCTTGTTTTAAATCTAAAAGAAGGCCAGCTTGCTTTTATTGTAGATATTAAAGCACTTTAAATTGTCTATCTCTTTGGTCTTCGACAAGACATCACACTAACATACTATCATGAAACATCCCCCACACACACCAACACCACCAACACCAATAAAGTCTCAGCAAGAAAAAAGCAACGGTGTGTATAAAGTGTATGTACATTTACTTCTCTTTTCTCTTTTCTCTCTCTCTCTCGCTTTTCCCTAATGAAAGCTTGCTTGCTTGCTATGACTAATGCCATGCATGTGATTTGTTGTCATGACCACATCTCTCCCCCTCCCCCCCCTTTACTACCACACACACACACTCCCCTTTACCACCACATCCCATCATCTCCTGCGTCTCTAGCTTCAAAAAAAAAAAAAAAAAAGACAATAATACTATAAGAATACCCTTCTCTCCCGTTCCAGAGTCTGATGAAAAAAGCTACCAAAAAAAAAAAAAAGAAAAAAACAACAACGAAATAAAAGTAAAGGTACCTTAATAACTTTGGATGACTACCAATCAACAACCCCGGCCCCCCTCCCAAAAAATAAAAGTAAATAAATAAATGAATCCACCGTAAAATAAAAGTTTGCCTTACACATCCACGACCTGTTTTTATCCCCATTCTTTCCTCCTCCTCATCTCATCCTATCTTACACCCCCCTCCCCCTTCCCCCACCCAACTCAACCTCACCTAACATCCATACTATCCGGACTCATCATCCCCATCATCCCACCACCCCCACCCTCCTGCGTCCCTCCCCGTCCTCCTCCATCCTCCTTCTCCGTGCCGCTTTCCCCCTGCTGCGTAGCCGGCAGCGTAATACTATTCTGACTCCCCCCACCACCACCAACAACAACAACCTTCCTCCCCTTATTCGGACTGTTTCCGCCTCCCACCATGGCCCCCTGATTCTGCCCGCTCGTCACCATCCCCAACCCACTGCTCTCCATCTTCTTCTTCTTCTTCGCCAGCGCAATCTGCTCCTTCGGCGGCCTCTTCTGCGGGCTCACAATCTTCCCCGTCGCCCCCAACCTCGGCCTCGGCCTTCGTTGCTTCACCGGCAAATCCTCATCCTCCACCAGCGGCGCATCCCCATTCGCATGCAGCTTTGCCAAAAAGAAATTCTTCACCAGCCCAATCTGCTCCTGTATCGAGTCCCTCGTCACCGGCTCCGACGGCCGCAGCGGCTCAAACATATCCACCGTTCCCACCCCCGCACCACCCGCCGTCTGCGTCTGCATCTGGAACTGATTCCTCACCCTCGACTGGAGGAGGTGGAGTGGAACGGAAAGCATGTCCAACCCCAGTTCCTTGTCGAGTCCCAAAGACTTGAATCCGAAAAAGTCTTCACCCAGATCCTCGGCAAAGTCTCCTCCGACGAACTGCTCTGACCCATCGTTGAACGCGCCGCTGCCGTCGGCCCCGGCGTCGTTCAGGGCTGGGCGCAAGAGGTCGGCTAGGTGGGCCTTCATACGCTCGTGGAGGGTGGATAGCTTGGACCCGAGCTTCCCCACGTCGTCGCGGGCGTAGGCCTCGAGCTGCTCAACGTCGTAGCCGTTCTCGTCGAGGGTGTGTAATATGACCTCTTCGGGGGTGTACCGGCGCTGGACCTTGGCGCCCCTTTCCGCAAACACGCCCGTCGCGGGCCTGAGCTCGGCTTCGCGGTAGACGTTGAAGGTTCGGACTAGTTTCTGGAAGTAGTCGCCTGCAATGTCGGTGATGGTGTCGAGGGCAGAAGGCTGGAGCTCCTCGAAGCCGGCGTGGTAAAAGATCTTGGCTACCGAGCGCTGCATGGCTGCGCGGCAGACTTCCCCTGCCATGACTGGCCCCTCGCCGGCGAGGAAGTGAGGTTCAATGTCTTGCTCGATGAAGGGTTCGGGGTTGTACTTTTGGAATTGGTTTTGGTACATCTGTTTTGTATTAGCAAACCCGTCATACATTTTTCTGAGATAATAAAACATACCTGTGTCTGGATCTGCATCTGCTTGATGACGCTGATCTTGGAGCACAGCTTCCTCGTCTCCTGCATCTGCCGTATATTCGCATCGAACTTGTTCGTGAGCTTGCTCACCGGCGAGATGAAGTGCCCTGTAGGAATCAACTGCAGCATGTCCCCAAAGTGGTTGATCACCTGCCCTTCTCCATCCTCCACCCACTGCAGCTTCGAATCCATGTCCGGGATGATGGTCAGAGGCTCATAGTACGCGGGGATGTTCTTTTCCACATCATCCTCCATGCCCTCCGCCAACGTCTCGGCCGCCTTCAACCCATCCTTGGACCCAGCCACCGAAGCATCAGCCTGATGAGACCCGCGCAGCAGCCCATGCGCCTCTGCCTCCCTCTGCGACTTCAGAAACCACCTCATGCCAGCCTTGGTCCTCAGCAGCGCCGGCTCGTCCACATTCAAGTGACCATCCATAAATAGCCGGTATCGTTCCTTTGCTATCAACGCACGGTCCTTTTTCGTCACTTGCTTCCACATCTTGTAGTCGTCATCCTCAAACGCCTGCTCCGCCGCCTCTCCCAACGCCTGGCCCAAGTGTATCCCATTCAGCGACGGCCCGTCAATATCCATCGCGTCAGCATTACTGACACCAGAGTGATGCCCGTTCAGTCCGCTAGGGGTGATGGAACCAGCCACCGGGGGCGTCCCGAAGCCATTGCTGCCGTCAATCTCGGACCCTTCCCTGTGCGATTTCGCCAAGAGTCCGTTCAGCTGCAGCAACGGCTTCGACTCCACGTTTGGGGTATCTTCTTTCTGGTCTGACTGTGCTTTTCGGGACTTGCTGGCCCCCTTTGTGGCCTTGCGACCTCTCGAGGACATGATCGGCTCGTCATCGCTGTCCTCGTCATCTCCGCCGTTCTGTTTTCTTCGTTCTTCAGCCTCCACCTCTGCCCGCGGTCTGATAACGACATCCGGGATTAAGGGTATTAGCTTCTCCGCCTCCTTACGCATCGAATTAGCCAGGCGCCGGAAAGGGTGCGCCATATCCTGGTTGTATCTCAGGCAATTGTCCCAGATCAGGTTCAGGTCCGTAACAAATTCCGTCTTGGACTTGTACTGAAGCTGTTTGAGCTTCTTCGTCATGGTCCCCATGTCCATCGGTTGCCGGATGATGTTGTAGTAATCCGGCGCGTCCCTCTTGTTCACCCTGTTGAGAAACGGGGTCGAAAACTCGGTGTGCGCCTTGAGCTCGCTGAGCACCTTGTCCAGCGCCTCGTAGAGCTCCTCCTGTCCTACATTCTCCTCACTCGCCCATTTGCTGCGGTTCTTGCGCACTTCATTCATGAGCGAGCGCAGCTCTGCATCCGACGCCCTGACCTGATCTCTTTTCAGATCTATCCTCGCAATAAGATGCTTCAACGTCAGGCTGGAGGCGCCCAGGTTGGCATTGCTGAGCGAACCGTGGCCGCCCTGCGCCCCTGGTTGACTTGTATGGTGATGACCTGTCTTGTCCATCTCGGCCTGCAGTTGCTTCTCCGACTCCTCCAGCTGCTGGTGCTCGAGCATGGCGGTCCGGTCATTTTCTAGGGTGTAAAAGAGTGTGTGGAAGCTGCGCTTGGCAGCCTCCTCGGTAGCGGTGCGCGCATCCTCCAATTCCTTGCGCGCATCTTCTGACGACTTGATTTTCAGCTGCGATCCATCCTCCTTGCTCTTGTCGAGATGCTTGCCGGGGGAGGGTACCGAGTGCACCGGAGAGCTCCCCGATTTCGATGGGGACAGCAAAGTCTTGGCAGCCGCGGCGCTAGAGTGTTTCGAAGCAATGGCCAAAGTGCGATTGGCGCCGTCTTGACTTTTTCCGTCCTCGTCTTCGTCCTCGTCCTCGTCGTCATCGTCGTCGCCGTAGTCGTCCTCGTCGATGACGCGCTTGGCCCGCTTGCGGGGTGGTTCCTGGATCGGCGCGTGGTCGGTCGCGGCGGGGATCAAAGAAGGCGCGGGTGGGGTCGGGGGACGCGTGAAGGACGCGAGAGCAGCCTGGTTGTAACCTCCGTCGTCACCAAACAGCATCTCCAGGCGGCGGTTGGCTTGCTGAAACTTTTGGGCAAAGAGGGCGCGGCGGTGGTCGTCGTCGAGGTCGGATGCCTCAGGCATCAGCGACGGCGGGTGGGCGCCGGGGGTATGGGTCCGCGGCAGGCCGTCGTCGGCAGCACCGTGATAACCGTGGCCTCGGTCGCCGTTGGCCTGGCTCGCCGATGGCGTCGGCCAGCCATTCTGGGCATTGTTGATGGACATTGTCCGGTCCGGGGATGCTGGGGGTGTTGTGGTCGCTCGGTCGCCATGCGCCGGATATGCGCTCGTGTTCAGCCGACACCAGGGCAGTTCGCAGCGTCACCGTCACATGGGGAGAAGCGGGGGCATCCAGAGAGATGGTCTGCACAGTCTCGGCCCGGTCGGCGATGGTGTGGCTGCGTATTGATGGTTTCTGTCGTGGCTGATTTCGGGGCGAGATGGACGTGAGGTCAGGTTTGGGACAAGGCTTCTGCCGTTTTTGGGAACAAGGGGGCGCTGCGATTTTGCTGGTCTGCAAGTGCCAGTCTTTGCCCGCCGGGACTTGAGTGCAACAGACGAAAACCTGTCGCGCACTCGCCTCTGGGCGTCTACAAGAGTCAAAACTACAAAATACGGCTCAGCTGACCGGCCAGAGTCTGTCAGTACCGTTTCGCATTGTGCAATCCCCAATTCGTTGCTTCAGCACAGCTCCCAGACCCCGGGGCCATGTACCCGCTCGCGAGTTCTGGGGGGAGTCAAGTCACGTGAACCGCTGCTCGGTGCGTCCAACTCGCTACAGAAAAGCAGCCTAAGAGGACAGTTCGGTCGAGTGTGGCAAGAGGTCTGTGACTGTGAGACGCTGTCTGTGTCTATCTGAAAGTGATTTTCTGTTCCGTATATCCAATATCAAATCACTGTCGGCAAGAAGGTGAGGCTCTGTCTCTCGGTCCTTACAGCAGGGATTCCAGTTCCCAGCAGCGCCCTGCCCCGCTTATCCCGCTTACGGCGCCACCTTCAGCCTCCCAAGCCCACTGAAGCTCCAGGTGCCTGCTGCAGGAAGCCGAAACCTGGAACCCAGCAGCTCTCCCGTCAAGCCCCCCATGGGAAAGACACAGCCGCCCTTCCGTTTGTTCGTCAGAAGAAACAATCTGACATATCTAACCCACCCTCCCACTAACACTCCAGAAAAACAATGACGACGGAAAACCACCATTAGAACAACCTCGGTGATTCACCCCGCGCGCCCAAACCAACCATCTCCTCGTCATATCTGTCCCCAAACAAACAACCCCACGTTTATCCAAAGCAGCCAAGCAAAACCCGGCCATGAGAATACGCCTCCCCTTCGCAGGTGCGCCCTCCTTTGTCTTTCCCCACCTACCTAGCCATCCCCCCTCGACATCCCTATAAACTAACTAACCCTGACCACAAAAGGGGTCTTCACCCTCCTCCTCCTCCTCTCGGCCTACGCCGGCCTCTCAACCCTCCAGCTCTCCCCCTCCCTCCCCCTCAACGACAAAGCCCTCCACTTCCTCACCTTCTTCCTCCTCACCCTCGCCTTCTACTGGGTCATCGACACCACCCGCCGCCGCACCCTCAACCTCACCCTCAGCATCTGCACCGTCGCCGGCGGAATCGGCTCCGAAATCCTCCAGGGCCTCCTCCCAAACGGCAGGGAGTTTGATTTCTACGACATCGTCGCCAACCTCCTCGGCTCGTTGGCAGCGGTAGGACTTTGCTCATGGTATCATAAGCGGATGCTGGAAAGGAAACGGCAGAGGAGATATGGTGGGGAAGCTGGTGGTACTGGAGAAGAACTGGAGAGATTGCATGATGAGGAGGACTTGGAATTAGGGGAGGGGGTGGGGAGGAGTAGGAGTTTTGATGGGCAGGAGCAGGGGGTTACGGTTGCTGCTGCTGTTGCTGCTGCGCCACCGGTAGAAAGGGGGAAGAGCCTGGAGGAGGAGGTGGATAACTGGGATGAGAATGAGGTTGATAATTGGGATGAGGAGGAGGAGGAGGAAGAAGAAGAAGAAGAGGAAGAAAGTGAGGAGGATGTTGGGGTGCCTGCTGCTGCTGCTGCTGCTAAGAGTAATGGAAAGAAAAGAGCGGATTAGGAGCTGTGTGGGTTGATTATTTATGACGTTTATCATGAGGAAAAAATAAAAACAGAACCTGTATGGATATTGGGGATTAAGCAGTCGACCTGGGACTTTGGGGAAAATTGGACTGGCGTTTTTTGTATTTGCTTGGCTGGCGGACGGCATTGTGCTTTTGACCGCTCGTTTATCTAGAGAAACTATGGGGTGGGTTTTGGATGGGACTGGGACGGGGATTGTATTGTTTCTGATGCTCTTGAAGACGGCATAGGCGGAGGATGGATGGTATAGGCTACCAAAGATTCAAGAATGCTTCAAGGGCCTGAACCGTGTGTTTACATTTCAGCTAAACAAATATATTTCCAAAAAAAATCAGCTCTATATCTTCCGTTCCAAAATAAAATATCCATCTTCAAAAACCAAAACCCTCCTTATGCCACCAAACCATCCTCCCCTTTCTGACCCACACCCCAACGTACTCCCTCAACTCCCTCGCCATCTCCTCCGGCCCGCACACCACCACCGCCACCTTCTCCTCCAGCCCATGTCCAAAAACCTCATCCACCACCCTCCTCAAATCAGGCCTCTGCCGATTATGCAAGCTCGTAAACCTCCCCCCAGTTGCACTCTGACTCCTACCACCAAGACTCCCACTCCTCCGTCTAAACATCCTACTCATCTCCGTCCCCTCCGCCCCGCTCCCCTCTCCCCCTTCACTTTGTTCCCCCTGCTGCCAAACCCCCCCACCCCCCATCTGCCCAGTAACATAAACCTCCACCCCCTCATCACCCACCAACCCCTCGTCGCCCAACAAAGCCCACGTCGCCTCCCCCGCCGTCCTCACACTCCAAACCAACCTCACCCTCGCATCCGGATTCTCCGTCAAAATCGATTTATAAACCGGAACAGCAAACGTAGCCCCTACCCCCCCAGCCACCAACAAAATCCTGTCAAATCCCGAAAACCAAGAAGAAAAATACCCCGCCGACCCATAAGGTCCCTCAATATTCACCGGGACTTTCCCTTCGTTCCTGCCCGAGGGGATAACTGACCCAGACCCAAAAAAACGGGGGTTATTCGACTTGGCCAACACAGCATAATGTCCCAACGCGGACGTCATCGGCCCTCCGCTGTGCCGTGCGATCAATGTTAGGTCTGATTCTGTATCAGACACCCCAGCGACCGTAAACGGGTTGAAGAGGAACTCGAATAGCAAGTGAGAGATGGACGTCGGGTCGGCAAATGCTGCTCGCGCTGCTGCGGGTATGGACAGGTAAATATGACAACCGGGGCTGGTGCGGAAGCGGTTTGTCTTAACGTGAGGGATCGTGGCGGTGAGTTTGATGAGGTTTGTACCTGGGATCGACTCGACGCTTGCGTGGGCGGTGACGGTGTCTAGTTTTCTCGAGATCAAATCGACGAAGAAGGCTAGGAGGGTTTGGAGCATGAAGGTTCGCGCTGGCGGGGCGTGGAAGAGGATGAGAAGGGGGATTGCGGTGGCGAGGGTGAGGTGGGTGAGGAAGAATAGACGGTAGGAGAGGCGGCGGATGGGGCGGAGGGCGGTTGTGAGGATTAGGTTGAGCGAGACAAATGCGATGACGCCGGCGAGAACGATGGGCACGCCGAGGCGGTGGAGACGGTTGTTTTGGAGGTAAAAGTTTAGGTAGAGGGTGCCGTGGATGAATAGCAGACAAGTAGTGACGCGGGCGCAGACGCGGTGCCAGCGGTTGATTTGTTCGTGGGATGATTTGAGGAGGTAAGAGAAGGGGTTGAGAGATTTAAGAGCGAGGAGGTACTGGAGTGGATATTGGGAGACGGCGACAATCCCAAAGCGTTTGGTTAGATGGAGGTAATCTGGTTGTATGTCAATATCTTCATTCATCTGAAACAAAAAAAGATAACTCACCCTCCCCGGTATCCATAACCGACAACAGCACCAACCACAGAAACCATACAGTTCCAACAATCCATTCTGCCACTCAAATGTCAGCATCAACCCCCCTAAGTAAACAAAACCACCACTTACCATCCCTCTGCCCATAAACATGCCCCCGCACAACCACATCCTCCCCCAGCCACCACTGCATCCTCCTCCTCCTCGCACCCCAAGACCTCACCCCTTCCTCCCTCCTCCTCTTCATCACCGCCGAGCTCGGCACCGCCGCATACTCCCCACCGCCACTCCCCTCCGCCCTCTCCCTCACGACCCACCTCGTCAACCGATACAGCAAGATCAACACCACCGGCAACAAATCCGAGAGCTGGGCCGCGAGACCATAGTTATCGAGGGCCTGGCGCCGTGCCAGTTTCTCGGCTGCGGTCAGGCCTTCGACGAAGCGGTACGTGAAGAGGCCCATTTTGGTTTCGTGTTTAGTTGATTATATCATCACTCGCTGCCCATTGGTTGTAAGCCCGAGGTTTCTGGTGAGTGTGAGTTGCTAGACGGAAAGGTGCGGTGTAAATAGTTGAGGTTGTATTCAGTGATGCACTTGAAACAGAGACAACACGAGTGCTGAATGAGTGAGAGGATATTCAGTAAATAAATTGAAAAAAAAAAAAAAAAAAAAAAAAAAAAAAAAAGGTTAAAAAAAAAAAAATAAAAAAAAAAAAAAAAAAAAAAAAAAAAAAAAAAAAAAAAAAAGGGTTCAGCTGAAGTTCTTCAAATCAAAAAAACTATTGCCATTCCTGGAAAACTCCACGCAAGCCACGTTTTTGAAAACGCTCCCCCACTTCCGGGGCATCGCGGGATAATGTGGGGGTGCAGCTGTCAAAAGTGTCAACAACTAAGGGTTCCCATACTGTGCTGGGTTAGGGTTCAATGCGTGTATTCTCCCCCTCGAGGCATCCGTTGACATCAACACCAACAGGAGCTTATATTTCACTTCCACAATCATTTAAATCAATAATAAGGACTGTCTACTATATAAATGTAAGTAAAAGTCGATAAAAGTGGAAAAAAGCACAAAAAAGCTCACCAGCTAACCTCTTAGGAAGGTAGCCAGTTATAAAAACCCGTGAATTTTCCCCAGTTCAAACAAGGGAGCCATCGGTTGCAAGTCCCCTTGGGGCGGGAACAGCACCGATATCCTTGCCAGGGTGCAAGGGAAAAGTAAAAAGAAATAACCCTGTTATGACCGTCCCCCCAGACCCCCAACCCTCAGCGCGGCCTCGTAGCAGTGCGAACATAGTGGACAACGCCAGCAGGAAATCGTCTGTAGCGAGAGGGAGCGCCCACCATGGGAATTGAACCCATGGTGTGTCCGTAACCTTGCGGTGGTACATCTGATGGGGGAGAACCAGACCACTTGGCCACGGTTGTAGCTGTTGATGGAAGGTACTGCGAGCCTGCTGTTTATCAAGGGCAGTTGTTGCAGGCCCTGATTAGCGACTTCATGGGCCTCTTAACATTCTGTTTCTCCTCATCTACCCATTGACTGTCTGTTTCTTCCTCCTGCCATCTTCCAGTGACATTAGCTAGGCAAGTTAGTGAGCTTCAAGTTAGGTAGGATTCATCGCCGACCTCTCCTGCAACACTAATAACCTCAAAGACTTCAAACGGCGTCTGAACCTCCAGTTAAATGATAATAAGGGGAAGACATCCCAATGGCGGCTTGTCTACCTACCTATGTATGTTTTGTGCGTTGGTGTTGCAATATATTTATAAAAAAAAAACAATTTACTAGTAAAATTGAAAACCAAAGCACACAACTCATAAAAGAGCATCCAAGGTACCACCTATGTATCTGTAACTTGCTCATATGTCTCACCTCCTTCCTTACTAATATCTTCAAAAAAGACAGGCTAGTAGGCACCTCATTGCAGAGTCCAAGAAGTAATTAGACACACACATATCATTCCCATTGTGTCAAATCATAAGCTACATAAAATCCCATATCCCCCCCATCAGGTATATCCTCCTCTCGCAATCCATAAAACCAACCAAAAAAAAAACAATTGCCATCCCATAATTTCCCCCCACATCAGTCAGGTGGTATCAATCATCAATTATCCCAAATCGCAACTTCGCATCATCATAACTTTAATACGTATACCGGAAGCCAGGCTCATAATCCTCATCACCATCAGCCTCGAGCTCAATCTCGCCCCTGTCGGCCGCCTTGTTCGACCTGTAGAAGCTGAAGCTGAGGATGCCAACCAGGATCAGAGTCAGACCGCTGGTGGCAAGGCAGGCGTACAGACCGGGGCGGTAGTGCGGGCTGTCCTCGCCTCTGAAGACGAGCGAGCCGGCAATGCCGCCGATGCCGCCAAACATGACAAACGTGGCAGAGCAGAACGCACGCTTCCACTGCCCGCGGATGTTGTTGGCCTGGTACGAGAGCGCGGTCGAGACGTTGGCGTTGGCGCCGGCGGTGACGAAGAAGACGCCAAAGTAGCGGACGGCCGAGCTCTTGGCGAAGCCCATGATGGGCAGGCCGATCATGCAGAGCACGATGTTGCCGACGATGACGGGGCCGCGGACGTGGTACTTGTCGCCGAGCCAGCCCGAGAGGTAGATGATGATGGCGGCGAAGGCGTAGGGAGGGGCGACCAGGCACTGGGCCTCGCCGACCGAGAATCCGAGCTCGAGGTTGAGGATGATGGGCATGAAGTAGGCGAGCGCGTAGGTGACGGTGGTGGTGTTGAAGAAGATCATGGCGTAGGCCCAGATCTTCCAGTCGAGGCCGGCGCCGAGGTACTTCTTCATGGAGAAGGGCTGAATCTTGACGTCGCCGCGGTCGGCGTTGACGCGGGCGCAAATCCACTCCTTCTCGGTGGGGCCGAGGAAGGACCAGGACTCTCTCTTGGAGTCGGGGAAGTCGACGAGGAGCCAGTAGGCGGCAACACCGAGCACGCAGGTCATGATACCCTCGATGACGAAGATCCATCTCCAGCCGTTCATCTCGGCAAGACCCTTCATTTGCATGATCTAGTTTTTCTGTTAGCTGCGTGTTTCGATGTCTTCCATAGGAATCCAAAAACTCACTCCGTAGGCCAGGATACCGGCAAGGGCAGCAGCGCAAGAACCAATGAGATAGAAGACGGCGTTTCTCTTGCCAACCTCATCTGTTTGTCAGTTAGCAAATCATCCCTTCACAACGGCCATCATCAGAATCGCTTACATCTTGTGTACCAGGTGCTCAGAAGGTAGACGGCGCTGGGGAAGAAACCAGCCTCCAACACTCCGAGAAGCAGTCTCATGCCAGCCATCTGCTCCCAGTTCTCGACGAAACCCATGCCAATCATGACAGCACCCCAAAGGACAGTGATGACGGCGAGATGCATGCGGGGACCGATCTTGCGGACGAGAATGGTGGATGGAGGCTGGAAGATGATGTAGGTGACGAAGAAGAGAAGCGAGATCATCGACTGTTTTTTCGACGTCGTTAGCAAAAGTCCCCCGAAAGACAGAGACACAATGGCAACTCACGTAGCGGTTCCCAATCAACTGGAGATCAACACCCATGCCGGCGATGTTGGCGGCGCCCAAGTTGGTACGGTCCATGAGCGAGATGCAGTACATGACACCGACGGTCAAGACCAGGCGGCGATCGACCCGTCTGATGATGGCCTTTTGCTGCTCTGGCGTGAAGCCAAAGTCGTCTGGCGAGCGGTGGACATCTGAGCCAGCCTTGGAGCCAGCCTTGGAGTCAGCATTCTCAACGTTGCTGACATCGCCGGCGGCGACCTTCTCCGAGGAGGAGTTCATCTTCCCTGGTCGTGGGAGGGAGAGAGTTGCTCTTCTGGTCCGAAACTGGAAGAAGAGCTTTTTTGGCTGAAACAAGGGGGATGGACGGTTGAGGTTTGGTGAGGAGTGAAGAGGTTGAGGACGAAGAAGGAAGGACGATAGCATGGGAAAGGCGTGTCTAATGTACCCCAACCCATCCCTCGCCCCCCGTTGCAGTCTTGATCGACTTTGGCAAACTCGCACTCTGCTCATCCCAGTCACAGCTCCCATAGCTTGTCCATTTCCCCCGCATCCTGTCAGCTAGCTAGCTACCGTCTCCATCAAACTGGACTGCACGCTACACTAGATAGCTAGGGGGGGGTTCGTGGAGTCGAGGCCAAGTCCAGGTCCCTGTCAAATCCAACAGTCTGCTGCATGTCACCCTCACCGCAGCATGGTCTCTGGTCTTGGATGAGAGGCCGGCTGCTGCCAAGAAGAGCCGGACCTATCGCAGCGTGGCGTCGTCGGACAGTAAGCTTGTCTTTTACACCACCACCCAAGATCCATGATGCCAGTCAGCTCCACGCATCCTGCCACTGGTCTCCCTCATCGCTGTCCTTTTCTTTCAACAGACTCCAGCGGCGATGGCCGACCGCCTTTGTGTAGGTAAAAACTCCATACGCCCAAGACTCAACAAGAGGGGCGAGTCCACACCCCCGCCTTGACAGATGGAGCAACCCCAGGTTACCGGCCCCGTTCCTAACGAACGGACCCCTTCTTCCAAGAGTTTTGGGAGCTCCTGGTTGCGGGGGACTCGGTGGCCTCTCAGAGGGTCGGTGAATATCAGCATCTGGAATTCACTTCCGGATTAGGATGGTATGGCCGTTGGGCACGTGGAGGCGACATCAGACTAATGTAATTGGTTCTTGCCATGCCGTAGTGTATGTACGTAGTGAAGATGACTCTAGGATAAGCTGGGTGGGATGTCGTACTTCGTACTGTAGCGGAAATCGTCTCGCGGGCAGGTGTGCCGCACGCCAAAGCCGGCCCCCCCCTTTTTCTTTGTCGCTGTTGAGAACTGCGGAGAAACCAGGTCCACAGGCGTCTCCTCTTCCCCAGACTTGAGAATCCACAGTGGCACACTCAGTGGCATGCTTGCCCCAACTTCTCCGCATTTTAGCGCATCTCGAGTTGCGTTAGGCCCGGAAGCTAAAATGCTAGCGAACCGAACGAAGCCAAACCGAGACGTGGCCGAGATCAGGCGTTACTTGCGATTGGCTCGAGGGCGTGCGGGGGAGAGTCTTGGACATGTCTTGGCCATGCCCTTGGGAGCAAGGGCTGGGAGTCCAGCGGGCGTTGGGGGCTCATACGATTGGTATGGGAGGCCAAACACCTTGTTCATGATGCTTTGTGGCGTTCGACGAGCCCTTGAAAAACTCGCTAGAACTCGGGACGATGGCACTCAAGCCGAGGTAACAGGGCAGAGCCAAGCATTGAGGCTGACTGCTTGTTTTCGTGGTGTTGACGACGTTTCAAGAGAGACGCAAGAAGAGTGAGTAGAATTGGCGGAAAGAAGATGGAATTTGGGACGTTTGAGAGCTCGAGGTCCACTATGGATGAATGATATTGTTACTCCATCTCGTTTGCTCGTCGTATTCCCACCGTCATGACTCGCGGTCAACGGTGGCATGGTACGGGGGATCGGCCCAGATCTGGGCAAATCCGGGGTAGCGCTACCGAGAGATGGGATGAACCATAGGTGCGGTGCTGCCTGACAAAAACCCGGGGATGCGGGCAGCTCCCGACAACTTGGTTGAGTGCCGGGACGCCATCTTGGTCTCGACCTCGGTCGCTAGCTTTGCCTCTTTCTCCAAGGGATTCTCCAACTCTTTAGGGTTCACTAGATGCATCCATGGGGCTGAACTGCCATTGGATCATGAGGGAGGCGTGAGGCAGGGGGATCTCCCTTTCTGCAGATGGTTAGCGAGCGCTACAGGTTGCTGGGGGGATGCCGAGGTTTATGAAATGGAGCCGACTAGCCGTTGGTGCTTGCTTTCTTGGAGATACGAGTTCTTTCTTTGTCAAGGTGTGGGTAAGAGTTGGAAATTGGTGCCTGGCAGGCAGCGGTGAATGTCGCTCGACGTTGTTGGAGGCTCTTTCCCAAAGGTCTTCAGCATCGGGGTAAAGAGGAAGGAACACTCAGGACCAACAGCTGGCTTCAACTGTCCCAGAACCAACACACGTTACGCCACCTCTCGATATTCACTCGTTCCGCCTCCTCCCGAGCACCCAAGATCGGCACTTTGGGGATGCCGGCACAAGTCTCCCCGCAAAACCCACCCGTTTACCCCAGGAAACTGCGACGTCCAAGGTGCATTCCCGGCACCGCCAGGAGAGCCTCTGTATGACATGAATATTACACTCATCTCCACCAATCGATTCCAACTTGGACGCATTGCCTGAGCTTTAACCCCTTCATCACCGTTGCTCCAAAGCACACCCAGCTGTCCATATCCAAAAGACCTCAATATCGACTCCCTCGACATTCCCGTTTCGAGATCTTCTACAGCCGATGATGTATCTCCCGCAGACCTATCTACAAGTTTCAAAGCCCTCTATCCTGGAGAATGACGTATCATGATATGAGGTGAGCGATATCGCGAGACATTCACCAGCAAACCCAATCAATCCAACAGCAAACCCGATTGTTTGTCCCTCTCAAAGATGATGCCCCCCGCGCTGCTTCGGGCTGTCTGGCTGCTCGGCAGCGTTGGACAGCCATTTCCATCTAAATAAATGAAAACACCCCAAATCGGACGTGCCCCTTCCGCCCTCGATACGCCGCAACATCACCACGCGGGAAGTCTACCACATACAAACCGACCCGGAACCAGGGCTTGGCCATGTAAATAGATTCATCAAAACACCCCCGGCACATCGGCGGGAACACAGCGATTGGCTTACTCCCAATATTCATTTTCTCCAGAATTTGATGTGATGTGATGGTAGGTAGTATTCGCGCTTTGGCACAAGGTTGTCAATTGAGACCCAGAAGAGCTTGACCACGAACAAGCTATAAAGAACCTCTTGTCTTGAGGCCTTATCCTACGCTCCCAACCATCACCATCATCTCCAGGCTTGATTCAATCGTCCCCAAACCAAGATGAAGTTTCTCCCCCTCCTCGCCGCCGCCGCATCAACGGCATCAGCCCACACCATCTTCGTCCAGCTCGAAACCGGAGGAAAAACATACCCCGTCTCCCACGCCATCCGAACTCCCAGCTATGATGGGCCCATCACCAACGTCGCGTCCAACGACCTGGCTTGCAACGGCGGTCCCAACCCGACGATGAAGTCGAATGAAATCATCACTGTCCAAGCCGGCACCACGGTCAAGGCGGTCTGGCGACACACCCTCACCTCGGGCCCGAGCAACGTCATGGACGCAAGCCACAAGGGTCCTACCTTGGCGTACCTCAAGAAGGTGTCCAACGCGCTGACGGACACGGGGATCGGGGGTGGGTGGTTCAAGATCCAGGAGGATGGCTATAACGGCGGGAACTGGGGGACGAGCAAGGTGATCAACAATGCCGGACTTCATTACATGTATGCCCCCCTTACTTTGTACCATCCTAACCTGAACTAACACATGAGAAAAGTGATATCCCCTCCTGCATCACCCCGGGGCAGTACCTCCTCCGCGCAGAAATGATCGCCCTCCACGGCGCCGGCTCCAGCGGCGGTGCCCAGCTCTACGTACGCCCCTTTCCTCATCCCCCCCTTTTTTGTCACTCACTAAACAAAAAAAAAACAGATGGAATGCGCCCAAATCAACATCATCGGCGGCACCGGCACCGCCTCGCCAAAGACGTACTCCATCCCCGGCATCTACAAGTCCAACGACCCGGGCATTCTCGTCAACATCTACTCCATGACCACATCCTCCAAATACACCATCCCCGGCCCACCTCTGTTCACTTGTGCCGGTGGTGGCGGCGGTGGTTCTGGACCAGTCACAAATCCTGAGCCGGTGGAGGAGGTGCCCGTGCCGACTCAGCCCGAGCCGGTGGACAGCGGGTGCGAGGCTGCGCAGTGGCAGCAGTGCGGCGGGCAGAATTACAGCGGCTGCACAAGGTGTGCGAGCCCGTATACCTGCAAGAATATTAACCAGTATTATCACCAGTGTTCGTAGGACACAAATGGGGAGAGGAATAATGGTGGGGGAGGGGCTGGTAGATAGCATAGGCAGGTGATGAGAAAATAAAAATTTACTCGAGTCGAAACTCCTTGGTCTCTGCGTTGCTCTATAGGTAGGTGACTGAGAATTCCCTGTTCGATGATGTTTTTTCTAACCGACCATTTATCCATGTCAACCGCTGAAAATACAACCTTTGTTTAACATAACACACAAACATTTTCAAATCAATCCAACTCCTCGCTTATATATTTCCACACATCAATCATATTCACACCCTCCCCCTGAGTCCCTCTTCCAACGTCCCCCACCCCTCCTCCCCCACAACCACCATCTTTTTGATCAAATCCCTCTTCTCATCCAAATCTTCGACTCTATTCGTCAAATCCAGCCACCTCCCCAACACCCCCCTCAACTCTTCTTCTTTTCTGTCTAGCACATCAACCCCCCTCTCCTCCGCCGCCAAAACCACCTCCTCCCAAACCAACTCTTTCTGCCCGCCCCCCTGATGCAGCATAGCATCATCCGCCATAATCCAAGCCACCCTCCCCTCCACTTTGCTCCTCAGCAAAACCGTCCGGGGGTATAACCACCCGGGCACAAACCTCGGTTTGCCCACCCTGAGCACCTCGGCCACTGTCGCCATCTCATCTTCCACCACCCCATCCCCCCCCTTCCCCTTCAATTGCCTCTCCCTCGCCGCCTTCCTCTCTGCTTTGTCTCGTGTCCTGATAGCCTCGACTTCTCTTGGCAACCGGCAGGTTAACGGTGTGAGTTTTAGGCTGGGAGCCCAGAGGATGACGACAGGGGTGAATTCCGCGCAGATGAGCAAGATGAGGGAGAGGGGTATGAGACGGCCGAGGTCGTGCCTCAAACGGGAGGCGAGGATCAGCGCGGCGCGGGTGTCGGGGTAGGGTTTTAGGGGTTGCAGAGGAGAAGGGAGGGAGGGGAGGGGGACGGAGTGGAGGCGGCGGTTGAGGAGGATGGATTTGAGGCCGGTTTTGTAGAAGGATAAAACTGATTTTGCTTTGGCGAGGAGGTTGGCTGGGAGGGAGAGGGAGGGGTTGGAAGGGGGGAGGGAAAAGGGGGGGGGACGGGTGGAAGGGGGGGGGTTGAGGGTTTTGTTGTAGGTTAGGGAGGAGGGGGGGAGGTTTAAGGGGAGGGGGTTGGTGGAGGAGGAGGAGGAGGAGGAGGAGGAGGAGGAGGAGGAGTGACGGTGGTGAGGGGGGGTTATGAGAAGATGGTGAGGTTTGGTGAGAGTGTGAGCGCGGGTGGCGCGCAGGAGGATTGGGCCTCTCATTGAGAGAGGGAGGTGAGGTTGTGAAGTTTGATGTTTTATGTTGTGGCGGTGGTGAGAATGAGAGATGTTGCACAATTTCTCACCGTTTTTTGCCGTCGGTGGTGGTGTAAGTCGGCCAGTCGTTTTCGAGAACGCTGTGGTTACGTCAGGATTCTACGCCAAGGGTAACTGCGTTTTGGGTGGTCCGTGCTTCCGTTGGTGTCTAGCGTTCTTTATGCTGGACAGGGGTAAAATGGGGGGGGGGTGTTTGTCAACATTGTTTCTTGCTCGGTTTTGTTCAGTGATTTGATGTTGAATGTGCCAAGTATTGATTGTCTTTTGAAGCATGGAATGGTGTCATAGCCTCCCTTTTCCTATCCACGATATGGGGGGCAATGGTTATCAACATCGTCTCTTGCTCTTTCTTCCGTGATCTGATGTTGATATCAGGAAGTCTCGAAGTCCATGTCAGGCAATGGACCTCCCCATCAAGCAGCTGCCATGTAAAACAATACTCCTTCCTGATGGACAACACGCCGCAGGGTAAGCCATCATCTCCCTTCACATCTCCCCAACCACCATCTCCTCACAACATCCCCCCCATCTCACAGCATCCCTTCACTCAGACTCCTACTTTTTATCAACCTGTACCCCCAAAACCAAAACCACCATGGCCCGCCCCTTCGCAATCTACACCGACAACGCCCCCGCCCCAGCCCCAGAACTCAGCCAGGCAGTCCAGATCAACGACATGATCTTCTGCTCAGGCACCATGGCCATCGACCCCGAAACCGGCCACCTCATCGAAAACACCTTCAAAAAACGCGTTGTAAGCCAGCCCACCCAAATTCCTATCTTTTACAACCGTGCTATTAACAAAATAAAACAGGAACGCTGCCTGATAAACCTCGAATCTATACTCATAGCCGCAGAATGCGACTTCAAGAACGTGGTCAAAGTCAACGTTTTCTCGACGGACATGAGGAATCTGGACGAGTTGGATGAGTCTTACAATGAGTTTGTGAATCGGTTTGATATGGATGGTGATCCGGTGGCCAAGCCGGTGAGAATGTTTTTAATTTTGTTGGTGAGATATGTGGGGGAATGGGGGCTGACGATGATGAGTGAAAACAGGCGAGGACTTGTGTGGCTGTCCATCAGCTGCCTTGGGGGACGGATGTTATGATTGATTGTATTGCCGTGAAGGGTCGGACGGGGTCTGAGGAGCCCGAGGTTGTGATGCAGTCTGTGGAGGCCATGTCTTGTACGGTATCTGAAGAGGGGGAGGGAGATGAAGAGGGGGAGGGAGCTGAAGAGATGGAGGTATCTGAAGAGAGAGAAGCATCTTCAGAGATGGAGGTATCTTCAGAGAATGAGACACCTTCAGAGAGGGAGGCATCCTCAGAGATGGAGACATCTTCAGAGAGGGACACATCTGCAGAGGTCGAGATGCCCCTGAGGCGCATGTCACTTGATTCTGAGGACGAACCTGAGGGCCGGGGGACTTGAGTGGGTTGTGTTGGGTTCGTTGATGTGCATCGGGTAAAAGTAATTTCTTTACAGAGTAGCGTTGGCACATGAAAACAGCGAAAGGACTTGGTTTTTCTTTGAAATCAGCATTTATTCATCCCAAAGACAAAACGAAATCATCAATTCATGGTATCTAAAATCCAACCCTGCCCAAAAGTCCCATTAAAATGTCACTTGTCAAAAGAAACTCTTCTTCAACCCGCCCAGCAGCAGCCCCCTCTTCTGGTCCTTGACCGTCTTATTCACATCATCCGCCCACCCCGCGCTCGCCTCCTGCAGCTTCATCATCGCGTCATCAACAAAAGATAACTTCTCCGTCCGCTCATTGACTTGTCTGACTAGATAATCCCCCCATCCCTCTTGTAGTCCCCCTCCTGCCCTACTGCTACTACTTCCCGCTGCACCGCTCTGACCCAACCTCTCTGCCTCAGCGGCCTGAATCATTCGTTTCGATGGCGGCCGTCCCTCCCCCCCAATCAAAAGATCAAGGTCGGTAGGGGAGACATACTGCGTCCCGCTGATCCACTGCAGGTTGCTTATCGTCGGCCTCGGGGGCGCGACTCTCTCGGGGGTGATCAAGACGTCGGTAGAAGGAGCGAGTCCCCTCCCAGACCCGTACACAGGCATCACCGCGATTTCGCTAGGTCCGTTCCATGCTATTAGTTCCCCTGTTTTGGAGATCACCGAGGACAAGGTTCGGGACGGATCGAGCATGGCCAGACTGACCCTCCCGAGTTCCTTCAGCGACGGGATCGCGTACGCGCGGGTGGTGCGGTCGCCGAATAGACAGATGATGGAGGGGGACAGGTTGGGCGGGTGGACGACCCTCGCCGAGTCACACAGCTGGTCGTCGAACGATTTACTCGCGCCTTTGTTTGTGGCGGGCTTGAAGATGCGGATTTCGGACTGCGTGATGGCGACCAGGACCCCGTGGGTTTGCATGTTGGAGCGTAATCCTGCCACCGAGGGGCCGGTTGCTGTAGCGGGGGAGCCGGTTTCGCTGTTGATTGGGTTGAGGGAGATGACGCGGTCGGACGAGGAGGTTTTGATGTGCCCGGCTGGCTTTGCCGTGTAGGAGTTGCCCGAGGGCAGGAGGCGGAAGGTGGCGATGTGCCCTAGGTTGGTGCCGACGAAGCAGCAGATGGAGGAGTAGCTGTCGCCTTCCAGGGTCATGACCCCGAAGGAGATGGCGGTGGGGAATTCGAGACGGTTGTTGCTCGAGGAGGATTTCTTCAGAAAAGACTTTTTCTCGGCCGTGATGAAGTCTGTGACGGGGGCCGCGTAGATTATCGATGGCCCCCTCAGGTCGAGGATGCTAAAGTGTCCTCCTTCTGAGCCCACCCCGATGAAGCCCACGTCGGAGACACAAAGTGCCGAGATTGGACCCTGTGCCATCTCGTAGAGCACAAACGGCTGCAGTCCTTCCTTCAGCGATGGCTCCGCCCTGGTACTGATATCTGTCAATCCCCCAGGATTCGACTCCAAAGGCTTGGTAGCATCCCGTCCATGAAACGTGTTAACCCCCCACTTAAACACCACCACCTCCCCCGTCTTCGTCCCCGCCGCAAACTCCCCCGTCGCCTCCCCCATATGTATCGCGCTCACGCTCACATCCTCAAACCTCCCCACCGCCCTCGCCACATCCACCTGCAACATGCCCGGGTTCTCAACCTCATCCCCATACCCCGCATCCCAAATCCTCACCGTGCTATCCGCATGCGCCACCTGAATCACATTCCTCACATCCACCATTTTTCTCCGCGTACTACTCCCATGATGTTTCCCCCCCCTCAGTATCGTCTCCCCCTGGCTCCTCTTCTCCACCATCCCCAACCACCTCTCCCTCGGCACGCTCGCCACCCCAATCTTCTGCACAAACGGGTGCACAAACGACAAGCTCGGGTGAAGCATATTAGTAGGCGTAATCGGCCACCCGCTAGGAAAACTCAAGGTAATAATCTCCCCCGAGCTCAACATGGCCATAACCGCAATCGGATCCTGCGCCCCGTCAAAGTGCGGCGACTCTCTCGGAATCAAGCAGTAATCCACCACCTCGGCCCCCGGCGGCATCTCCATCACCACCCTCTCCTCCCCCCTCCCCCTAAAATACCCCCCGAGCACCTCCCAGCTACTAGTAGCATAAACCGGCGTCGGCCCCAAATCAATAAACGTTATCCCCCTTTTTTCCTTCGTTTCATTCCTATCCCACCCCGCCGCAACCACCAACCCGGTATCATCCGGATTCCCCCCTTTACAACACCACTTCACCCTCCCCAACCCAACCAAATCTTTTTTCTTTTCTGCCTCAACAACAACCCCATAAACATCCCTCACAGCCAGCACCCTCCCCTCTTTCACATCCCAAAAAACCATCCTCCCATCTTCATACCCCCCCATCAAAAAACTCCCCCCCGGATGCCAAACCACATTCGTCAACCTCCCCCCCTTTTTTGTCTCTGGCGGTGGTTCAAACCACCTCTGCACCCCCCCCATCTTAAAACTATACACCCCCACCACCCCCCCAGCATACCCAATCGCCAACTTCCCCACATCCCTCGGGTGCATCGCCATAGCCACCACCCCAGCCCTATCCCCCATCACCTCCCTTCCAAACCTCTGTTCCATCTTCACAAAACAAGGCAACCTAAACCCCCCCACCCGTCCCCTATCCAAATCAAAAACCTCCACCCCCCCATTTCCTCCTCCAGGTACAAAAACCCAATCCAGCCCCGGATCAGCCACCACCTCCCCGCCCACCCTCGCAAAAGTATACCTCCCCCTCTTCTCCCCCGTCATCAACTCCCATACCACCAATTCCCCCCCCGTATCAACCGACACCAGCAAATCCCCCACAAACCTCAACTGTTTGTACCCAACAGCCCCTTGTTTAGTACCATCAGACCCCAAAACCCGATGGACCCTCCCCCCTCCAAAAACATAAATCTTGCCCTGAGGAGAAAAACTCGAGGGGGAGGTCCCGACTGCGAGGAGGGATTGGACAGGGTCGTAGGCGATGCAACTAGACCCCAAAAACACTGTTAGTTATATACATGACAAATGATAAAAGAAGGGAAAAGAGAGAGGAAATGTATACCTGACCTGGGAGTTAATCCCATATCTCGCCAGCTCGTCTGGGTTGAAGCTCCCCGGCAGCAGGCCGCTAGACAGGTCTGTCGCGACGCCCGATTGTTTGGCGCGGAGGAACGACGCCATCTTCTCTGCTTCTTCTTCTTCTGCTTCTTCTTTTTGCTGTTGCTGTTACTGTCATCAAAACTCCCTGTGTAAAGAAGAAGAAATAGAGTTGGAAGAGAAAAGGAAAAACAACCTCACCGGAAACAGCGGCACGGCGCCCCCATAATCCCAAGCCTCAGCATGTGCTCGGCACCCCGCGACACCCCGGCGGCGCTGACGTTGTTGGTGGGGTTACACAGCTTGGAATGCCCTTGGCACCTGTGTGATGACATAAGCTGGACCCTGGAAACCACCGTTGCTGTGGTAAATGTCAAAAGAAAGGGGTGTAAATACTTGGCATTGTCTCGAGCATCACTCACATCATCACATTGCACCAAAGACACACATTCATAAAAAGCAACGATGGATTCTGTAGATCTCCTACTTTTAAAAATCAAATGCGCAGCCAAGGTCTTCCGCGGGCAGAGACTCTTCCCATCGACGTCAACTAATCCTTTCCTGCTCCCCCGCTGATACTTCTCCCGTGTTGTCGTCGTGGAAATCATCCCCCCTACTGCCAGGCTCAATATACATGATATAATCACAAACAGACATGGTCGGCGCTGCTTTAGACGAACCACATGCCGGCAACAAAGGTGTCCGCAGCACCCGCTCGGGCATTCACACCGAGGGGAATGAGCTTGGGGCAGACCTTGTTGCGTTCGTCGGTACTGGCCTTGCTCTTGCTATCCTTCTTCTGGAATTTCTTGCCAAACTGGCCCTCCTTGGCGCGGAGAATGCCGTGCTTGACGTCATCGGGAACACGATCCGTGAACAGCTTCATCTCGTGAGGGCGAGCGCGGTTGCTGACCAAGTGGGCATAGTACACGGCCGGGTGCAGAGACACGGGCGTGGTCGACCGCACGTACTGGTAGCACTGGTGATAGATCATCTCCTGAAGCTTGGCAGGAGCCATCTTGATCTCGTCAACCAACACCGTGTAGTGGACAGGGCGCGCCGTGCCCTTGATGGCCACGTGCGAGCAAAGGTAAAAGTCGTACTGGAAGGGATGAGTAACCTCGCGCTCGACCAAGGTGCCGGGGAGGGCGTTGCCATTCTTGTCCGCTACATTGCTCTCGGGGAAGAAGCGGATGTGGTGGCGCTTGGTGGCAATGATGACGGTAAATTGGGGCAGGGGAACACCCGCGCCAAGCACCTCCTGAAACGCCTTCTTCATGGCAGTGAACTCATGGTCCAGAACGTGGGCATACTGGCCCTCAGAAACACCATCGCGCATGTAGAAGACGCGCTTGGGGAAACAGCCGTTCACGTTTCTCCACTTGGAAATGATGGGCCGGAGCAGCCCAATCATGTTGTAAGGCTGGACGATCTCGACGCGCCAGCCATTGGTCTGGGCGGCAGCGCGGTACTTGGTGGCCGCCTTGTCCATCGACACCGTGATGGCGGCGATCGAGGGCGACAACTGACCGGCGGCACCGTGCGAGACATCGGCTCCGATAAACATGGTGGGCTGGTTGTCGAAATGCGGCGACACAGAGAAAGGCTTGAGCGGCTGGCCGGCCACAGTCTTGGTGGCAATGCCGGTGCACCCGCCAAGTTTGGCATTGACCTTCAAGCTGACATTGGAGCAGTACTGGGGTTGGGCCTTTCTAACGTTGCCAGCCTGCAACATCTGTGTGGGCATGGCATACCGGCAGTCAGCACTCCGCTTCAAGCGCTCGTAGTACCATCCCGGGCCCCTATCTTTCAGAACGAAGAAGATGATCTGGGGGTTCGACTGGAACTTCTGCCCAACCGTCTTCCAGGCATTCGTGACGATCTCTTGGTACTCGTTGCCCTGGGCTCTGAAGATGATAGGATCGTTGTTGACCCTCCCACCATGGCCCTTGTAGATATTGATCCATGTCCTCATGAAAGACGACGTGGCGGCGTCATCTATGCAGCCCTGAGTGATGCAGACGCCCCACGATTTGAGTGGAACCGGGTTGGGCTCAAGCAACTTGACATTACGCAAATCCCAACGGCCAGTCATACCAGGGTTGAGGATCTTGTTGCCAAATGAAATGCCGGGGTTGGGAATGATCCTCGCCTCGACCTTGGGCATGTTGGGGTCCATCTGGATGCCGAAGTGCTTGAGGAATCGGTCCTCACCCCACTTGAGCTTGGCCACCATGGCCTCAATCTGCTGCTTTCGCACCTTGGGTGTCGAGACAGCGAACTCGAGCATGGTCTTGGTCTGGGCGCCATCCAGCTTGAAGGGGTAGGGGCAGAATCGCTGAACCTCGCAGTACTCCATGGGGAAAGCCCCGGCCTTGGTAGTCTCAACAAGGGGCAACTGCCAGTGCGTGATGCGGCGGTTGTATTGGGCCAGGTAGAAGTCAAAGACGGACCACTCGGTGACAGTCTTCTTGCCGGTGGCATCGTCGACAGTCGTGCGATTGAACTTGACTGCCTTGGCGGTGGCACCCATGTTGCCATACTTCTGATCGAACATGACGCTCTTGACCTTGTAGACGGGAGAATCCTCCTTCTTCTTGCCGCGATGCGTGACCTTGAAGCGGAGATTGACCATGCGACGAAGCACCTTGAAGGCGGCAGACGGGCCCCATTGACCATTGGGGCCCTTGACAGGTCGAATGACGTCCCAGAAGTCCTCGGGCTTGTGGGGCGACACGTTGGGAGCCAGGTTGGTGACCAGATGTCTAGCCAACTGTGCCATGTTCTGGCCGAGCCAGTACGTGTTGTTGGAGACGTCAACATTGACGCCGAGGCCGATGCCGCCGCTGAGGTTGGAAGAGTTCAGGCGAATGGCAGAGTAAATGCCCTTGATGGCCTCGGTGACGGCGTTGAGGGTCCGATACTCTGAAGCGGCGGGATGGATAAGAATACGCTTGTTCGCCATGAAGCCATGGTGCACAGTGGGGCCGGAGCGGAAGACATGGTCGAGGAAGCCTAGTAGGTGGTTAGCATGTGCTGTGTGGGACAAGTCAAATGAGTTCTACTTACTGAGCGACTCAAGCACCACATTGTCAAAGCCCATCTTGCCGCTGAGGTAGGCATTGAGGGCCTCCAGATTCACGACTCGAGTCTTGGTGACGGTGACCATGAAATTCTGGGGAGTGCCGCGGTTTTCACCCTCACGAAGGTCAATCTGGCGCTTGGCGGCCTGGTCGCCAATGTCGTTGGTGGACCAGATAATCTTGCCGCCATCATACAGCCAGGGGGCATTTTTGCCATCCTTGTTGACGTAGCGCTTCATGTGCTGCTTCAGGGTGTTGTTCTCCCAAATCTTCTTGAAGACGACATTGTGATCAGGAACGGGGGAAGCGGCAAGATCATACTGGTAGACGGTGGGGAGATTGGCCGTCTTGATGCGCCACTGGTTGATGCCGACCGTCACCTTTCTGGCCTTGGGGTCCTGGTTGAAGCCGGGGCGCTTCTCAAAGGGATGGAAGTTGCCATCATCGAGGATGTAGGCCTCGGGAGTGAGGTCGATGCGCTTGTTGACATCCTTGCTATTCAAGTCCTTGTAGGCAGTATCCTGGGGATACGACGGCATGTCGTGGAGCGACCACTCCTGATCATCCATTGCGAAAGATGTCGTGGGGGGGACAAGAGGGTGTCTTGTTGCAGAGGGAGAGAGCGGTTTGCCTGGCAGGACTTGTTGCGCTGAGGAGGTTAGTCGCCGTGTGCAAATAATTGCGATGAGGAAGAATGGGGACGAGAAGATGTTGCAAAGGAGAAGGGGTTAAGTAGAAAGTGACAACGAAATTGCGTGGCCTACCAGTCAAGCAAGATGACGGCGGCGGGGAAACAGCAACGGCAATCACGCAATGACTGCCTGTTGGTGGAGGGAAGGAGAAGTGTGAGTCTTGGAAGGGGCCGGTTGCAGCTGCAAACAGAGGCAAATGGGGGTAAACGCAAGAGTAGGCAAACAGGCCTGTCTCAATGTCGATGGCATGAAAAGGGAAAAGAATAATCCGACAGACGAGAACTAGGGAAGAGGCAATGGCTTCAAGAACATACCTTTTTGTGATGCCGAAGCAAGTCGCTGTTTTGCTACCACAAAAGGGTAGATGGAAGAGGGATACCGAAGGCTGATATCGCTCTGGATGGAAGTGAGGTAGTGAGTGAAGGTAGCCGATGGCTGGAGTTGAAGAATGGAGTGGGTTGTTGGAGGAAAGGTTGTGGGAGTTCTGGGGAGAGGAGGGCTTACTTTATACTCAGGAATTGGGAGCCCAGAATTCCTAATCAGCCCAGGGAGAACGGATCAGCGAGAGCGAGGTGGGATATCGGAGGAAGGAGCAGGCCGTAGTTGTCGTAAGCCAGGATAAGAGACAAAGGACTGCTCTCTCTTCTGCCTGATAGGTGGGCTACGACGGTGACGACGACAGCGAGGATGGTGATAGGCTTCCTTTGTTTAGTGGGGACGAGGTCTCTTTGCTCCGGTAGGCAACGACGGAGAAGAAGCGGGTAAAATAATCGGTGGAAGGAGCGAGGAGGAGCATATCGGACGGCTCCGATAGGGGCCGCATCATCAACCTCGCCGTCATGGCAGTCACAAGAGTTGGAAGAGCAAGTGGTATCTCCACTCGGTGGGTATCATCATCATCACCATTCAATGACCTGGAGTACGACGAGCCTCCAAGATACCCACATTCCTTCACCTCGAGCAAAAGAAAAATTCTTCTTGACCCGTACATAATCACGGATTTATGGCATCATCTAGCTCTTGTTTACTTTTGTCTACGGCTCATCCGTGTTTCTCTCTCCTTTCCTTGGGCACAACTATGCAGCCAACCTGGACTGGCTCTTTATTTCCGTCGACAGCGGCAGGGGCACTCACATTGAATATGCCCATGCATGTCAACATGCCAGTTGGACATCAAATGTCTATACCAGCTGCAGGATTAGTCCAGCCTATCAATCATCTTCTGCAATGAAAGTAACGTGCATGACCTTGTAATGTAGTGATGGTGATGCTACGTTACCGACAGCACATCATCTTCCAGCGGCAACTTGACTAGAGATGAGTAATGTGGCAGCAACCAAAATATCACACACTACATCTTGAGCCTTCAACAAGGAACAGTATCTAAAAATGTCCAACTTAATGTTCAAACACCCAGAAATCCATTGAATCCCGTCCCATCTCCAATCACCTCACTTTGCCCCCAATCCCAACCCGTCCACCATCTCATCCTCCCCAAGACGTGTCGTCAATTTAAGCTCCTTTACACCCCCTACATATCCAACCCAACATCAGACAAAAGCCAACCACCCTCCCTCCTGTCCAATCCCTCCAACCCCCGCCAAGCCCTACCCCTTTTATATATCTTAGCCCGGCGCCATGACAACAACAACACCAACACCAACAAAGTAAACAAACCTTTCCTTTTCTCAGCACAACTGTCATGAACTTAACATTAAGTTGCCTATTGCAATAAGCCATCTTATCACCGGCACTATAAATATCCAAGTTCGCTCCATGATAAGACGCGATTTGAATATAACAGACAGTCACCAATATGCATCAGTTGAGCTAATAGAAAAGTATATGAATGGGCATAGAGAAACAGTCACCGTTTACAATGCCCAATGTTATCAATGATTCAAAAACACATGCGTCACAGTTCCGTCCCACAGCACACACCACCGCACAGCACCAACCAGAAAACTTTTGAACAAAACATATGCATTCCCCTCCCTTCCCAAACTATCACACACCACCTCCCTCCCATCCTCCCCATTTTTAATTTACCCCCAACCCCGAAATGCACCTCCCCCGAAATGCACCTCCCCCGAAAAGAAATTCATCATATCCTATACAATATGCACCCACCCACCTCAAAAGAAAAAAACGCCAGACCATCCCACATCAACCACCCCCGCTTCATTTTGTTCCTGTCCTTTAGCCCACCCCCCCAACTAAAATATATTTAATCCCCCCCCCATCTCCTAATCTCATAAAGGACACCCCCATCCCCCCCCCAAAATCTTAATACCCCCCTCCATGCCCCTGCCCCCCATACCCCGGCGGCGGCGGCGGCGGCGGCAACCCCCCACCATAACCCCCAGTCGGCAGGTACCCACCCCCAACCACAGCCGGAGGCGGCTCATACCCCCCTCCACTCCCAGCACTCCCCGGCCTCAAGCTCGACTGTCTGTACGTAACCGCAGCCGACACCAATCTCGGCCCCTGCTGCTGCTGGTGCTGTGTATACGGACTCCCCGCCCTCGGCGTAGACTCCTCCCTAATATTCCCATACCCCCCATACTGGAAATCCGTCGTCCCAGACACATTCCGATGATGCTGCGGTTGCGGCGGTGGTAATGGTGGCGCATTGGCCTTCCAAACCGAGTACTCCGGCACATTAGTCCCCTGCAGCAACCCAACGACCTTACTTGGGTTCAACCGGTGGTAATCGTACGTTTCCGCCCTGGGGATCAGCCCAAGCAAAAAGGTAATGTCCCTTGCAATAGGCGCTGGCGTGGCGGTATAAGATGACCCGCCGGCGGTCCCTTGCATCCGGCGCTGTTGGTCAAGTCTACGGCCAGCAGCCCCCTTTAGCGGTGACGCGCCCCGGACGAAGTCGTTGTATTCATTCCTCTGGATTTTTCTCGGGGGGTTGCCGTCATCTTCGTCTGTGGCCAGGGGACGCTTAGGGGAGTTGACGCTGGGTTGGAACTGGGGAGCTGGGGTGGGGGTGTTGCGGAGTGACACCGGCTGCTGTTGTTGTTGTTGCTGCTGGTGCTGGTGCTGTTCAATAGACGGCATGAGGTTAGGTGGAGGAACGGGGAGCCTTGGTGGCCGGAGCTGGGCGGCTGGGGAGACGATGACCCTCGCGGTGATGGGATCGAACTTGTCGGTTGAGAACCGCGCAGAAAAGTGGGATAGCTTGGGGTCCTCAGGGAATAACTCCGCCATGCGCTTCTCCAGCTTGGAGATCTGCGCGAGTTCGCCGAATTGGGACTCGTATTTGTGGAAGTAGACGTAGAGCTGCTTGGCCTTGTGGACGTTTTCGGGCTTGGAGGTGAGCCGGGAGACTACGCGTTCAAAGAGGACGCGGGCGTCTATCAGGTGGGTTAGCATGGTTGACGCATGACTGTGAAGAGAGAAAAAACTTACTGGTAAAGTCATTCAACGAGTGAAGGTACTTGATGTGCTCCAGCGCAAAATCCTCGTCCTCCGGGAACAGCTTCGCGCCGCGGTCAAAGATCTTCCCGCCTGCTGCCTCCTTGTAAATCGTCCACTCCATGTGCGCCACCGCCGCGTAGACGTCACTGGTGAGTCGACCGCGCTGGCGAGCGTCCTGGAAAACCTGCCTCATGCCACCCATCTCCGTGTTGGCCTTGCCCTTGCCCTGAATCCGCCTCATGGCACGAATCAAGGCAATCCACACAAACGAGATGGTCCGCGAGAGCATCTTGGTCTGCACGGCATACGCCTGTTGGACCGCTTGAATCTGCTTCTCAGTATTGCTGTCCATCACCGGCTTGCTCGTCTCCTCTCCCTCTTCCTCCTCATCGTCTTCATCATCAGACCCGCTGGAGGAAGAATCTCTCGCCGCCGCCTTCTTGGCAGCCTCTTGAATCTGCGCAACGTGAGCCGTCTCGCGGTCCTTGAGCTTGTTGATTATGTCATAGAGCGTGTCAAGCACCTTGTTGTAGGGAGCGCGCACAGCCTGGCCAAGGGCAATCTTGGCCTTGTCGTTGTCCTCAATCTGGTAAGTGGATTCAATGTAGTCACCGTACCGGAGTGCAAGGAGGACGCTCTCTGGGTTTGCTTCAATGCCACGAATGAGAAATTCAAGACCGATGGACACGTCATTCTTTGACTCGCTAGTTTTTGTCTTGTCATCAATAATGTTGTTCTCCAAGCACCACTCGGCAGCATCCAGCCACATCTCTGGCCAGAACCTCAGCGCCATCAGGGCCTGCCGGTACACATAAAGAATGCGCTTCTGGTAGAGACCCGGCAGCTTCTCATCCTCCTTGAGGTAGAGAGGATCCGACTTCTCCCACTGGATCCACCTCTTCCAAATCTCCACCTGCTCCATGTACTCTTGATACCCGTCAAAACCGGGAGCCGGCGGAAGGATGGGGAGTGTTGTTCGCTGCAGACCCCGCGTGGTGTTCTCGAGGGAGATGTAGGCGCTCTTGGCCGTCATGTACGAGGGCGAGCGTTCGGCGAGGTTCTTGCGGCCGTTGGGCTTGTTCAGACTCATCTCGAACTGGTCATACTCCTTCCACAAGTTATTGACGTTAGCGATGGGCACACAGATAGCTTTCTGGTAGGCGGAGCGGATCTGGTCCATCTTCTTCAGATCCTCCCAGTTGGTTCCTCCCAGGGTGCCGGGCCCCGACTTGAGGAACTGAATATAGTCGGCCCAGATCTTGCCCGAGTCCTTGTCCAAACCAATGTTGTTGAGGGCAAAGTCGTAGGCTTGGAAGACAACCTGGCGCGCGTTGCCGTCGTTCAGATCGTTGCGACGGCGGACATAATCAAGATACTTTGTCCAAAGGGCAAGGTTCGGTGTGGATATGAGGGCAGTGCTGAAGATGCGCTCGGCTTCGCTGAAATTATCGGCTTCCAATTCCATCTCCAACCATTGAACCCAAATCTCGGCCTATTCCGTGGTTAGCAACGTGCGGAACCGCAAGGTGTGAGTGGACAAAACATACCGCCTGGGGGGAGACGGCCAGGAATCTTTCGTAGGTCTGTCTCGCCTGGGCCGTGTTGCCGCTGCACCGGTGCTCGGCCATCAGGGCCAGCCAGGCATCCAGAGCACCTCGAGGGTCATCTTGGACTCGCTTCTCGAGCTGGGCGACCTTGTCGACGGGGACCAGAGGTGTGGCTTCGGCAGGTGGGCTACCGGAGCCATTGTCCGGCCGGTCGTCGGCAGAGGCGTCGGCCATTGTGTGATGCGAAGATGTCGATGATGACCCGGTGGTCTCGGTCGAGGTGGAGGTGGAGGGATCGTTTTGCGCCGGTTTCAACTCGGATAAGGGCAGCTTGATAGAATTGTTGGCGAGGGAGACGTGAGTGAGACACTGGGCGATGATGGCGGAAGCAGGAAGCTACCTTGCAAAAAGAGAAGAAGAAAAAAAAAAGATTACGCAGAGTCACTGAGAATCGTTGCGTCGCATGGATCACAAGAGACGGAGAACTGGAGCGCACACAAAGAACTGGGGACTGGGAGCAGGCTGTGCTATTCAAAAGGAGGATGCTGCTATTGTGACTGATCTTGTCGATGTCGAAGATAAAAAGATCAAATTCAATTCGACAGACACCACACACACGACCGAGAGCGAGAAAGAGAGCGACACCTCAACCGTGAATCCTTGCGAGCGCTTGGTTTTCTTTTGCCAAGCTCAGGTGGCCTAGCTGTATGTACAAGGTCTCCAGCAGTGTGGCTTGTTGGCTCCATAAATACGTAGGTGTGGCTAGTGCTAGTGGGAGGAGGTGGGGTGTTGGGCGGCAATCAGAGGAGACGCGCTCCCTGCGGTCACTATACGCGACACGACTCAACGCCCCCCCGTGGCAGCGCGACTGAGCCTGGACTGTCAACTGTGCCGAAATAAAATAAAAAAAAGGAAAAAAGAGGTCGAAGCGTTGGTTCCATTCAAAACAAACAATTCTCTTTCTTCTGATTAGCGCCAGACGAAGACTTGCCAGCTCTTCCATCACCGCCCAACCACATATTCCACATATTCTCACCACCAACGCCAACACATCTTCTTCTCCTCTTCTCCGAAACAGCAGCAGCACAGCAAGCCCCTTTTTTTTCTCTTCCTCCAATCTTCACCTGTTTTATTTTCATTCCAAAAACTTCCCACAAAACACTCTTCAAAATGTCTGTCGTCACTCTTCTCGGCGTCAATGTTGCCAACAACCCCGCCAAGTTCACCGACAAGTACCTTTTTGAGATCACATTCGAGTGCCTTGAGCCACTTGAGAAGGGTATTTTTTTCCTCTTCTCCATTCTGCGACTTTTTATTTTCTCGTTTTCACTAACAAGCATCCCACTCAAAACAGACCTCGAGTGGAAGCTCACCTACGTCGGCTCTGCCCAGAGCGACTCCCACGACCAGGAGCTCGACTCCCTCCTCGTCGGTCCCATCCCCGTGGGCGTCAACAAGTTCGCCTTCGAGGCCAACCCCCCCGACACCAAGCTCATCCCCGACGACGAGCTCCTCGGCGTCACCGTCATTCTCCTGACCTGCGCCTACGACGGTCGCGAGTTCGTCCGTGTTGGTTACTACGTCAACAACGAGTACGAGTCCGAGGAGCTCCAGAATGATCCCCCCGCCAAGCCCATCATCGAGAAGATCAAGCGCAATGTTTTGGCCGAGAAGCCGCGTGTGACCAGGTTCAACATTAAGTGGTATGTTGCAAAAAATAAAGTTTGCGACAGAAGTGGGACTGGGTTGCTAATAAATTGTAAACAGGGATTCCGAGGCTACTGCTCCCCCCGAGTTCCCTCCTGAGCAGCCCGAGGCCGATTTGGTTGCTGATGAGGAGGAGTACGGTGCTGAGGAGCTTGCCGAGGAGGAGGCCGAACTTGCCGAGGAGGCTGCCACCATTGGCGAGGCGACCGGCGCCGACAAGGATGCTGCTATGGAGGGCGTCGAGGGCGAGAACGGCGCCGTGGACGAGGAGGAGTTGTCCGACGACGGCAGCGTGGACATTGAGGGCGAAAGCGAGGACGAGCTTGAGGAGGAGGAGCTTGAAGGCGACGCGATGGAGACCGACGAGATGGAGGTCGACAAGCCCGCCGCTCCTGCTGCCGGCGCGCCCTCTGGCGCCCCGGCCCCCCAGGCTGATGCCATGGTTCACTGATTCGACTCTTCAAGGGCTGAGGAGGGCGAAAAGGATATGATGTGACGGATAATGAACTTGGGTTAGAGCGCCAGGGATATGTGTTTGTCATTTTGCAAGCGGGACTGCAGGGAGGTTTGGAGGCACATTTTTCGTAATTCATACCCTTAGACGTTCTGCTGCTATGGAATTGATCACATCAGCCGGCGATGAGTGTCTGTCGC
Organism: Triangularia verruculosa; assembly: GCA_033296885.1. Classification (NCBI taxonomy): domain Eukaryota; kingdom Fungi; phylum Ascomycota; class Sordariomycetes; order Sordariales; family Podosporaceae; genus Triangularia; species Triangularia verruculosa. The sequence goes on from MU863888.1 coordinate 62,788, forward strand.
ATTCGACTATTTCTCTGGACTTGGTGTTGAAACTACCATACAGTCATTCCACCCTCTTCTCCCTGCCCAGCTCGCCCTTCTCCATCGTCGACTCGTTCGATTCTTGCTGGCCCTTCCGCCTCCAGTCTGGCATCTTCCAGTCCCAGCTCCAACCCCTCCACTTCAACCTACCAACCCATCTCTTCTCCTCAACCCCCCCATCCCGCTGATGCCCATGCCCCAGCACCCCCACCTGTGTTTTTTTCACTCCCCCTCCTCCATTGACCGCAACCCCAACATTACCAACCCCATTCAGATGCTGCTGATAATGATGATACAAATGCCTCCTATCCCCCCCAAACCCTTTTCCTTCCACCCTTCCCACCCCTCCTTTCAGTCCCAACACTTTTCTTGCCGTCCTCCCCCCCCAACCCCAGAAACTTCTTACAGTATCCGTACTCTGCAGAACCAAAATCAGCAAAAAGAAGGGCACGCAAACCCCCACCAGCGTGGCGCTGAATCTCCCGTCTTCCACCCCGATCTCTAATGTCGTAATACTAAACACGCCCACCACAAACGTCAGCGGAAGAAAAACCATGCTCACGCTGGTGAGGATCTTGATGTTTTTCCCTTGCTCAATCGCCCGGCGGGATTCCTTCACGCTGCTCCCACTGAACAACTGTTCCCTTAAGCTCCTGATTTCGGTTCTTGTACCCTCGTTCTTGTCGTGCACCAATCTAAGCTCTGAGATTGCTGCTTCCAAGTCTTGGCGGAGGGTGTCGAGTTTAGCTAGGTACGACTGGTGGTTGTTAGTGGTAGGGGAAACAGGCCAGAGGGTTGGATGTTTTCCCTCCCAGAAGTCCTTTGTGAAGTTATTGAGATACGCCGAGATCATGGCTTTGATGCCTTCGTTGATCACACCTAGCGTGTTGTACGCCCAGAAGTACCGGCGGGAGTAGGTGAAGTGGCTGTCTTCGAAGAGGAGTTTGTCGCGGAGGCGGACGTCGAACATGAAGGTGCTTGGGGGGGTGATTAATTTGGTGATGGAGTCGTTTAGATCGGTGTAGCGTTTGATTGCATCCCTGTATTCCAACCTCAACGCATCCAAGAAAGCGTGGGGGCCGGACAGGAAAATCTTTTGGGTGTTGTTGTCGGAGTGGATTGTGGAGAAGGGGGTGTGGTGGTCGTCGGGGAAGTACTGGATGTTGAGGAGCTGCCAGGGGGCGAAGGTGTGGTAGAGGTTTCCGGACTTGGTCTTGCGCTTGACGCGGAGTTTTATTTGAGAGGCAACGGGACCGGAGAGGGAGAGGGCGAGGATGGAGCTACAGGAGGTGATGTCGATGTGGTCTGGGCTGCGGAAGTCCAAGGGGCGGGGGTCGAAGGGTTGCCAGGGGGTGGGGTGGAGGCCGGGGGGGATGACGGTGTAGTATTTAAACACAAAAAAGAAGGAGCGCTGCCGGAGGGGGGTGGGTTCGATGGAGCGGTTAATGAGGTGGGCTTTGGTTTTGCCTTTGTTGCTGGTGGTGGTGACGAGGTGGGAGAGGAGCTCGTCCATGTCGAAGTGGGATTGCATGGTGAGGTGGGTGGCGGCGAGCATTAGAGGGGTGGGTTCTTGGAGGATGCTGAAAGGGGTGTGTTAGTAAGGGGTGTGGTGGAAGGAATGGATCGGGCTTACGAGATTCTACCGACCGAGGTGCCGTCTGCGTTGATGGTCTTTAAGATGGGCCACACGGCTTTGTCTCTGTTGTCTGCGTTGTCATCGCCATGGTTGGGACAGTCGAGACCCCCTTCAGGACAGACGGGATGTTTCTGGGTGGGCAGGCCGTCTCTGTCGACTTCGTAAACCTGGTAACTGGTGTGCTCGTATTTGGTTCCTTCACCGGTCTCGAATGATGTAAAGAGGTTGGTGGCAGTCAGCTCGTCTCTCTTTTCCCACGCGTCTGCCAGGGCGATTATAGTGCCAGCTTTTGTTTCATCAGTTGCTTCGATCGACTTTAGATGTGTGACAAGGTCCTCCTCTGACTTCTCTAGGCTAGGCAGTGTGTCGACAACACAGGAAGGTGATGGCTCCGAGCTGTTGCATGACATTGGCGGACTGGTCAGAGCGAGAAAGTCTGGCGAGTGTTCACGCTCTGTGACCCCATCATTTCGAAGCGTCGGTCGTGATCTTGAAGACTCATTTGTGAGCCGTCGGGCCGATGCAGTAACGGCAGACTGGGGAGGTGCATTGGAGATTGTGGCGACCCGTTGCAAGCTGGAGGCAGACCAGTCGACACTTGGTGGGCGAGGTCGGTTGGCAGGGTTGAATTGTATGTCACGATGTGACTGAGCGTCTCGATACTGGTGAAGGGACTTGATAGACTGCTGGAGATGCTCTAACGACTTGAGCAGCTCGTCTACACGACAGTTGTCCATGGTCTTTGGAAGGTCAAGATATGTTGATTGCAAAAGGAGATGGAGAATATGATAGACTTGAAGCAACCCAACAGCATCGTGATAGACGGCCATTTATCATGACCAAGAGACCCTCCACCTCTGTCCAAGTCAGTCTGCCATGGTGAGCATGACGACCTCCAGCCTCGTCTGCCCTCCATCAACGGGTCGATGCATTAGCAAGCCGGCGTGGGGGATGAAACCAAGCATTGGACGGTAAACGTGTAGCAACAGCGAATAGCAGTCTTTGAAACAATCCCGCCGCAATGAAGGCCGCGTAGAGTGTGCGGGTGGCATCAGGAAGAGGTCGGTGATCTCAGAGTGAGGCTGTACGATGACACTGGCGGCTACTACCGGCAAGCGCCCGGCTTGTGTGTTCTCTATCACATGATGAAGCTCAAAACTTCCTGAACTGGAGGATATGGGAAACTTGTCGCGGAGATGTCGCTAAGACGCAATCTCGAGAGCCAAAGATGAAACGAGGTTGGATAGCATGATTCCCATGTGGTAGACCTTGTTCGGTGTCTGATTGCGGAATCCAAGATGCGTGTGACACACCTCTTCCTACCGACCTCTCCTTTAGGAAACCGACCCTTCAGCTATGGCCGTCAACCCCTCTCTCACGCGATCTGTCAAGGCTGTCATTTTTTCAGAGAAACAAGAAATATTGAAAAAGAAATAAAACAAAATGTTTATACCAATGGTGTATCAAACCCGGCCAGAACGCCCTGCTCTGTCTCTCTGACACTCTCACTGACTGACGCCCGTCACCTCTCCTCCGGCTGTCCCGTCCAACGGCGGCCCATCGTTCCCTCCCGTGGCTGCCCGTTCCTTTTCATATTCCTCCGGTGTCTGACATCTCGCGCTCCAGGCGTGGATCTGCGCGATTTCGTCTTTAAGAGCGGCGTTCACCAGCCGATGACGCTTCAGTGAGTTCTTGCCCGCAAACTCGGGCGAGACAATCAGCGAAGTAAACGCTTGTCCGCAGCCGCCTTCACAAACCAAACCGTGTCAGTAGTACTCCAAACTTCAGCGGGCACTGCCCGATATCGCGGGGCTCTGTCCAGACTCCAAAATGACGTCAGGGGCATGTGACAGGGGGAAAGCAGCGGCATACCGGACATGTCTTGGACCTCTACATGAGAGGCCTTGAGGCGGTCGGCGAGGGCCGCTCTTATGGAGTCTTCGGTGATGGACTGGGCCATGGTTTGTGTCTGTCGATGGGGGGGAAACGTAGGGGAGAAAGCAGTGAGAACTATGACTGCCCCGCCATATATGCTTGGCTGGATCTGGTAAGGGTTAGGGTTCTATGCCTGGATTCACTCCAATCCAAGATCTGTTTGCTTGGGGTTCACATTTAACCCCACCTTTTACTCTCACTGTCTCTCACTCACTTACAGAGCTTCAAGCATTTCACCTGTGACCTCACTTCTCGCCATAAAATCTCATCACTTGATTCCCGTTGCAGATGATCTTCACTTCTTCCCTTCTCAGAACAACAAGACTCATCCCATCCATCCTCAACCACACCCAACGAAGAACATTCACCATGGCCACCATGCAAAGCCCTCCCTTCACTCAGCAGGTCGTCAAGGCCATGCAGACCTTGTAAGTCTCACCATATCTGTCACACATCCCATCACTAACCCCCCATAGATACCCAGAATCCCTCGCCGACCGCACCTGGGACAACGTCGGCCTCCTCCAAGAAAACTTCACCTCCTCCTCCTCCCCCCCCACCTCCCCCGTAGTCCTCCTCACAAACGACCTCACCCCCTCCGTCGCCCGCGAAGCCATCTCCCAAAAGGCCTCGGTAATAATCTCCTACCACCCCTTCATCTTCCGCGGCTTCAAATCCATCACCCTCGCCGACCCCCACCAGCGCATCATCCTCCTCCTCGCCCAGCACAACATCGCCGTCTACTCCCCCCACACCGCCATCGACGCCGCCCCCGGCGGCATGGCCGACTGGCTCGCCAACATGCTCTCCACCCTCCCCAACCTCACCACCACCATCTCCACCGTCACCCCCATCTCCCCCTCTTCCTCCCTCCCCGAGAAATTCGCCAACGCCGGCTACGGCAGAAAAGTCCAGCTCTCCAAACCAATCACCCTCGGGGAAGCAGTCAAGCTCTACGCCAAGGGCCTCGGCGGCCTCAAACACGTCATGGTCGCCAGGCCAAAGTCGTCAGAACAATTCATGGTCAGAACCGTAGCCGTCTGTCCCGGAAGCGGCGAGTCTGTGTTAGCGGGCGTGAAGGATGCCGATCTCATCGTCACCGGGGAGATGTCGCACCACCCGGCGCTGAAGCTCGTTATGGAGGGGAAGGCAGTCTTGTCCGTCTTTCATAGTAACTCTGAGCGGGCGTTTCTGCGGGAGGTTCTCAAGCCGCAGCTGGAGGAGCAGCTGAAGGAAGTGGATAGGGTGAAGGTGGTGGTGAGCGAGGAGGATCAGGATCCTTTCCAGATAGTGGATGTGGAGGACTTGCCGGGGGATATGAGGGGGGAGATGCAGACGGTTTAGGTGGCCGGGCGTGTATTGAATAATCAGCAGCGTTATCATCAGCAGCAGCAGGCGCGAGGTATGGTTTTGGATGGGGAAGAGGAAGAGGAAGAAGATATAGTGCTGGGCTTCACCGGGATGAGGCGGAGGGGTAACAGCACGGGTAATGTCAGGAGGACGATTAGGGGACGGGCGAGGGAGAATTACTTTAACAGGAGTAGTAGTGGTGCCGAGGAGGAGCACCGGGGAGGGGCGAGGCTTTAGAGGGAGGATGATCACATGTGCGTGTGTATATAAGGAGTAGGTATGGGAATGAAGATATCTGGTGATGGGAATTGACGGTTGTCTACTATGAACTTGTTTAGATACCGTGCAATGTGCATCCATCCGCAGTGAAACTAACCAAGAACAGCGTTTGAATATGACAGAGGCTCATCACCAGCTGATATGATCTATTTAAGAGCAGCAGAAAATATAATTATCGAGTAGACATATATAACCCTGAAGGACACCTTAGGGTTATGTGGTATTGTTCCAGCCGACCTAAGCTTCACAAGTTTCTTAAACATGATATAAAAACACACAAAACCTCATGTGTGCGCGCGGATATATTTCCAACCAAAAGTAAAAATGCGTAATGGGTATCGTCCTCCTCCCTCGCTCTGCCATTCCTGTCAAGCAATAATCCAGACAACATTCTCTTCCAGCAACACTTCACCCTCGACCTCCATCTTCCTCCGCCTCTTCCTCCCCAGCCAAAATCCCATCCCCTTCCCTCAACAACTCCCCCACCTCCCCCCCTCCCACCTTTTGTTCCTGCCACCTAACCAACAACCTCCTCGGCAACTCCCACTCCTTTTCCGCCTGCACCCGATCCCCCTGCTGCACAAACCCCCTCATCCTCTCCATCCCCCTATAAACCTCCCTCACCAACCTCCTCGTCTCTTTTTTCTTTTCCCTTCCCCCATTTTGTTCGGTAGTATCACAAAACCCCCTCATCTCCCCCCTCAAATCCCTCGCCATATCATACACCCTCGCCACCACCAGATCCAGCGTCCCCGCCATCGGATTCAGCGGGTCCATCGTCGTGCGCATCTTGCGGATCGTTTCGGTGGCTGTGATTAACTTGGAGTAGTTGTCGTATACCAATGCTTTTTTTTCTGCGTCTAGTGCGCGGATCTCGGAGAGGAGGCGGGTGTATGTGGTCAGGAGGGAGGAGAGGGAGGAGGACTCGAGGAGGGAGGTTAGGTAGGTTTCGGGGGAGAAGGAGGGGGAGTCGAGGATGCTGGCGGGGGTTGCTGGGGGGGGACCAGGGTGGTCGTTGAGAGAGGGGGAGGAGGGGGGGAGGGAGATGCTGGGGAGGGTGGGTTTTGATTGGGATTGCTGGCGGAGGTTGTAGTATTCGCGAAGGGCGGCGCGGTTGCGTTTTGGCTGTTGTTGTTGTTGTTGTTGTTGTTGTTGGTGAGGGGGGATGGTGAGGTTGGGGGAGCCGGGGAGAGAGGTGTTGATGTCGAGGGAGGGTCGGGCTGAGGAGGAGGGGGTGTGGAGGGCGGTGGAGGAGGGGATTCGTCGCGGTGCTCCTGTGCCTTCGCGGGGGGTGGCTATTGTGGACATTTTGATTGTTTTGTTGGAATAACTGTTGGTGTTGTTGGAGATGGAAATTGAATTGACGTCGTGTCTCCAAGATGACAGAAGTGGATCCCGTTCCCGGGGGAGTGGGACCGTGGAGAGGCCCGGGAATTAGCGCGGATGCAGGTGCCGGGGGTGTTTGTTAGCGGCTGGTGCTTTGGACGACAGTGGGGCTGAAGCGCTGGGAGCTTCAACTCCATCGAAGAGACAGCGACGAAGAGGAAGAAAATCGTCTCAACATGAGAAAAAAATCAAATTAATTCACGGGGCGGCAGTTTCTTTGTTTGAGCGGGGGAAAGTCAATAAAATAGTGAGGATTCATCTGATCGGAAAAGTATTCTTATTTCACTACCCATCATTAAAAACACCATTGGAAAGTATCACGAACTAACAGTATTCACTATGGCTCCAGACGAGAGACGGTCCCGCAATAATTATAGATTCCATCCTTATCATTCTCACACCGACTCCCCGCTTAGATTCCTACAACGTCCAACCGACTTGAATGCTCGCTCCGTTCCTCGTCTACTTTTCAGCGGCGGTAGTCAACAGCAGGATAGCACGCCCTCCTCACTTGTGGACAGCAGCTTAACTCCGAGCTCGACCGACCCGCCATCTCACCAGGAAGACAGCACGCAGGCTGAGGATGACAGCACCCTGGGGTCTTCTTCCAATCCTATTGATTTGACCGGCCTTGTTATCCATTCCCAGACCCCTCCCAGGAAAGGTGCCACCCGTCAAGGCGTTGCGCAATCTCACGCACCTTCCCAGCCAGAATTCATCAAACAGAGGGAGAAGGAGGTTAAGGCACACACTCAGACGGCTTGGACCAAGAAACCGGTAATCCACGCTCAGCAGGCTTCTCAATTAGCTCTCCTCGATCAGCACACACAGCCCAGGGCACGTTCGCAACAGGCCCACGACAGCCCTCTCGACAACCAACGTCGACAACCCTCTCACTCAAACCCAACCAAAGAAGCCCAAACCAAACCACTCCCCAGCAACAAAACCCCATCCCAACCTCAACCACCACAGCAACCACCCACCGCCCCCCTCATGATCCCCCAAAAGCGCCCCAACCCCCAACCCCTTTCCCAACCCCCCGGACGACCAACCCAACACCGCCGTCTAAACCCTCCACCTCCAGCACCACCCATCACCAGACCCGCTCCCCCTCCCACCAACAACAACAACAACATGTCCCTCCCAACTCAAATCCTCACCACCCTCCAATCCCAATCCCTCCCCCTCCCCTCCCACCCCTGGCTTAATCATCTAATCACAACCCGCAACCCCCCCCTCCCCCTCCCCTCCCTCCTCGCCACAACCCGCGCGAGAATCCTCTCCTCCGATCTAACAACCCCCTCCCTCCTCGACCCATCCTATCTTCAATCCCACTCCTTCCCCCCCTCCCTCTCCAACCCAACAACAAAATCAACTTCTTTGTCTCATGACGTCGTGGTTCAGGTGCTGGATATAACCAACATCTCAAAAAGCAAGTGGGAACAAGTCGAGGAGCTAGAAGCAAAAGCGAGAGGAGAAGAGAAACGGGGGAGGGAGGTTATACGACTTCCTACTGCTGCTGCTGCTAATGATGAGGACACCAACGTAATGGATCAGGGGATGGATCAGGGGGCGCTGGTACAGCAACAGCAAAATAGAGAGAGAGGGGAAGCAAAGGCTACACACAAGGTTTTGGTTCAGGACGGGACGGGACAAAAGGTGTTTGCGTTGGAATTGTTCAGATTGGAGAAACTGGGGATCGGGAAGACGAATATTGGCGAGAAGTGGCTGCTTAAAAAGGGGATGGGGGTGAGCAGGGGGGTGGTTATGCTGGAGCCGGAGAGGTGTGTGTTTTTAGGGGGAAAGGTTGAGGTGTGGAATAAGGCTTGGAGTGAGGGGCGGTTGGAGAGACTTAGGAAAGAGGCGGGGGAACAAAATGGAGGGGGTTAGATATTGAGTATAAAATGCAATGTTTTGATCGAAAACTGTATCAGGGATTTAATTTGATTTATTGACTTATTTTCCAAACTCCAGATGCAAATACCTATTACACCCACTACTACTTCATCTCAATCTTCTCAACCAAATCCCCCCCCAACCTCGCCATCTCAGCCACCATCCCCTCCTTGTTCAATTCCACCTCCACCTTTTCCTCCTCCTCCTCACCCTCTCCCTTCCTTTGCTTAACCGGCTTATATGACCCCCCCATCCCCGTCCTAAACGTCCTCCTCCCCACCCCCGGGTTCCAAATCGCCCCAATCACGCAATCCTCCTCCGCCCCCCCGCGAAAAAACACCAGCGGCCCACCGTACACCCTCTCAAGCTGCTCCATCAACACATCCCCCGGGTGCCGCGCCAAAGGCAACATCTCCTCCCCCGTCACCACATCCAAGTTCTTAAACCTCGCCCCCTCCCGCCCGGCCGACCCCTCACTTGGATCGATATGTCCGTATGTTTTCAAACAAGACTTAACCACCTTGCTGTTGAGATGAATAAGCACATCATACTCCCTCAACCCCGGCACAAAAAGCCTCCTCGGATCCAACCCCAACCCCCCCTCCCTCATCACCCTCCCCGCCGCCTTCGCCAACCCCGTCATCCTCATCGCCACAACCTTCCCCGGCCTCGCCTCCCCCCCCACCGCCGTCCACGCCGTCCCCGAAGTCTCTTGAGCAGTAGCAACAAAAAGAACAGTATGGTTCATATTCGGATCAATCTTCCTCCACGCCTCCAACCTCGTCGCAATCGCCATCCGGTCAGAACCCGTCAGCTCCCCGTTGCTGTCCACAATCAATGCCTCCGACCGCCAGTCCCACCGGGAAAGAAACAGTAAAACCCGCATGAACCCCGTTGATGGGGAGGATGGTGCGTCCCATGGGTACGGACACAAAAAAACGTGGAGAACAACAAGTTCAACAAATTCCTCGGAAAAGTGCCACGAGAGCTTGTGGCTGTTGAACCAGTGTTTTACCAATCTGATGGTTGGTCCCAAGGCGGGGAACCGGGTGATGGAGGTGTTGATCATTTGGCTGTGCAGAGGGAGGTTGGTGTACAATCTCCTAAACGCGGCTAGTTGGGTTGTGGCTCGTTGGCGGAGGTATTGTTCTAGAGTCTTATCCTTCACTTGGCGCTCTAGAAGAGACTCTTCGAGGTCGCTGTGGATCCTCAACCGGAAGGCTGGGCCGGACTCGTAGATGACGTCTAGAAAGGCGAGGTTCTCGGTTTCGAAATGGGCGTCCTCGAGACCGACGTGGGTTTTGACGCCTTGCTTGCTGTTCTCGAGGAGGTTGCCGATCATAAGGAGGAAAGCAATCTTGGTGCGCTGGATCGCGGCGATGCTTTCGGGCCATTTGCCGGAGGCTTCAAAGGAGATTATACAGTCCATTGGTTGAGGGCCGGATTTTAGGGAGCCGAATACTGGGGGCTTGACGGAGGCATGGCGGAGTTCGGGGCACACCGGGGCAATTTGACGGACGCGCAACGGAAGGTCGTCGAGGTTGCGGATGTCACGCTCGAACGTGCTAAATTCCTTCCTTGCTACATTATACAAGGTCGTGTCGGCGGGTTTGATGGATAGGAGGTCGACCAGTCCGTTTCCGTAGAAGCTGATGTCATCTTCTAAATGGCCGATGCGGAGATGGAGCGCAAGAATGTAGCGCATGATTTCTTCGCAAATCTCGAACGGCGTTGTCGACTTCCAGACTAAAGTCTCACGGATCGTGTCGCGTTCAAACCGACGCAGCTCCGCCTTGTCGCCCCAGAACCTACGGAACCTGTCACACTCCTCCTTCTCCTCAGCCGTCGCACCAGCCGAAGGGCCCTTGTCGACTACGCGGCTCATGTTGGCCGGGTCAAACAGCACACCAACCTCCAGCGCGGCTCTTGACTGGTCCTTGGGCTTTTCTGACAATGCCCATCCTGGCTGCTCGGGTGTCTGGATGTGGATAACCCTGGCTCTTTCGCCCAACTCCTTGTCTCCCAGAGCCCTGTTGAGCACCCGATAAACCTTGCTGCCAAGTTGCCAAACTCTTCCCCGCGATTCGGAATAATCGTTGCCAATGACTTCGTCCAACACATCGCTGTAGTTGAGGTGGGCGAACAAATCAAAAGTGTGAGAGGGCAGATCTGCTCTGAGAATAAAAGTTGATGTGAACTGGTCGGCAGAGCTATCGCTCATCAGATTTCTGGTCCACTTCGCATGCTGATGCAGCAGAGCAGCTGACCAATGTCCCATCTTGAAAGCAACGTTCAGTCCCCGCGCGAAGTCGTAAAGAATAGGCCCAGACTCGATGTACTCCTCCAGATCTGCGCTTTCCGTGCCCAAAACGCAAGCCTTCTCCGAAAAGTTCATCACGGACAGGAACTGAATCTGCGCCTTGAACAACTGAGTGGCGCTGAGAGAGGTCGAAAGCGCCGCATGACCCATCTTCTGCCCTCCTTGGAGCAAAAGAGCCAGCAAAACCGACCACTCAAAGTGACCAAATCCGCCCTTGGAGATATCTCCTCCGAAGCCTCTCTGTTGAAGCCACGTCCGTCCCAAAATACAGGCCTTCTTGAACGCGGCGCACTTCTTTTCGGTTTGGCGAAGGAGCTTGAGGTATGACATGAAGGATCCTTCGGCAGAAACAGTCGAATTGTAGAAGGCGGTAGGGTGCGCTGGTGTTTCCGACTCCGAGTCTCGTCCTCTTCTAACCAACGAAGCGCCCAGATGGAGCTTTCTCTTGGGAAAAAATCCTTCTGGCGCGCATGGGATAACCCGTATCCTGTACTGCAAGCATCCCTTGGATTCCTTCCCTGTCGCTTCTGGCGCCTTTGGTTGAATAGCGAGGACAGGGCACAGGGGGTTGCCGTTAAGGTATTCGTAAGATAGCTGACCATCGCTTCCAAACTCCTTTTGCAGAGCGTTTGCAACAACGGCCAGATAGTACGCTCTCTTGTAAAAGTACCGCAAGTCGAGGTAGTCCTTCTCCTGCAGAATCTCCTGTGGCAAGACCACAATCATGTCCACGCTGTGGTCCTTCTGGGTCTTGAGCATCGTCTTCGAAACATAGCTGCCAACGACATTGAACTGAGCCGGTTTGGCAAAGGCGACCTTGTAGTTGGAGTTCTTTGGTGGTTGGGGGTCTGGGAAGGGGATCTTGATCTTGGATTTCTTTTCGAACTTGGTCGCAGCCTCGAGGATCTGGGATTGTCAGCACGACCGGCGCGCAAAGAAACAAATCTGATGTTCTTACTGGGAGAGGTTCCTGGGCCTTGATGGCCTCGATTGAGCCTTTGATCTTGTGGAGCAACTGGTCGGCGCCCTCGAAAGCCGTCTTGTAGTCGATGCGCACTTCCTCCAGCAGCTCCTCGGCCTCTAGAATGAAGGCTCTTGATCTCGAGACGCCGCCCGTAGAGACTGCTGATTCGAGGGCTTTTTCGGCGCCATCTTGACTGTGGTCGAGTTTTCTCCGTTTCGCCGGTCCGGAATCCATGTTTGCGGTGTTGTGAGTGTCGAAATGAGCTTCCTCCGCAATGGTTCGTCTCTTGCGACACCAATTCCCTGGACTTTTTTTCTGCTGGGATTCGGCGATAAGCTTTGCGATAAGCCGACAGTCTTGGCAGACATATTGGGCGGAGGTCGGATTATCCCTGTCCGGCAGGCAGCTTGCCGATCAAAATGTGGGGTAGAAGCTGTGGGCGGTAAGTGGGGGTCACCTCTACCTAACCCAATGGACCACCTCCGTTCTTAGGAAGGTTGAAACTATTACAGACCTCTTGATGTCGTTGAGTTCTGAAGAGAGATGGGTGAGCGTGTACACATGATAGTTATGAAGACAGGGCTTTCGAAAGAGATTCGCAGCAAATAATTGAGCTAAATGCCATGACGTGGTCTCTGTAGGGGCTTCTGTAGGGGCTTCTGTAGGGGCTCGTACTTGGTCAAGCTCTCTGAATCGGTTCTAATTCATTTAGCATGTCCCCAACGTCTTCCATTTATAGAGCTATCCCGCTATAAAACCATACAGTTACGGTACATTTGTGAACACTAAAGTCTTCATTAAGCTGTCTAGCAGCAACACTGAGGTGGGGGATAAATAGTGGGTCCCGTGCCCCTCCACTCCTGTTTGTGCCGCTGTGGCAGTGGCAGCACGACGCTGGGCTTCCTAGACGCAGCATCAACACGACTTCATTCATGACCATCGAATTTGTGGTTGTGGAGATTGTAATCGTTGCGTTAATTTCTCTTTTCTTTCATTAATTCCCCGAGACCCGATGAAAGCAGTCTCATCCGCCACCCTTCAAAATGTCCAGCACCAAGGCCCTGCTGAAGGCCGTCAATGACTTCATCAAACAGTCAAAATGGGACGATGCCATTGAATCCGCCAAAGATGTCCTCCAAAAGGACCCCAAAAACTACCATGCGTAAGAACACTCGGCTCCTCTCACTTTGAATAATAAAACAGAATTATTGACTCTGTTCAGCCACATCTTCTTGGCCTTTGCCCTGGACAAGAAGAACAACGTCGAGGAGGCCGAGAACACATATCTCGACGCCACCAAGATCAAACCAGCTGACCAAACAGCCTGGCAAGGCCTGGTCAAACTCTACCAGCGGCAAGGAAACAAGAAACTAAAGCAGTACAAGCATGCTGCCATCAAGCTCGGCGAGATCTTTCGGGATGCCAATGACATGTTCAAATGCCAAGATGTCGTTGACAAATTTGTCGACCATGCGCGGACCCAAGGAGAACGGTTACAATACGTCGACGCCTTGGACATCCAACTTCCAGAAAGCCCTCTTTACGAGGCCCTAGAGGGCCGTGTGCCTCATCCTGCCAAGACCTATGAGATTCAGGCCAAGATTGTCGAACCCGAGGAGAAGAAGAGGATAAACACCCTGGTTGGCGAGAGACGCACCAGAATCGGTGCCCGCGTCAGCGAAGTGACTCTGGAGGTCAAACGTGAAGTGTACCGACAGAGCAAGCTCGGCCATATTTACAGACAGCTCATCGACTGGACCACAGACGACGAACTTCGGCGGACATACGAAGAAAAGTTGCTTCAGTATTGCCATGACAGACTTATGGCTTGGCCTCCTGGCGAGGAAAAGAATCAGGAGATGGAGATTGTTCGGAAACTGGCCAACGACATGGTCATCATCAGACATCCCTTCAAGTTTGCCTGGGACATTGCTCTCAACTGGCAAGACCACAAGGAAATCAAGGAGTGGGATGTCACTGTTTTGAGACAGTACTGTGTGTTCTTCCCAGACAGTGATCTGAACAGAGTCATCATGGGATTTCTTACCAGCGATATTTCGCCGTTCCCCAAGGAAACGCCAGCACAAAACGATGCCGCTGCCGACGCTGAGTCAGAAGACGAGAGCGAGGATGACGATGCTGGAGGTGTTCCTACAACATACGTACCGCTCACGGAGGAGGATCGGCTGCTGATGATGACGGAAGGCATCAGCTCCGGTGATTCACTGTTGGCCTACCGACTCATGGGCGAGTATTATCAGCACCTGGAAGAGCACGAGAGTAATGTCGAGCTTATGCGTAAAGCGATCGACTTTTTAAAGACTGAGCGCACCAAAACAGGCATGGCGTTCCGAAACACAGGAGACGCCTACTCATTGTATCTCGGCACGGCATTGGTGTTCTATCAGTCTCCTCGCAATCACCAAGAGGCAAAGAATCTGTTTGATGGTGTTTTGGCACACGACCCTACCTCTACCCCGGCTATGATCGGCGTGGGTCTGATTTATGAGGAGGAGGAAGACTACGACGAGGCTATTGACTTCTTGGAACGTGCATTGCAGGGTGACCCAGCCAATCTTCGTGTCAAGACGGAAGCTGCTTGGGTCAAGGCTCTGAAAGGGGACTTTGCTACTGCCAAGGCTGAGCTCGAGGCTTGCATGCCTTTGTTGACCAAGAAGGGTCAGAACAACAAGGAGCTGCTTTCGCAAACCCAGTACCGTCTGGGCTACTGTATTTGGAACCTCGATACGTCCAAGTCTGCCAGAAAGAGCCGAAGCGGAGCTTACAGTTATTTCTTAGAGTCGCTCAAGAGTAACCTGAACTACGCCCCAGCCTATACTATCCTTGGTATTTACTATTCAGACTATGCCAAGGACAAAAAGAGAGCTCGGAGGTGTTTCCAAAAGGCTGTCGAGCTTTCGCCGTCAGAGGTGCTCTCGGCAGAGCGGCTTGCCAGATCGTTCGCCGATGATGGAGACTGGGATCGTGTTGAGTTGGTCGCCCAGCGAGTTGTTGATTCGGGTAAGGTTAAGCCGCCACCTGGATCCAAGCGCAAGGGCATCAGCTGGCCTTTCTCTGCTCTCGGTGTGGCAGAGCTCAATAAGCAGGATTATCACAAGGCCATCGTCTCTTTCCAGGCAGCTCTCAGAATATCGCCGAACGATTACCACTCGTGGGTCGGTCTCGGTGAGAGTTATCACGGCTCTGGCCGGTACATTGCCGCCACCAAGGCCTTGATGAATGCCCAGAAGCTGGAGGAGTCTCCTGATGTTGAGATTACTGGACAGGAGACCTGGTTCACCAAATTCATTCTTGCTGAGGTCAAGCGTGAGCTTGGCGAATTTGACGAGGCCATTGCTCTGTACAAGCAGGTTTTGGAAGAGAGGCCGGAGGAAGATGGCGTGGCTATCTCGCTGATGCAAGCCATGGTTGACAATGCACTCGTCAGTTTAGATAAGGGCTTTTTTGGCAAGTCTGTCGACCATGCGGTTTCAGCCCTCAAGTTTGCTGTTGAGACTCCTGCGGCCATCAAGGATACATTCAACTTTTGGAGAGCCATCGCCGATGCTTGTTCGCTTTTCACCAGCGTTCAAGGTCGGTTGTCAGAGTTTCCAAAGGAGTTGGTTCAGGGACTGCTTGGAAGTGACGAAGCTGCACCCGAGTACCAGGTGCTGAAGGATATCGATGCAGTTGGCACCGCCGTTGTTAGCACCAACGGGATCTTCCATGACAATGAGAAAATGGGCATTGATTTGACCAGGGCTATGCATGCTACCATTCTGGCACACAAGCGCGCTGTTCACTTGTCTGCTAATGACATTCATGCGCAAGCGGTAGCGTACTACAACCTGGGCTGGGCCGAGTATCGAGCTCACTCTTGCCTTCCAGCCCACTTGAGGAAGAAGGCTACGAGATATCTCAAAGCTGCCATCTCTTGCTTCAAGCGTGCCATCGAGCTCGAGGCAGGTAACTCTGAGTTTTGGAACGCTCTCGGAGTAGTGACCAGCACAGTGAACCCGGCTGTTTCGCAGCACTCATT
The DNA here is from genome assembly GCA_033296885.1 of Triangularia verruculosa. Classification (NCBI taxonomy): domain Eukaryota; kingdom Fungi; phylum Ascomycota; class Sordariomycetes; order Sordariales; family Podosporaceae; genus Triangularia; species Triangularia verruculosa. The sequence continues at coordinate 78,614 of MU863888.1, forward strand.
TGTCCGCAGTTTGCACCTGAACGAGAGAGGTGCTCACTCCTGGACCAACCTCGGTGTCCTCGCCCTCCTCCAAAACGACCTCCAACTCGCCAACGAGGTCTTCACCAAGGCTCAGTCCGCCGACCCTGATTTCGCGCACGCCTGGCTCGGTCAAGGCCTCGTTGCTCTTCTCCTAGGCGACCAAAAGGAAGCCCGCGGTTTGTTCATCCACTCAATGGACATCGCCGAAGCCTCCTCTCTCGCGACAAGACGTCTCTACTCCGTCTCCATGTTCGACCACATCCTCTCCTCCCCCTCAGAACTCCCAATCACCTCTTTAGTCCAACCGATCCTCGCACTCACCCAAATCCAAGGCCTCAAGCCCCAGGATCTAGCCTACAGCCACCTCTCGGCTTTGTTCCAGGAACGCACACAGGAATACCAGCGCGCAGCCGACAACCTCGAGAACATCTGCAGCCAAGTCGAAGCCGACTACGAAGTCACTGAATCCCCCGAATCACTCAAGCACTTCTCCATCGCCAAAACAGACCTCGCTCGGGCGTTGCTGGCTCAGGGACTGAATGTCGAAGCGATTGAAGCAGCGGAGATGGCGGTGCAGCTGTCAAGCGATGAATCCGACGGCAGCGAGCTCACGGCCGAGGAACGTAAACGGGTGAGATTGTCGGCGCACGTGTCGATGGGATTGGCGCAGTACTACCTCGACCACGTCAACGACGCGGTTGGGTCGTTTGAGCAGGCCATGCAGGAATCTGATAATAACCCCGACGTTGCGTGCGTTTTGGCGCAGGTCCTTTGGGCAACGGGCAAAACTGATGCTCGTGAGAAAGCAAGAGATGTTCTTTTTGGGGTTATTGAGCAGCACCCTACCCACGTGCAATCAGTTTGTTTATTGGGCGTGATTGCGCTGCTGGATGGAGATGAGGAGTCACTTGAGGCGGTGGTGTCTGAGCTACAGAACCTACGGTCCAGTGACGAGGGGGTTTCAGCGAAGGAACAGAGCCGACTGGGTGAGGTTTTGAAGGCGGTGGCGGGGTTGGGTGGTGGTGGTGGTGCGGGAGGGGGAGAGGAGGGACAGGCTCAGGCGGATGTCATGTTCCACCCTTACTTGCCTCACGGGTGGGCAGAGTTGGCTGGGTTGGGGGAGGGGGGTGATGATGGGGAGGGGGCGGCGGAGATGGCGTTGAGGGTTGCGGTGAAGGGTGTCGCGCCGAGGGGGGATCTGCCGGCGGAGGAGCTGGCGAGGGCGTATGCGGGGACGGGGAGGGTGAGGGATGCGCAGACGGCCGTGATGGTGGCGCCGTGGGAGGGGGCGGGGTGGAGGAGTTTGGGGGATGCTGTTCGTGGGTGATTAAAGGTAGATTTGTGTTGGTGGATGGAAAGTAAACGAGATCAAAAACTGCAGCGTATGTACATGTATATGACATGTACAAGCTCATTGACACCTAGCCAGCCAGCTTTTTATTCCGAATTAAAACTACAAGAGATATTTCGTCTCACTTTTCACACGAACTTAATCTCTTTCTCATCTATGATAAGCAAGGTCAAGGTTAAGCATTTCAAAACCGTCATTAACCACAGCTAACCCTAATGTACACCTTCCCCCCCCCCCCCTTTTTTCCCCTGTCCTTAAGTTAAGCCCCAGGAACAACAGCCAAAACGTCATAAATCTTCTGCCTAACCGCATAAAACGTCCCCCTCCCCCCGACCCCCGACCCCATCATCATCGTCGCCCCCCCACCCCCCGGCCCAACCGCAAACGGCAGCGCCACGCTCTCAACCTCTATCCTCCCCGCCGCGCTTTTTCTGACTGCCACCGTCTCGTCAATCAACAACGTCCCCTCCCCCCTAAACTCAGCCTTGTGGCCCCCACTCAGCATCGCCCTCCGCAAATCCGCCAGCCTCAAGTCCCCAACATGCAACGGCTGCGACGCCGCCTTCACCGTCGTCGACAAAACCGTCTGCGGCACCAGATCCAGCGTCGGCAACGTCCGCGGTTTCGCATTACTGCTCACCGTAAGCGCGGTGGATGAAGCCGGTGACCCACCCTCCTCCGTCTTCAGCCGTTTATTCTGCTCCTCCTCCGTCGAAGAAGGAATAAACTCCCCCCCCGGCAACAAAACCCCCGTAATCGTCGCAATCCCCAATCCATTCACATCCTGCCACTTCAATCTCTTCACCAAATGCTCCGACAGCTTCACCACCCACGCATTCGTATCCACACTCGCATTCACGACCGCACCCACCTCTGGCGTAAACACATCCACCGTTGCGTTTTCGTTGCTTGAATTAGCCGCGAGCTGTGCTGAAAGCAACTTCTTGCAGTCGGCTGCCAGCGCAAGGGATTCCTCTTCGTTTCCTGACACGAGGACCAAGCGCCGGGGTTGGATAAGTGGGATGAGCATATGCAGCGAGCGCTTGTCGTGGAGACCGGAAAAGTCGACAAACGCGATGCGGAGGTTGACTGGGATTCTGCGGGTGGTGATGACCAGTTTTGCTGGGCCGAGGATTGGAGTGGTGGTGTCTTCGTCTGAGGATAGTTCGTCGACTTCTTCTGTTTGATGCCCCTGACCGTGGGAGGTGCTCGCGTCGTCCGGCTCGTCGGAGAGGGCGCGGTTGGGGGGTTGTTGTCGTTTATTATTGGCGGTGCCCTTATTGGCGGCGTTGACGGCGATGAGACTGCGCTTTTTGCCGAGGTTGTCTTCTTGCTTGGCTTTGGCTGGGTCGGTTTCTTGACTATCGGCTACTTCTCGCTCTTCGGCGCGGAGGTAGTCTTCTGGTCGGATGAGGTCGCCGAATTCGTCGTGACGTCTCCGTTGGGCTACGGCGGGGAACATGGCTTCACGCCCCTTTTTGCCCCTGACTTCGTAGTCGTAGACGCCTCTCTTCTTAATGAGGATGTTGACGCCTAGGTCTTCGTCATTGAGAACGACCTTCTTCCGGCTGGCTTGCTTGATGTTTGCTGAAATGTTGAGCGCTTTTCCTTGTTGTTCTGTTTCTGACTCTTCGGACTCGCTGGAGGTGTCGGAGAGGGCATCGTTTAGATCAGTCCATGCTTCCCAGGTCATGCCACTACCACCATGCGAGGTGGCTTGGAGCTGCTGCTTTGTTGCGAGCCATTGTTGATACACACTGAGATCGTTTCCTTCCAGCGCCTGTTTTGACGCATCTGCAATTTCGAGCTCCCGACCACCAGCATACACCTGTTCAAATGTGTCGCCGCCGCTGGTTTGCTCTGTCGCCACACCGTCTTTTCTCTCCTTCCACCACTCCCAGAGAGTCCTGGCGATTGATGGCTTGGTCTCGTTCAGCGCTGGTTTCTCAGTAAGTAGAACCAGATTCCTCGCGTCACCGGCGATGGACTTGAGTACCTCCTTCGAAAAACCCCACTCTAGACTGGAATCTGTAGCCAGAATAACTCGTCCCTTTGGTTCCGGATCCTCCAACGCTTGCTTGAGTACCCACGAAACCTGCCCCTTCCTCTCCAATAATCGCAGGTGCTTAAAGTCGAACGGTCCGGCCACCTTATGGTCGTGATGATGTCCGCCCCTCTGGCCCCTGCCTCGATCATTGTGCTCTTTGCCACCAGCCGCCGCTTCGAATTCCCTGACAATTTTATCGTCCATCCATTCGAACAAACTCCTGGCGTGTTTGATAGTGCTGCCGATACTGTGACCGGCCAAGTACAGCTGGGCATTTCTGAAGGTTTCATTGTTGTTGTCAACCTCGTTTCTCCATGCGTGCTCCAGAAGATATGACAGTTCCAAGATTCTGGCACTCGAATCGGCTGGAATCAGCACTGTTCCGCCTCTGCCAATACAGAGCTTGATCGACTCGAGAAGTTGCTCGTCACGCTTCGCGCGGGACAGGGTTGTATCTGGCGTTCGACTGCTGCATACGAGGGCTGTGGGTTTTCGGAGTTGCTCGATGACCTCGGTACTACCTCCCCCGCCATGTCCTCCGCTCAGCCAGGCGGCACCTGAAAAGACATTTTCTTTGCCCTGATTCCAGTCGACAGCATACACGATGGACTCCAGTCCATGCTGAATATGCCAGATAGCTCCACCAAGGGTACGTCCCGAGTTGTACGCTGTTACTGTAAGATTGGTGATATCTGGGGAGAAAGGCGAAGATCGGGGCTGTTGTGGTTGTGAGTATTGTACCGCTTGGATACTGGCGAAATACCGTGTGATCTCCTCGGGAGACGGTGGCTGGAGTAACAGGTTTGGATTTAATGATGGCGCCTGGGATGATGCGTAGGCGACCTCGGCCAGGGAAGAGGTTGGGATTGTCGTCGCGGCTAATGGTGTTGACGCATAGAGATCTTGTGTTAAGGTTCGGCCGAGGTCAATGACTGGGCGTGTCGCATAGGCGGGGATGGTCGAGAACAAGGGAATGTGTTTGCAGCAGTGGGCGTAGGCTCCAACGTGGGCGACGGTCGCATGGGTCAGGAGGATGAAGGATAGAGTCGGCACTTGTTTTTCTAGTTCCTTGAGCTTGTCGACATCAAAGGTCTCGTCCCAGCCGACATCCACCAAGATCTTGACACCCCCGTCGAGTTCGAGTAGCGATTGAGATGCCGTGGACTCGGAGAGGGCGCCCTGTAACGGGCAGAAGCTGAACATGGCTGCTGCAATTGATCGAGAGACGGTCGATTGCTGGTGCTGGGCTGCTACCGGGGATGGCACATGGTTTGTCAAGTGTTAGGGTTTCTTTCTGGCAAGCAATAAAGAGACAGCCCTGTAAATTGAGAGCTCCCGGGCCTCTTTGGAGCGCGTCACCAGTCTGGCAATGGGACGCGACGGATTGACGGATTGGCAGTTCATCTGGAGCGGTGGCAGCTGGCAGAATCACGGCACCGTCGCAAGGATCAGTCCGGTCGGCGGAAGCTGCCGAGTGGACAGGTGGAGGCCAGATGCCCAGGCACAGCTTCAACACCCCTGCTTCACAAGCCGCGGGGCCTGCGACAGCCAAAAAAAGGACAGCTCGACAGGACCATCTCGAAGGTCCCACCTTGGGTGAAGACACCTTGCGGTCTTGTCCTTCTGCAGTCCCCGGTGACGATCTCGAAGTGGACTAACTACCTATCCACAATTATCACCCCCCCTAGTGCCGCGGCCCATCACCAGCAGCCAACTTACAACGGCCAACTACCACCAAACCGAAGCTCGCAGCAAGTCCAACACCGACCGAGTAGAGCAAAAGGTCTCTCTGCTACCGAACACACCGCCGTTGAACCGCCGTTTCCCCTTCCAGCTCTCGCCCCGAGACTGACAACATGGCCGAATTTGGCATGTACCACGCTCTTGGTCAGGGGGAGAACATCGATCCCAACGATCCCAACCGTCGAACCCAGCCAGCCCCTCCTCAGTTTCAACCACCAGTTGCCGCGAACCCCTACCAGCCCCAGGCCTCCCCCTATGGTGCGCCAACACATCCGGGCCAGCAGCAATATTACGGCACCCCTTCGCCGGCCGGTGTGCCTCCCCCACCCCAGACTCCGGGATATGGTCCTCCCCCAACGGGAGAGCCTGGCTATTTCCAGGGACAGCAAGCTCCGCCTGATGATGGCGGTTTGGCAGCTCAGATGGGAGGGATGAGCTTAGGTCCGGATGCGGGTCACGGCACGGCGAGGAGGAAGAAGAAGGACCGTCACGCATACCACCAGGTCGAAGCCGTCGGATCATCACAGCCCTTCAATGGCATTCCTCCAGCCGGAACCCCTGCCACGGCCTTCCTCAACGCCGAGACCTCGGCTGCCGGTGCTCGCTATGGTGGCTCCCAGTTCCCAGCGCCGGTAAGCCCAGGCTTCAACCCGGTCCCGGCCTCACCCGCCGAGTTTGGAGCGAGAGGCAGTGGTTTTGGTGATGTTGCGGCGTCGACCATGGTTTCCAGCGGAGGCCAGGACAGAGTGTCCCCTGACGAGATGCCAAGTGTGCCCTTGTCCCGGGATTCGGTCCAACAGTACTTCCTCAGCAATGTTTATCCCACCTTTGAACGTCTTGTTCCTCCTCCCGCCACCACCTCGTTCGTCGCCTTTGACCAAGGAAACTCATCCCCCAAGTTTGCTCGTCTGAGTTTGACCAACGTCCCGGCCACGGCTGAAGGGCTGAAGAGCACGGCCCTGCCCCTTGGACTCGTACTGCAGCCTCTGGCCCCCCTTCAAGCTGGCGAGCTGCCGATTCCCGTTCTGGACTTTGGCGATTCCGGCCCGCCCCGCTGTCACAGATGCCGTGCCTACATCAATCCCTTCATGATGTTCCGTTCCGGCGGCAACAAGTTTGTGTGCAACCTGTGCGGCTACCCCAACGACACCCCTCCCGAATACTTTTGTGCCACTAGCCCTCAGGGCGTCCGCGTGGACCGTGACCAGCGCCCAGAACTTATGCGAGGCACCGTCGAGTTTGTTGTGCCCAAGGAGTACTGGACCAGGGAGCCGGTCGGTCTCCGTTACGTTTTTGTGATTGACGTCACACAGGAGTCCTTCAACAAGGGTTATTTGGAGGCCTTCTGCGAGGGCATCCTCCGTGCCCTCTACGCCCCCGGGGACGATGAGGAGAAGGACGAGAATGGAGAGGTCAAGAGGAGGATACCAGCAGGCGCCAAGGTTGGCTTCGTGACCTATGACAAGGAGGTTCACTTCTACAACGTCAGCCCATCGCTGGAGCAGGCCCAGATGATGATCATGCCGGACATCGAGGACCCCTTTGTTCCGCTCAGCGAGGGCTTGTTTGTGGACCCGTATGAGTCCAAGACGGTTATTACATCGCTTTTGACTCGGTTGCCACAGATGTTTTCGGACATCAAGAACCCTGAACCAGCGCTCCTCTCTACTCTGAACGCGGTTGTTGCTGCGTTGGAGAAGACTGGTGGCAAGATTTTCTGCTCGCTCGCCGCTCTTCCCACCTGGGGCCCTGGACGTCTGTTCATGAGAGACGATGGCAAGCATCCAGGTGGCGAGCCCGACAAGAAGCTGTTCAGCACCGAACATCCAGCCTGGAGGAAGCTCGCCGAGAAGCTGGTGTCCATTGGTGGTGGTGTTGACTTTTTCATGGCGTCTCCTTCCGGTGGCTACCTTGACATCGCCACCGTTGGTAAGTAGCAGAACTTATTTTCCAAACAGGCGCGGCCTGCTAACACTAAACTAGGCTACGTTTCTGCCACCACTGGAGGCGAGACCTTTTACTACCCCAACTTCATCGCCGGCCGGGACAACACGAAGCTCTCTCTAGAGATTAAGCATGCTGTGACTCGCGAAACCGGTTACCAGGCTCTGATGAAGGTCAGATGCTCCAACGGCCTGCAAGTTGCTGCCTACCACGGCAACTTCATCCAGCACACCTTTGGTGCCGACCTCGAGATTGGTGTCATCGACGCCGACAAGGCTCTCGGTGTCACGTTTACCTACGACGGCAAGCTCGACTCCAAGCTCGACGCCCACTTCCAAGCCGCCCTCCTCTACACCACCGCCTCCGGCCAGCGCAGAGTCCGCTGCTTGAACGTCATCGCCGGCGTCAGTGAGCAGGCCCGGGACAGCATCAAGTTTATCGACCAAGACGCCGTCTACACCATCCTCGCCAAGGAGGCCTCCACTAAGCTCGCCACTACTAACAGCAGCCTCAAGGACATCCGCGCCAGCCTTACCGAAAAGACAATCGACGTCTTGGCCATGTACCGCAAGAACTTTCTGGCGCAATCCCATCCCCCCGGACAGCTCGTCATGCCGGAGCGTCTGAAGGAGTTCGCCATGTACATGCTCGGGATGCTCAAATCGCGGGCTTTCAAGGGCGGCAACGAAACTTCTGACCGTCGGGTGCACGAAATGAGAATGATTCGGTCCATGGGCTGTCTTGAGCTCTCGCTTTACCTCTACCCGCGGATGATACCGATCCACAACCTCGCTCCGGAAGACGGGTTCCCGGATCCTACCACGGGGCACCTCAAGATGCCGCCGTCGATCCGTGCGAGTTTTTCGCGGGTTGAGCCGGGGGGTGTGTATATTGTGGACAATGGACAGCAGCTTCTCATTTGGTTCCACGCGCAGACGTCGCCGAATCTGATTGAGGATCTTTTTGGGGAGGGATTAAATGAGTTGAAGACATTGGATGCGTATATGAGTGAGGTGCCGGTGTTGGAGACGCATTTGAATGCGCAGGTGAGGAATGTGCTGGAGTGGTTGAGGGGGATGAGGGGGAGTAAGGGGTTGACGGTGCAGCTGGCGAGGCAGGGGATTGATGGGGCGGAGTATGAGTTTGCGAGGGGGTTGGTGGAGGATAGGAATAATGAGGCGCAGAGTTATGTGGATTGGTTGGTGGCGGTGCATCGGGGGGTGCAGCTTGAGGTGAGTAAGGGGACGAGGTTGAAGTGATGGTTGACAGGAATGGAAGTGATTTTTGGGGAGGACATGGGGGGGGGTGAATGTGGGCTGACAAAGATGTGATTATAGTTGACCGGACAGAGGAAGAGGGAGGATAAAGATGGGGATGTTGGAGGGGCGGCGGCGGGGGTTATGGCTGGTTTTACGGGGTTGAGGGGGGGGTATTGGTAGGACCACTTGGTGGTGGTGGTGGTGGAGGAGGTGATGGGGAGTTGAAGAGATCCATGGTGGGTAAGTGTAGGGGGTAGGGGGTAGGGGGTAAAGTAGATACCGGAAAAAATGATATTGGTGGTGTTTTTCTTGTTGGTTTTTGTTGAATGCGCTAATGGTGGTCTGATAACTATAGAAATGGTTGCCAGGGGTGCTGGCTATGTTGGTGCAGTGTAGCTCGATTTACGGTATGAGCAATGATTAAAGTGAATCATGGTCAAACTACACAACTAGTCTAACCATCTACACTCTTAACTGCCTGTCTTATCTTGCACTTTGATGATAGACTAAATTTCTTGGGTGAAATCTGGCACTAGAACTTGCAATCTCGATTAAACTCGCTGTGCAATCTTCATGGGGTACTATAGGTTGGGTGGTTGGACTACTGCGTGCTTTTGGTGTGGTGGGGATGGAAAGGCTATTTGGCTGATGCTTTGTTTGAGCGGTTACCTCCGTGGGGGGAATGGGGAGGCGGTTGTGGTTGGTTTGTTTATTGTTTTGTTCTTTAAGGGGGTGTTTTAAGTTGAGTTGGTTGATGTATGGGTGAGTGAGTGTGTAAGAAATTGGAGCGATGGGGGGTGGTGAGTGAGAAGCTGGAGGGAATGAGAGACTGGGTACTAGGTATGTGAGAGGTGATAGTGAGTGAGATGTTGGAGTGAGATGTTGAAGTGTCTGGAGTAAGGTGGCTTTGGATATGGACTGAGTGAGTTAAGTGGGAAGTTGGGGTAAGCGAGCCCTATTTATGTGAGGGGGGGAAGGTTGTGGTTGTAGTAGTGCGGGACATGCCCGCCCCTTTCCAGCCAAAGATCGGGATATATATCTGCCTAGGTGTTTTCTCAGCCTTGGATAAGGTACTCCATGATATTTAAAGGCGTCTTTCGTCAAGAACAGACACACATACGACCACATCTTCAAGAAAAACTGGGCAGCATCCCGTCCGCTCTGCCCTAGATAAGCTTGACACGGGCACTTTTTCCTTTTTCTCGCTATGAAGAAGCTAAGACTATATACCCTGGGCCGGGAAGGACTAGAAACATATCTAAAAAATAAATAAATAAAGACTGAGTTGGTGGGTGAGGCGTATTCGTCGTCTTATCAAGAACCTCTTCCATAATGACCACTCATAGTTCCCCTTACCCAACCTACTCCTTCTCCTCCTTCTTCGGCGCATTCTACCTCAGCCACTTCTTCACCTTCTCCCTAGGTCCGTCCTCTAAGCCCTCCCAGTTCTCCAAAAGTGCTTGCAATTCAGGCAAGGTCGTTTCATATTTCTCCATCTCCTCCTCCGTGCCAAAAGTATCAATCAGCCACTCCACCGCATTTCTTTTACTTTTCACCCATGACTGTGGGAGCCAATACATGAAGGGGCCATTGGTGATATACCGTCTGCCTCTGCCGCCGACCCAGTCCTTGTCGCCGGGCCAGTACTCCATGAAGGGGGAAACATAAGGCTTCATCTGGGCGGGGGTGAGGGGGGAGTAATACCGCTCATCAATTAGCGTATTTTGGTGCTCTTCAACCTCCGGGTCAAGATGCCGATAAACCTTTGCGCCGGTGAAGCTGATCAGTCTGATGGTGTTGTCTGGTTGGCAGATGAATATGTTATCAGTATTAAGAATATCAAGCTCGATCTCCAGGTTCCAGAATAGTTTGAGTCTGGCTTCGAGGACTTGTTTCAAGATTGAAAGTCGGGTTTGCTCCGGGGGAAGTAATGCGTAATAATCGACGGTGCCACCAGTGGTGGTGGCGGAAAACGCCTTGGAGATGAGGGATTGCATTGTCGAGCCTTGGAGGTGTTCCATCAAGATCATCCTAACCCACCTCACCTTCTTCTTTCCCTTGCGATGATGCGTAGGAAGCGCAAACGTCCAGCTGCCGTAGTACGTCGGGGCCATCATCCCCTTGAACTTTTCATTTCTTGGCTTGGAAAAGGCGCGGTAGACTCCCGATTCGAGAGCGTAGTCCAGATCAGCGCGGGCGATGCAGTCCATACAGTCGATACAGGCCGTCCGAGGACGGACGTCACACTCGGGGAAACCTATTAGGGGGTAATCCACCGCGTCGTAAATCTTGGCTACACAGGGGACTTCATCGTCGAAGAGGCAGGTCACGACGTGAGGACCGCCGCTGTTTTCGACGTCGGTGAAGTCGCGGGTGCTGAGATCACCAATAATGGTGAGGGTGCCTTCTTGGGGGTTGGAGCATGGGGGAGTTGACAAGGGGGGGTTGTGCAGCGCAAAATCGACCCGGGCGGAGAGGTCAAACGAGTCAGGGTAGTCGTCGCCCTGGCAGATGTCTCGCCTGGGGCGGGGTCCGGCGTAGTGGGAGAGGAATGGTTTCGGGGGGCGGTGGGTATAGATCTTGAGAGTAGTCCCGGGGGCATAGCGTTCGTGAGGACCGAGGGGGGAAGGGGTTGTGGGTGAGCTCATGGTGATAGCTTTGGCTTGTGAAATGTCTGGAAAGGAAGGTGGAAGAACAAGACTGAAGAATATGTGGAAGAGGTCGGTTTTAGATGTAGGCTGCTCCAGACCTTCGGGGTTCCGCCTACAAGCCACCGTGAGGTGTAGTAAACTTAATAACGTTTAAGAATATTACAGTCGAATTAAGTTCTAGTAAAGGCATTGCAAATGACAGATATATCTAGGGTATGAGAGCCGGATTAGTACTCAGGTGGGTGACCACTGGGGAATCCCTGGTGTTGTATCATCTGCACCTTTTTTTTTTTTTTTTTTTTTTTTTGCTTTACCTAGCGAGATTACTCGGCATTTTTTGGGACTATGTATGTATGCATCTACATTCTTATGGTAATTTTTGCGCACGTTGTGCTATATAGTGTGGTGGGGCACACGATACTGCAGTTTGATGAAGCTTTCTGGTGCTTTGGGCCCAGTTTTTAACAATGTTATGATGCATCTACAAAACACCAACGTCCAGTCATCGCAGGATAGTATTATTCACTGTAGGTACCACAGTACATAGGTATTCACACGGTAACTAACACCTTTGATCAGGAAAAAAAAACCATCGCTTTATTTCCCCCCCTTCCTCATCGTCATCTGCTCTGTTCCCATCTGTCTGCTGAATCTACAATACAAAATTACCTCCCCTCTCCAATCACCATATGTACTGTGCACCCCCTTCACCATATGCCCTGGTTATGTACAACCAACTCCCTTTACACACTCATCCAGTCAGCCCAGACCAGTCCATCTCACAACAGACAGTGTCAAATGTAAACAAATCGCAAGGTATTATTCCCTTCCGCTATCCCCTTCTCCTTAGAAAAAAGAAATCAAAAACGCCATGATCATGTTAACCCCCCCTCTCCCAGTCTCCCTTCCCCTTGCCGAAAAAAAAACTCCGCTCTGCTGGGTATTACATCCTTTTTACCAAAAAAATTCCCTTTTCCCTATGCCCACATGCGTGTGTGTAATGCTCCCATTTCTTAACCCATGACCCAAACAAAACTAATTGCATTTTCTTCTCCCTCTCCCTGATCACTAAAAACTCCCTACCCCCGAAACTGACTATTCAACCTCTCAATACTCCCCGCCTCCACCCTTGCAAAGTCATCCCCCCTGTGCAGATTAATCGGCGGCAGCGTCACCCCGTTCGCCCCATGCGCCGTCCTAGGCGAGCTGTTCGCCGAGTTGGACGGCCCGGCACTGCTCGGTTCCGACGACACCGCCGAAGACGCATTCGTCAGCGGCGGCGTGGGGTGGGAAAGCAGTGCCGACAGACTCGCCTTTGTGCTCGCGCTCGTCGGGTCGCGGCTGCGGCTGTCCGAGTTTGGCGAGACTGACAGCGCTCTATTCGGGGGGGTTGCCATTGCCGTCGTCGTCGTCGTCGTCGTCGTTGTGGTGATGATTGGGCGCATTGGTGGTGGTTGTTGTTGTTGGACTGGGGCTAACTGGATCCCTCCGTTGAGACCCAGTCGGGGGTCCGAGATGGCTTCCCTGGCCTTTTGTTGCAGTTGCTGAGACCGTGGAGAGCCAAAGGGTGCTATTCTGGGCGGTGAGAGGATAGGTGTTGAGACCGATCCTGGCTGGGAATATGGGGTGTGCTGGGGCGGTTGGGAGGGAGTTGGCGTGGGGAGGGGCAGCTGTGGCGGGTGTTGTGGTGGCCGTTGAGGAAGCTGCAGTGGCGGCAAAGTAGGTGCTCGCTCTCGCTCATAGGGGTGATGATTTGGTGCGTGATATGGTTGCTGATGCGGCGGGGGTCCGTATTGCAAGTGAGGAAGATGATGATGACCGTATGGCGGCGGGTGGACACCAGGATGACCAGGATGACCGGGGTGAACATGATGGCCGGGATGACCGTGGTACGGATGGCCATATGGTGGTCTCGCTCCCGGTGATGGTGGCCAGCCATGATATGGGCCATGATGGGCGAGATGCGGGGGATATTGCGGATAACCAGGAGGAAGATGGTGTTGTACTGGTGGTGGGTACGGTGGCTGCTGCATCGGTGAGCGTGTCAAGGTCGATTGATCGCTCAGGCTCGACTCGGGGTACATGCCCTTCTGGGGGATGATATGGCGCAGTTGAGGATCGGTGCTCGGCGTCTGCAGGTTCTGCGAGTTCCTGGTGTAATACGAGATGAGATGAAGATGTTGAGAGTTGGACGTGGTGATGCTGAAGGATTGCTTCATGAGCCCGTCGGTCTTGTACCGATAACCCGCCGCCAAAGCGTCTGGCTCCCCGTCATCTTGATCCTCATCACTGCCGCGGCCCGAATCCGGAGTTCTCCCGGCTCCTCTCCTCGAGTTCCCAAAACCATTCCCTCGCTTTCCCTCCATCTCCCGATATGTCAGAAAACTACCAGACACACGACTGGCGCTCCATGACTTTCCGTCCGTCCATCTCCGCATGCCGGCTTCCCTCTCATCCCAGACATACACCGACCCGGACCGAATCTGTTGGCGTTCCTTCTCGGACAATCTCCTCTGGACCCGGGGCAGAATTCCCATTCGGCACGCCTCGAAAAGTTTGATGGCATCGGCAGGCGTTTTTACCAAACCGTAATAAGTCTCCATTGTCGTCATGGCAGGCGGTGATGCTGCAGGTCTTAGCAGCCGGTTATTCGGTACTTAATGCAGTCCAGACGGTTGGGCCAGAAGCAAGAAAGCTATCGTCGACCAATTTTCCTCCTTTCCTCCTCAAAACTGAAATCTTATTGCGCCACCATTCAAACAGCAAAGGCGCCACGACAACAACAAAACCCTATATGATGCAACCAACGTCAATGCTTATCCTTTCCCGCGATGGATTTACTTATGATGAGAGGCAGGCAGTGCCGAGAGTGAGTTCATGACTTGAACAAATTAGGTAAACGTGAGACGTGTGAGGCGTTTTAAGCTTCTGTGTGGAAAAAGAATGGGGGTGAGTGACAGAAGCTTTGATCGAAGCATCGCCCTTGGATGCACACGGCGCATAAACAGTTTCCCATGTCAAACCCTGGTGTGGTCCTCGAGCCTCTTTGTGTCGTCGACCACGTCAGGCTCACGAGACGCGAGAAGGGGGTTACAGGAGCACGGCCATGGGCGGAGCCAGCAGTCCCACGCTTCACAGGTCGTGGGGATACAGGAGTCTGCTGTGTGTGGTTTGTCTTGCCCCTTTTGAGATCCGGTATGGAGAATTTCTGGGGGATACAGGGAAAGCGTCAAGTTTGTCTGATACAAGCCTCGTCCATGCGCTTGCACTGGCAACGCGTTGTTCTGTGACTGGGGCAGGTTTGTTTCAGGAGACGAAAGAGGAAACAACGTACCAAGTAAGTGGTGATGTGTCACCAAGCAGCGTGAGTGAGTAAGTGAGTGAGTGAGTGAGTGAGTGAGTGAGTGAGTGAGTGAGTGAGTGGGTGGGTGAGTGGGTGAGCTAGGTAGGTGTCAACGGTGAGACCCAGAGAATGCAAAAACCGAGAAAAAGTGGCTTTAGGTGCAGAACGGGGCGGGTTGTATCGGGACGTTTCGACTTATATCGAGAAAAAGAACAACAAGAATAATAAGGGCCGCTGGTGAGTGGAAATAAGGTGCGTGAGGGACCGGCTGCACGTCGATGACGATGCGCCCACTGACTGGCACCCACTGACTGGCACATGGGTGTCTCGGAATGTGGGAGCTCCACCACAAGCCCACCAAGCCCACCAAGCCCACCAAGCCCACCAAGCCCACCAAGCCCACCAAGCCCACCAAGCACCGTGCCAAGCCAAGCGGTGCCTCAGGTCTGTGGAAGCAGGCGCTTTGCTTTCATGGAACCATCCAACGGCTACGGTAGAGGTATGCATGTAAATTGGGGGGAAAATACGGCCGTTCTGAAACCGAACCTCCTCCCTCGGAACAAGTGCAAGGCAGGTGTCAATCTGTCAAATTTACATTCATCTTTTCCCTCAATCGCTCGTCCCACACCGGTACGCTCACACCCCCCCTTCTTGGTCGGATAATGCCAAGTAAAGCCAAGAGGGCCAAGCAGCGAGGCCAAGGGAGCCAAGACCAACTCCACAGTGCAAAGGCGCGAAGCCGTCCATTCATCCCTGGCCAAAATTACTTCACCTTTTGGTGAACAACTCCACCGTCTGCAAAGAGTGTCGTAAGCTCTGACTGATGAGCAAAGAGTCCTACCATCAGGCAGTTAAGTTCTTGTTGCCTCATCCAGTTGGTGAAGGCATTACTCCACCAACTGAGCCTGGCGTCGTTCGGTGTAACACACCCCAATCCACATATCGGACCCTGTAGGTAATCAAACTTTTGCTGTGTGTCACAAGCATTCGACATTTATGATTGCGAGGTTCCACGTCGCACAACTGCCTCTGCCGAGAGGGAGTCATCGGACCAGTCGCCACACTGGGACATGGCAGGTTGGGGCAGGTTGGTGTTGGTGATATCAAAGGCTTGGTCCTGCTCAAGTCTGACTAGTGCCCGCTTCCAGTTCCCTATCCAAGTCTAGCCGGAAACATTATCTCAACGTCTGACGGTGCCTTTCTTGCAACCTGTTCACTTGCTGGCGCCGTGATGAGAAGGGAAGTATTACCGATCCGGGCCGTCTGTCAACACTCGGCATCTGGTACTTTGCATCGCCGTCATGTTTGTTGGTGGTTCATGTCACTTTTGTCCCACCACCGTTTTATCGGAAGTAAGAGACCCTGTCACCTCCGAGCCCGAAACCTGACAAAAATTTGAAAATTGGGCGTCAAAAAACTGCCTGTTTGGGAAATGTCAGTCAGTGTGTGTGTCAACAGACGAATGTGTGAATAAGAAAAACAAGAGAAAAGCAAATCAACCCCTGCACGGACTTGGCATGGAAATACCGGCTTGGGATAATAGGAATAAGGATTTCAAGCTTATTTCTCCTTGCCCTGCTAGTGCGGTTGGCATGGGCCTTGGCTTTCCATGCTCCATCCATCATGGCGCCAATGTTGCGACTCTGGGCCAGGCAAGACCCCGTGACTCCGAGTCCGAAGAGGGAACCGCTCCACCAGCTCGCGACGAAGAGGGCTGATCGCTCTCGTGTCAAATCCCGTCTTGAAACCCGCGAGCCTCCGGTATGCCGTCAGTTGTTGGCATATCCGCCGCGGCGGAGTACACTTCGCTTGGGATATCCGTGCAAAGCGTTTTCCAACGGGGTGAATGCCTTCTGGAAAAAAGCTGTGGACTTTTGATTACAAACCCAGGTGTCCCCGGTGTCCCCACATCAATCCCTGTCACTTGTGCCGTGATGGTCTTGGCCGTGTCTGGTCTGGGCAACACTTTAAACTGGGAGTGTGGCTTGCCGCGAGGTGCCGATACCCTGTGGGGTGCGGGACACTGCAGCGAACAATTGGAACAAGAGGGAATAATATAAGCCTCGACGAGGTGGTGAAAGCGTGTCTGCGGCGTGCTCCCGTCGTCCGTTCTACACGCTTGTTCAATTGTTTGCCCCTTAGTCAGTGAATCGTATTCGCGTTCCGAAGATGCGAACCCAAGATCGGAATTCGTCACTGCTCCGGCCGCCGCGATGCATGCTATCCTGGGGTACCCGGAAGCGAACCCGGAATTCATAATGGCGAAGACGGTCCCTTTGCAACCTCGCTGCCTGCGAATGTCGACGGCGGTGAAAGGAGAATCTCGTCATGACAGCCACCACGGCTGTTGTGTGCCGAAGCCTGGGTGACAGAAACGAATAGGTAGGGCGCAGGGACCTTGTGCATCTTTGTGCAACAACACGGACAACAGATGCGGCTGTTGGAAATTTGGCCAGTTATTACCCATCCATCGTATTATATGGCCCAGTAATAAGACAACATCCTCGGAAAGATCCTCGCAGCTTGGCAAAAGAGCCAACGGGCCAACCTACAACTCTGTTGGCTCGGGTAAGCAGTAAGCTAAGGGGGGCCGAGGGGAGCTAAGGCATTTGGAAATTCATGAGTGAGTCCACGTGAAAAAAGAAGTGGCATTTGGATGCTTGGCAGTGCACTGCGCCGAAGGGAAGGTGTCACTGGGAGAGATACTCATAGTCATCGCCAAGCCCCTTGGTGGTTAAGCATGATTTTAAGCGTCGATGGTCCTGGGCATCGTGCTACCTCGACCTCAGTCTGACAGCTCCAAATTCCAAACAACGTGTCAAAAGCCTCCGTTGTGCCTCAGTTTGACCGAGCCGGGCGAACTGTCCAAAAGGTCGGAATCCAATGACAGCACGCCGCTTATTCATCGGTGAGACAGTTACCTTACCAAGCCAAGCGGCGGCCTCCGTCAGCCTCGCATGGCGATTGAGGGGAAACATGTCGTCTGTTTAAGGTTAATAACGCACCAAGAGCGACGCCAAAAATACACACTCCCCGGAACGGCCCTCCTGTTCCCCGCCAATGCCCATCCTGTGCCTATGCCTATGCATTCACCGCAGACTATCTTGACGCCTGCCATAAGTCGCTGGCAGTTTACCCATTTCCTGTCGCACAAAGACATGCCTCTCGGACGTAAAGCGGAGGAGCCCTGCAGCGGATCACACCCCGACTCGAAGAGCGTGGTTACAGATGGCTTTCCACTGATGAAAAATCACCATTTTCGAATGTGAGCTGCCGAGACCGAGCAAAAGTGCGAGCTCCGCGGGGTCCCAAACCCAAAGGCCAAGAAATGGGCTGAGCTGACAGCAGGAAGACGACTTACCTTATCTGTCGAAATCGCCAGAAGGCCACCGAGGAAGGTCACAGTCGGACTCGGGCGATTGGGACAGATAACCATGCGACCACGGGCGGACCTGTATCTGCTGGTCCTCTCGCTGATAGGATACGATCTTGTGCCCGAATCATGGTACGCCTGACGACGTGCCTTGCCGTCCATATGCCATGATCAAAGACGCGCACAAAGGCTTTGCGGCTGCTCGCGTGGATGCACCATTGCCGTGGAAGAGGAGCACTTGGGGCAAACATAATATGGAAGCTGGTCTTTCAGGTGGTGCTCCAATCGCACTGTGCGCCCCCAACCAGACACATTTCGACGTGCCTCAAAGAGCTCACACAGCGATGAGGCGCAATGGGGGCGTCCAATACAGGTTGCCATGCTTCCAGATACAGTCTGCACCTTTCCATTGGACCAACCTACTCTGTCCAAGGTGATAATGTGCCTCGGGCTCCAAGATCAGTCCGAGACCATCTTGGCAGAGAGATATCTCTCGGGGGTCTCTTTTCATGAGCAATTGCCCAATCGGGCTGGTCGACAGTTGGATCACCAAATCCCATCACCCACGAGGCTCTAGCGCCGCTTAAGCTTATTTCAACGAGGGTTTTTATTCGACTCGCCGAGGTTCCAGGTTACACGAATGTTTGAACTGGTGTCCAAGCCTCACTGGAGACATGGGGGGTGTGCGAAAGACCAACAGACGGGCTGTTCTCTTGGCTGTGCGGGGTTCTTGCACGCCATCACTAACGGCGGCCCAGACGGCCATCTTCCAGCTTCTTGACCAAAGCCAAACAAGTCTCCTTGAATAGCGTTGTTTTCTTTTTTTTACATATTTCTCGGACTCACTGAGTAGCCTCACTTTCGCAAGCCTACCCCAGAAAAGGTACCTTCCATCGGGCAAGGCTTGGACACAGGGACCAAACACAGTAATAATCTCCCCTCGCGAAGGTCCAAGTGTTCTGGAATGTGGGATGGGCCGAACCCCCCCCCCCCTCTTGACAACAACAAAAGTGAATTTGATGATTGATGATATTGGTGTTGAACGGCTGACGCGCGTCCTCCACGAGCTGCTGCTGGGTGACGGGAACAATGAACACGAAGCAACCGTACACGAGCTCACAGCTGTTTTCCCCCGTCGGACCTTTCGGCCGGTAGCTTCAGCGATGATGGTTGGCCCAAAGCAACCCCAACAACCCGAGTCAGGGACGCCGTCTCAGGGGCACAATCCGCTGTCATCTCCCCTGTCAGGAGTTGAGCGGCAACGCCCACAGCATGCTTTCTGTGCTAGCGTATCTAGCGTATCGCGCACGGTTGCACAGGGTTACCCGCGAAGCCGTATGCCGCAACCAGTGAAAGGGTCGACCGGCAATATCGGATCAGATCCCATCGTCAACGAAAAAGGGCTTTTCCAAACTTTGTGCAACACAAACTCTTTTTGTTTAATGTTCCCCTCTCTGCCTCCCTGCCGTCACATCAAGGTTGGGCCGTCCGTTGGCTGGCTGATCACCGTCGGCGTCTTTACCACATCCGCAGTGTACGAGGTAGTAGCAGGCGCTCAATGCTGCCCATATCGGCAGCTATCGTGGTTCATCAAAGATGTGCCGCATGCAGAGACGGAGTACACGGCCTGTTATCGTCGAAGAAGGCCACCACAAGCAGTCTGCAACACACCGAGGAAGCTCTGGTATAGGGCCCAAGTTTGACGCCAAGCTGGAAATGGTGTGACTTGGCCTATTCCCGGGCGCTGGATGTTGCCCAAGATGTCCATCTCTTGCCCGAGGCCAATTGGCCAAGACACATATTTCCAATAAATCGACATGTCCAGGCCCTAATGAGGCACAATGAAGCAGAGACAACACCAGCCGGAGCGAACCCGCGCGGGCCCCACCAGGAAGAGGCCTTGTCGTGATACCCGGCTAGGAACGTGCTGCCTCTACAAGCGGCAATGATCTACACCTCCCGTCTATACATAAGGTACAGTACATGCCCATAACTCCGAGCAGCGCAGTAACTACCGAGCAACCCCCTCCATGATTTGTAGGGGGTTTAAAAAGGGGGAAGTGATCGTCCCTTTCTACTAATGTCTCTAAACATGGCCGAGCTTTCGCCGGCCACACTTCAACGATGAGAAAGAGGTGGGCCGTCTATGGTTACAGCGAGCATGTCGGTAGAAGAGGCACCGGCCGCAAAAGCTTGACCATCGTAAGCTTAACAATGGGGAAGGTGGTAGATGAGCTCGGAGTCCCGAGGTCTGGACGATACGTGTCATGACGCCACGAGTTTTTGAGTACCTAATAGTCAACAGCGCTTTGGCTTCTTTTTTGCCAAACCAAGTTGGTTTTGACTTGTCCCGACTTGGCCGGTTCTTTAATCCATACAGTAATAATGCCTTGAGATACACGAGCTATTTGTCCGAGTACGTAAAAGAAACCAAGCACCAGACACCGCGGGGTATCTTCTCTTATTAACCAGGACCCGATATCACACACCTTTTCTCTCCCTTCTTGCGAGCGTCAAAAGAAGGTGTGGCTGCATGATCCACGGTCCCACTTCCGGGAGGGACGGGAGAGTCAAAAAAAGAGAGAGTATTAGAGGAAATCAACCGGCAAATTCATTACGCGGAGAATAGGAATTAATCAGGGAGGCAGGTCACATCGTCTGATATGCGACCGAAAGGCAAGATTTCTACCTGCCCACCCGCAACACTCACTATCACCTGCCGCACCACGCAGGTATGGACGGGAAGTTGTCCGTGATCGTCCTCTCGATCAATGATTATCGTCCACCCCCTCCCCCTTCCCCGTTCCCTTTTCCGCACCACCACTACACATTGTCTATGCAGTTTCGCCGCTTACAACCGGGCTTTATTATGCATATGTAATTTCTTTCAGGGGGATTAACCATGGGAATAACATCTACGGGATAGATGGTTTGAGCAAGAAAAAAAAGGCCAAGACATCTGCCGGCGTCGGGCGTGGGGAGGGGTTTTATATCGGGAATGTCGGATGAGAACCGAATTGGCTCGGCATTCACGATGGGATTGCTGGGGCTACGTGGGTGGTGTTATTGCCACTTCTTTTGCTCGGGGAGGAACGTGGAAGAGGAAGGTCGACTCTAAGGACAGCGAAGATGGTGGCGAGAATGAGGATGACAACGTGTCCTGCCTACCTACCCTTCGGGGACCATTGATCGACATTGTGGGTTGAACAGACACACGTAGATGCTGCGTGAGTTCTTGATAACAAGATACTCTGCAGGAATGGATAGGACTACTCGGCACTTGGCCACGGTATCTGGACTATCTGGTATCAATCGTAAAGGGCGTCTAACCAGGTGAGAGTGGCCAAGGCGTAGGGGACATTTTCAATGTTCTTGTTGACAAGCAGCAGAAAATGACGGTAAGCATGTTACTCCTCTAAAAATATTGATTACAATCGTGACAGCCCAATGCAAGATATTACAAACAGGAAAACAAGATACTCAGTGAACCTCACACTATTTAGGCTTCCACTGTACTCCAAAACGCGTACCCTCCAACATACATAAGTGGCTACCTAGGCAGCCTGTTGCCGACCGGATATCATGAGCTCCTCAGCCCGGCCTAGCCATATCCATAAACATGAAAGGCAGATACCAACGTAGACGACACCCCCACCCCCTTCTCCCTCATCTGCATGTCAAGATGAATCCAGCAAGTACCAAGTCATCGTCAACACGCCCCCTTCCCGCCTACAACCACCCAGCCCCAACCTCCCTTCTACCCCCCAGGCACCAACTTATCAATACCAACCCGCAAAAAAAGGCAAGCTTCCTATCTCCCACACTCCATTCCCCAAAACCACAAACACCTCCTGAGCCAAGAATCTCACGAACGAAGCCCCAAAAACAGCGGAAAGCTAACCACTTACCTATAACACTAGAAAGAATAATATAAAACCCTATACGGAGTAGAAACCACCCGCCGCCCTATAGACCCAAAAATACTAAGAACATCACACACAACCACTGGGTTATCCAATTTCCGCGAGAACCGTCACCGGCAGAATACACAGCACAAAAAAGCCAAGATGGAATAAACACAGAAAGCCAAGCATTTTTCTTCGCGTAAATAAAAAGACACCGTTGAATAATTTAGCTGTGTTCCCCCCGTCTACATACCTGGAGTAAGTCTTCCCAACCGAGAACGCCACGCAGAAAAGGTTAAATTAACGGAGATTGAAAGATTTCCTTTGTTGGAGGTGCCTTGGCGGACGACATGCAAGAAAGGCATGCGACTACATGTTCCTGCCCTTTTATTTATGTGTATAGGTAGTGAAGGAATGGAAGATAGGTAAAATATGGTATCGATAACTAGTAAATATGTGCTGCTTTATGACTTAAACTTCACTTAAAAATAAAAAAAATAAAAGTTTCTAAATCATAAGAGACGTAGTTAGATAAGGTATCTACCTATGTTAGATTTGTAGGACCCTATCCCAAGTAACAGTAATAGTCAACATCCCCAAAAACATCTCCGTCTCCGGGGGGGGGGATGGGGTGGGGGTTAATCTAAGCTTGTGAATTCAAGAAGATTTAAATAAATTAGAGTTATCACAGAATCTGTTCGTGTAAGGGCACAATATTCCTATCCCCATCCCCATGATCCCCATCCCCATCCCCATGATCCCCATCCGCTTCCCCCTT
Source organism: Triangularia verruculosa (assembly GCA_033296885.1). NCBI lineage: Eukaryota > Fungi > Ascomycota > Sordariomycetes > Sordariales > Podosporaceae > Triangularia > Triangularia verruculosa. The sequence continues at coordinate 101,029 of MU863888.1, forward strand.
TCCTATCCTATACAGGTAGCTTCCCGGTATACCTACTCAAATCTTTCAACAATACGGTCCGTCTTTTCTTCTTCTTTTTCCCCACGAGAGAGCATGTAAAAAGAAAAAAGAAAAAACGGCAAAAGGTCCGACTACGCCATCTACCCCTTTTTTCTTTTTGCAGCTATAACCCGAGAGGCCCCTCCATCAAAACGGACAACCGCTTGATACCAGAAATCATAAAACTCGCCAATAGGCTTCATCTAATCAGGTAGTTGACTATGATATACGAGCATATATATATATGTAAACAAAAACAACATGCCATCCACCCTCCCCTATAGGACAAAAACAAAAGTGCCTTTTATTCTTTTCTCCTTTCGTTATATCCAGATTTCCTTACTTAGGCACACCCCCGTATCGAAACATGAGCAAAAAAAAAAAAAAAAAAGATTTGCGAGGTTTGTATAACCTGGACGGGCCTTGATAAAGTGTTGGAGAGAAAGACGGAGAACTTTTTTACTGTCTAGGAGGAAGGAAAAGGGAAGAGAGATAGATGTCCCGTTTAAAAAACCCCCGATGATGGGGCGGATGGCTAAACTCTATCGGTGTTTTTGATAGGTAAGTAAAAGAAAATCGTGACAAGATCATTTGCATAGAGATCTGATTTAATTAATAATAGTGGTAAAACGAGGGTAGATAAGGGGGAGGGTTCCGCTAGTAGTTTTGGTAAATAGACTTTTGAAGAGAAACTTTTATCTGAGAGGTGTGTTCTTATAGGTTACGGTATGCTTGTAGTTGATCTTTTGTTGGACGTGAAAGATCTAGGAAAGTGTCTTGACGGTTAGCAAGTTATAGTAGCAGAGACATATTTTCAAGAGAGAGAGAGAGGTCATGCCACACGGGAGAGGTCTCGTCATGAGAGAAGCCACGTTAGAGAATGGTTCGTCAGGGCAATGTCTAGAAGGATAAGAGGCAGTATGAACGCTCGTTGCTGAAAGCCTTGGTCAAACCCTTAGTACGAGTAACATGGCGAGCACGTTGTAGTCATGATCGAGGCTGAGGCTGAGTATCGTGCCTCGCAGCCGCCATACAAGGCTGTCTCACGAACCGCCAGGTGCCCGGTTGAGTTGATGCTGTTTTGTGTTAGTATATGGCGATGCTGAGCCATTAACCCACCACGTGCCCATCCAGGGGTTGTAGCGTTAACTCCCAACAAGGGCGTCAGCAGCAAGAGCCTACCTACCCAATCCCCGAGAACCGGCCATAAGTACCGATTGACTATAAATCCTCGCACCATTTCACATGGATGACCGATCACAGTTGAGTCACCCAACGCCTCACCGCATATCATCGTCACAAGACACCTGAGCCATAACCATCCCAAAGAAAACCGGCGTCTTCGCCAACCTCCCATCTCATCAACCGCCAACCAATCCCTCAAAAGTTCCCAACACAAACACACACACATACGGCCGAGCAACTCATCAATTTTACCTCCCCTGGAAAAAGATTTATCATCAGGGTCCAAGACACTTGTCCTTGCCAGGCTAAAAGGAGGCGTCGGTCAGGATAGACATATCAAAGTCAACTTCAATATAAATGAAAGTAGTAAACCGACAAGGCAAATTAAAAAAACCAAAAAAAAAGCTCCGTCATCTGAAACATACACCCACCATCTATCTTTTTTCTTTTCTAACAAAGGTGATCCTCACCGACACACATACACACACACACACACACACACATACAAAACATCAAACTCAACAGGGTGTGAACAAACTAGGCAAGCCACCGCCGCGTTGACCGCTTCTTTGAGGAACCCGAGACAAAAATAAAAAAGCGGCAGCAGCTTGCTCACCGGTTAGCAGACGGGTCGAATAATGTATGTACCTACCCTGTAGCAAAATGTCTCGAGTCAGGGGATAAAGAGGCAACAGCAACAAAAGGTCCAAGGGGGTGAGGGAAAAAAAAACTTGGATTGAGCTGGGTATCTCTGAGGTGAGGGGGAGGTGAAAAGCGGCCGCAGATCAATCTGATCTCGACTCTTGTATGCACCCATCCGCGGTGGAGTAAAAAAAAGATTTTGCGCACCTGGCACCAGGCGTGGGCAAAGAAAAGCGGTTTGCCGCTCCCAACCCCAACATCTAAGGCCGTAAATTATGGTAACGTCGCACACGGATAGATTCCATTGTTGAGTAGCCGTGTCAAATCTGACAGAAGGCCGATGTCCCTCGCGCGATGTACGCCTTCGGGCGGATCTCGTCGGTATTGCCAGGGGAACCAGCATCGCCAGGGGCACACTGGACGGACCACGGAGAAAGGCAATGACGGTGGTATGGTTTTGTGGTATCACAGCGAGGTACCCTCTTCACATAACGTACCGGGGAAACGACCAAGAGTAGCAGTAGCACACGATGAAAAGTGAAAGACATTGGCCATGTTTTTAACAGTCGCATCGCCCAAACCAGCGTGGGAATGAGACAATGTCTCGCACCGTTTGAACGCCCGACAGATAGCTCAGCAGCCGATCGAAGCCCAAACCAAACCCGCCATGGGGAGGGCATCCCCATCGACGCAGGTCGGCATACCACTCAAGGCCGTTTCCAGAATCGTCCTCGGATGCGGTTTCTGACGGAGATTTGATGATCCCTTGACGCGTCATGATGTCCAACAAAGGTTCCAACTGGTGCTCACGCATGGACCCGCCCGCGATCTCGCAGAGTTCGGGAACAAGCAAGTCGAAACAATCGACCGTGACTCTAGAAGAATCCTCGGGGCCGGATCCCTGGGTTGGGCGCATGTAGAAAGCCTTGATGTCACGGGGGTATTCGGTGACAAAGACAGGCCGGTCCTTGCCAACCGTCGAAGCAATGAACTTTTCGTGCTCAGACTGTAGCCCAGCGCCCCAGACCGGCTTGTGCTCAAACTTGTCTTGATGCTGCTTCAAGATGTCAATAGCTTCCGTGTATGTGATACGGGGCCAGTTGGGTTGCATTAAGCCCTCCCAGCGGCGGGCAACCTCTTCAGCTGGGGCCAGGTCTTGACCGAAGTGGGGTGTCCGGGTGAGGAGTGATTGGACCGTGTCTGACTGATATAAGTCGGTGCTAAGCTGGCGCAGCATGTTTTCAGCAAGGTCCATGACAGAGTTCATGTCGTCGACAAAGCTCATCTCTGCCTCGAGCATGTAAAATTCGCTGAGATGCCTTGAGGTGTCGCTCTGTTCGGCGCGGAAGACCGGAGACAAGGTCCAGACATTGCCGACTGACTGAGCAAGGGCCTCTAGATGAAGTTGAGTCGATACTGTGAGGTACTTCTTGGAACGGAAGAAAGAGTGCTGTGGATCAGTGTTATCCTTGCCAGCTTGCTCGGCCGCTTCACTGGCCGGGGTTAGAGTAAAGACCTCGCCCGCACCTTCACAATCGGACGATGTGATGATGGGCGGGTGTGTCTGTACAAAGGACTGGTGAGCAAAAAACTGAGTCAAGGAAGTTACGGCCTCGGACCGCAATCTCAACAGGAGAGCATTGAGCGGTGTTCTCGGCCGCAAGTGCGGCATAGTACGGAGGTACTCGGGTGTCTGATATTTCTTTTGAATGGGAAATGTCTAGAGAGCAAGCTGTCAAAAGGACGATTCTGAATACTACAGGACACAGAAGCCACATACCTTGGCATCTGAAGGACCCAAGACCTTAACCTCGCTGACTTGCAACTCGTGGCTTTGTGCAGCGCCAGGAGAAGCAACCCAGGAGCCGGTGAGTCGGACGGCCGCGCCGACAGTCAGGCTACAGATATCGGAATCAGCAAGATGAACAACCGAGACAGGCGTATCGGAATGAGGGCCCGCACCCTTCAGCCAGACCGGACTCAACCACGGCCTGCAGAGGATCCAGCGAGGAGCCATCACTGAGCGAGACAAAGCGCCAGGCCTTCATGCCGCGGACAGACCGGACATAGCCGTGGACAACCACATGGTCAACTTTTTCTTCCGGTTTCCACTTCAGCAGCTGAGAAATGGGACGGGCTGGCCGTGCTGGTGCTGGTGCTGGTGTTGCGGTTGCTTGGTGTGATAGACAGCGACGGGAGCTGTGACTCGGGCGCGAGAGCAGCGAGATACGCGAGACAAGGGGACTTGGTGATGGCCGCATGGCAGACCCCAGGACGGAGGGCCGCATTGCTCAGATGTTGGAAATATAATGAAGAAAGTAACAGAATTCCAGATCAAGCGAGGTGCATGCCGTCCGTCGTCGTCCACACCTTGGGGCTTTTCGAAGGTGGTCTTGGCATTTCTTCTACATGGACGAGACGGGAATGAGTGGGGCTATTCCTCAAAGTGGGGGCAAAGATGCTCAGAGGAGGGGGTGGAGCTCTCAACCTAAGGTACCGGCCAGTCCCGTCGTCCCATCTTTGATCCGAACCTCACACAATTGGTCCTCCCCGCGCAAATCACCTGCCCTGGCTGCCGCCGTCACTGACAGCGATCCACCCATCCACCCATCCCAACCGCTAATTATGGCATCAAACCTGAAAAGGGAGAAGCCTCATGCAACCCGTCGATACATCACCTTCCCTCGTTCTGGAATCTCTCTTCCGAGCCCTGGACATGGCGATCACTTTGCCCCGCTCCCGACGCTGACCCCCCCATCGAAGCAGCCCCGCGAGGCAATAGTTCGTCATGGGAGTGTCAGACATGCAGCCTTTCGCATCTTTTTGCTCTTTCAGCAACTCAACGAGGTGGTCTCTCCCCCACGGCCCGGGTGTCGATCCTGTATTGCTCAGAGATCCTCGAGGAACTGCCGTCTCATTAGATCGAAAGAGGAATGGCCTTCACCGCAACTGCTGGAGCTGTATGTGTGGTCTATTGGTTTCAGCAGCTGCCCGGGGCAGGGAGACGGGTCCATGTCTTTGGTTCCCAAGAGGCGCCGGAATACCAGATTGACTCAGACTCAAGATGGCGCACTCGATGCGACACAGCAGACACTTGCAATTCCACGAGTCTCGGCAGCTTGCGTCGGCCTGAGGTCCAGGGCTCAACAGCTTGGCCTTTGTCCTTCGTCACAAGGTCCCGGCTTTCCGTCGACCTGGAAAGCCAAGGTAGCTCTTGCGGTGTGTCGGTGCCGGTCTATGTCTGAAGCTCTGCTTGAGGGGTTCAACTAGAGTTGCTCGTTGGCGAAACAAGTGTTTTGGCTACTTCTTTTCTTTTTTGAATGTTTCAAATCGCCGAGTAACACGGGAAAAGGAGGGTTCTGCTGCTGCGACATGGACACATGGATTCGGGCAAAGCAGCAAGGTTGCCATCCCAGGCCGCTGTCGTCTTGTGGGCTTTGGAGATCTCGGACTTGCTTGCTGTCATTGGCACATATAAGGCAGCAGGATCCCTCTCAGCTGAGGTCTGCTTTCAACTTGTCCATCAGCAGCAAGCAAACAGCGACAGTCTGAATCGGAATTCGGGCCTGGTTTGGTCAAGCCGTACCGTCACCATCTGGACTATAGTCTCTCCAAGCTCTAGGTCTGCTTTCTTCAAAACACACAAGAACCACACACAATGCCTTCTACAAACACCAAGTCCTCCAAGCCCAAGCCTTCCGAGGTTGCTTCGGAAACGAAAAAGTACTACACACCCTTGATCAAACACGAATACGCGAACCGATGGCAGACCTGCTCCTACATCTGCCGTCAGCCATTGATAGATATCCAGTTCGAGGACAGGCCCCCTAGCGTGACACCCCCCATCTTCTGTAAGCAGGACGACGACGCTCCACTGCCGGACACACCATGTCATACAGCATGCTAACCCGAACTTAGACGTGTCCACCGGCGACCCGGTCGACATGACCATCAACTGGCAGGCCCAATCGGGGACTTCTATCCCCTTCATCTGCGCGGCCAACGACAGGCGCCCCGGCGGAGACTGGGAGACCGGGGCAGTTGGTTATGAAGAACGCCTCTGCCGGCGAAGCACCCTTGCAGCAGCCTTGGCTACCCCGGGGCAGGGTTCTGACCACAACGACCACTATCCCATCCCCATCTGCGCCGGGATCATGTCTCAGGATGTTGGTAGGTGTTCTGACCCGTAACTTGGGTTGCGGCTTCTGACTAATACCGCTCGCAGTCGTCTTCCGAGGCCCACACGACAAGTACGAGAAGCTCCCGCTGGAGCAATGGCGATCTCTCCCGGTTGTGTCTGTCCCGCCACCAAGGTGGCCCAAACTGACGCAGAACGGCACCAAATACTCGTTTGCCGACGAGCGCGAGATGGTCAGGGACAAAATGCGAGGAGCACTTCGTATCTGCGCATACTACCGCTACGATACTGTCGTGATTGGGGACTTTGGATTGGGCAATGGCTACCGGAATCCACCACAGGAGCTAGCCGAGCTCTGGCGGGAGGTGTTCCTTTACGACCCCGACCTCCGAGGCCGTATCCGATGCGTCATGTTTGTCTTTGAGGACCCCGCGCAAAGCACCATGCAGCTCATCCTCGACGAAATTGCCAAGAAGGCCAAAGGAGGCTCCTCGAGCAAGAAGACCAAGGGCAGCTCAAGTTCATCCAACAGCAACTGCCCCACCGACTTTCAGATATTCAACCAAGTATTCGACAACGGAGAGGTTCAGAGAGTAATTGCGATACCGGACGCGAGATACGGGCTGGACAATCTTCTTGTCTGAGCTCCTGTTTCTTTCACACTGTCCAAAAGGCGTTTGGGAGTTTGGTTGGTCCAAAACCATTTGCGGATTATGCCAGCATTTGTGGGAGTTGCGCAACAAAAACTCCGTTGTTTTCTGCTATCAAGGGTTCACGATGGATTCTCTCTCAATTTCTATTCTTTTTTATCCTGTTCCATCACATCACAGCATTGCTGGATTGGCAGCTTGGCTGTAGGCGTTGGCCACGGTGGGGTTGGTCCCCAATCATGAATCATATCGTCCTAATATCAGTGTGTTTTTCAGAGCCAAAATAATACCACATCTACGCTCACACTACTTACTGCCCCTGTTTACTTGATTACCCCGTGTCTCCCAGGAATCCTCACGTTGCTGGCAGCAGCACACAGCCCAACAGACGGACGCCACCTACCGAGCTGTCACAGAGCACCGAGAGCCTGGACCTTGGGTCGCGGGCCGAGCAGGTTTTCCTGACCGGGTAGACGGCAATGGTAGTACCATGGAACCAGGACATGGCAGTTGTGCGGACGCAACCCCACCCTTGCCGATTTGGCAGGTCTGCATGCTGGCTCGACATCACCGTGTGGCTACTGGCTGTCACAAACATCTTGGTCATAAACATGGGCAACACAAGACTTCGTGGTCTGCATTCTGGAGGGACACAAGGTGATTGGTGTCAAAAGGAAACCGGGCAAGAATGCGCGAGATATCCCCTCCAAGAGACCCATGGTGGTGGCGACCACAGAACTTGCATGCTATGTGAACCTTCGCCGAGCCTCCTGATTTGGGATGGGACTGCATGCGGCTTTCTCTTGCAGTTATGCTGAAGCGAGTAGTCCAGCAACAGAAGGGATATCATTCAATAGCAACCCCGGGCAAGCCACAATCCCCCGTCCCGTGCGCATGTGATATCGAAGTCCTGACGGAGGGGGGGATACACATCGTTCGACAGGCCAAAGTCCCGAGCGAATAGGAGAAGGCGGTGTGAAGCCAAGGAGGCTTGTCATGTTTGCTCTTTTCTGGACGTACATCTACTTTGGTTACATACATGGCAGCTGTGCATGGATGGGCTTGGCTTTTAGCTGGACAAGGTGAGGTGCATTGCATATACGCTAGCGCCTCCAAGCAAGGCATCTCGAGGGGAAGGACGCAGATATCCGCTTCCGTGCCACAACCTACCTTATCTTCCCTTCCATCACACACCATAGGTATGCGTACCTCAGCCCTCTTTTCTCTCTCGGTCTTCGGGAGCCGGCGTATCCCCGGGATCCAATCTTCTTTTTTTTCTTTTTCCCCTTTACGAGTACTCTTCTTTCATTTGTCCCCCTCTTCGCTTTTCTATCTCTCAGACATGCGTGCTGGCTCTCTCGGACAAGAACAACAACACGGTGCGTCATTCTCGTACGAGAAAACAAGCCCCCCTTCAACCCGAATTGCGCACCCTTTTCTTTTTTCCTTGTTCAAGAATCATCTGACAGCAGCCCCCCCCCCCTCTCTTCAAGTTCAAACCAGGATAATAAAAAAGCCACGTTTGATGAGACAAAGGTCCCACAAATGTGCTTCTGTATCCCGTCCCACCAAAAGGGAGGAAGTGAGTCGATAGCCGCGTGCGTGTGTATGTGTGTTGTGTAAGTGTAATCATTGCACAAAACACACCCATCCACCCATGCGAGCATATTTCTTTTTTTTTTAGAAAAAAAAAAACTCTTAAGCTTTTTTAAAATAAAGATTCGGTACCGCACTATATGGAAGTGCGGTTGGGAACAGGACAAATGTCTGAGATCGAGTGCCACAGATCGTAAACAGCGGGAAAAAGGCTTTACCGCTCTTCACACACACATTTCTCCATTTTACAAGTTAACGACAGAGATGGCGCTGGTTGTTGCTGCATCATCATCATCATCATCATGAACAAAACATCAGCTAGAACATCTGCATAGCTGCCCAAAACCATAAACTAGAACATCCAGCTGCCCAACACGCAAAAAGACAAAGAAAAAGAAAAAGAAAAACATGTTTTAGTTTCAGACAGAAGAAGAAAATAAGAAAAAACAACCCTTCCATGTCGCACCCCCCAATCCATCTTCACATTACAGTACCCCCTAGGCTTCTATGCTCATCCCGCCCTATCCCGTCCATACACTAAAAAATTCCACCATCACCTCCCCTCACCACCGACCTTGCTTCAAGAAGGGCTCCAAAAAGAAGGAATTCATCTTTTTTTTTCCTTTTCCTTTTCCTTTTCCTTTTCCGTTTTCGTTTTTTTTCTTTTTGCCAGCCATGATCCCCGGCAGGCAGGCAGGCAGGCAGGCCAACCAACCAGCCAACACCCTCACTTTTTCCACACAGGCTAATTACTGCACTTATTCCCATCATCCACCAATCCCCAACTGCAGTATCGGCAGCTAGTATCAGATTTTTGATATCCCTCACATCTCAGATTTTTGTCTGTTGTTTGTTGGTGGGTGCTAGCGACCAATGAGATGGGGACAAGACACAGCTACATGAAAAGAAAAAAAAGTCTCGGCTCGGCTCCTGATTGAGAAAAGATGTCAGAAAAAATTGTAAGAAGGAGATGAGCCGAGACTATTGCTGCCGAGGTGGTCTACCCGAGAGCCGAGAGAGAAGAGGGGAGGGAAGGGGAGGGGAGTGATGCCGCCTGTTCTGGATTGTGAAGAGGGGAATAAGGGAAAAGAATGGCAAGATGAGGAGAGGTAAAGGTGGAGGGAGAATGGTGTCTGAGTACCTAATAAGATAGGAAGAAGTAATCCGTAGATGGGCAGTTCACTCAGTACTCCTGAACCAAAAATCATGACCACTTCACTCCTCACACGAATAGGGCTCGCTCACCCCAACTTCCCACTCAACTTACCCAATTTATTCCAAAGCTACCTTACTCCAAACACCCCAACATCTCACTCTCACTCCAACAACATCTCACTCACAATCACCTCTCACATACCTACCTTTTATCTACCTACCTACCCTTGGTTAAACATCCGTAGCCAAAAGACTAAAAAGTGTAGATGATGCAGAGAGACAAAAACATACAACACCAGGGATTCCCCAGTGGTCACCCACCTGAGTACTAGTCTGGCGGTCAATTGCTTAACTAGGGGAGAGCGGACGGGATCCCGTGTATTCAACTGCCTATGGTCGTATGTGCTTGTTCTTGTTGGAAGACGCCTCTAAACACCTTGGAGGAAAGCTGAGAAACAGGCAACACATCCCGATCTTGCTTTGGCTAGAAAACAGGGGGCATGTCCCACACTACAACCACAACCGCCTCTCCCCGACCCAAATGAGAAGAAGACAGATGGGTAACAAACAGAAAGATATCATTTTTCATAAAAAACATCACCACTACACCCTAAATAAAGAGTCATCACCCCTCCCACTTCCTACCCATCCTTGCCCGTCATAAACCAACCCCCTTTCCCTGCCATCCCATCCTATACTAAAGCCATAACCCCCCTTCTTCACCATCCATCCCACCACCAAACCCCATTTGTCCAGAGCAATCCCCCAAACCCTACCTAGGCCGATGAGTCAAGTTACTACTCGCACTACTCACACTCCCACTACTCCCCAACCTCTCCGGCTGCTCCCCCCCTTCCTTCCTCACCGTCCCTCCCCCCATCCCTCCCCCCATCCCCGGCCCAAAAACCCTCGTCGTAGTCTGCTCCGTACCCCCCCTCTGCAACTGCCCCGACTGTTGAGCCTGCTGCTGCTGCTGCTGTCTCCCCTTGACATACTCCTTATTCTCAATCGTCACACTCTTGGTCATATGATTCACCTTATATACCCCCACCAGCCTCGCCGCCAGCTCAAACATATTATTCCGCAAACTAATCACAATAAACTGCGCATTCTTCGTCCGTTCCTTGATATAATTCGCCACAATCGACACCTTTTTCCCATTACCACCACTGTGTTAGTATTGCCCAAATTTTATTTTATTTTTTTAAAAAAGGGGGCTTACATTTCGAAAATCCAACGCAGCATCAATCTCATCCATGACATACAGCGGCGTCGGTTTATAATGATGCAGCGCAAACACCAGCGCAAGCGACGACAGCGTCTTCTCCCCACCAGACAAATTCGAAATATTCTTCCACGATTTCTTCGGCGGCATGACCGAAAACAAAATCCCTTCGCTGAAAGGGTCGAGGGAGTCGACTAGTTCCAGCTCGGCGTTGCCGCCCATGGTGATCATCTGGTACATTTCTTTTAGCCGGAGAGAGATAGTCGAGAAGCCCTCCATGAACCCTTCCAGTCTCAACCGGCGGAGGTCATCGCACCGCTTCTTGGCCGCGTCGCGGGATGCTACTGCCGAGGCAAGGTCCTGAGACCGGGCCGCGTGTTCTTCCACCCTGCGCCTGTACTCGGCCAGGACCCCGAGGTCGACGTTGACGTTTTGCGTCTTTTCCTCTAGCACGGCGATCTCCCCCTTCAGCGTCTTTTCTGACATGTCGGACAGCTCGTCGCGGGTGTACCGCGGGAGTTCTAGCGGGTTGGAGGCCGGGTTGGGGCCGCGGCCGGAGCCGAGGAAGGTCGCTTCCGCTTCTGCTTGGAGCTGGGCGGCCGGGTCTTCGTCGTCGTCCGAGTCGGTGGCGTCGCCCATGGGGGAGTCACCTTCTGCGTCGAGTTCGGGTTCGCCTTCGGCATCCTCTTCTTCCTCGTCGTCGTCGTTGCTGCCTGGGGTCTTGGGTCGGGATTGAGGTGCGACGGGCTGGGTAGGTCTGCCGGACTCAAGGTCTTCGATGTTTTGGAGGGAGAGCTTCGAGAGTTTGTTCTCCCAGTACGCGAGCTGTCTTTGGGTCTCTTTGAGGACCTTTTGGTTCTCCTCGAGCTTGTTGCGCATTTCGATTTCAACAGCGCGGGTGGCATTCAGCTCGGCCGTCTTCTCGTCGAGATCAGCCTTGAGGGTGGAAAGCTCCTCCTTTTTGGCGGCGAGGGCTTCCTTTGCCTCTTCGACTCTGGATGTGTAATCCTCGGCCTTGGTGCCCTGGTTTTCGATTTCCTCTTCCAGTCTCTCGAGGTCACGATTGGCAGCCTCAAGCTCCTTCGAGGCCTTTGCGTGATCCTTCTCGAGCTTGACCTTTTGCTTCTCCGCCTTGACCTTGCGGACCTCGGCATTGGAGACCTCCTCGTTTTGAGAGCGAATCTCCTCCTTGAGGTTGTCCACCTTGGTACGCTGCTGCCGAAGCTTTTCACCACCGACTTCCATGATCTTGTCCTGCAATTCCTTGATCTCGTCCTCAACACTGGATGTCTCCCCGTGAAGCTTCTCAATCTCCTTGTTGAGCTTGGCAATCTCCTTCTGCAAGACAGCCACGCGGTTGTCGTCGGTCTGGGAAGGCTGATGCTCCTTGCTGAGCTCCTTAATTCTGCGCTGAGCATCTACCAAATTCCTCGCCGAGCTCTCAATCTCGAGATTGATCTTTTGCATCTTGGTATCAAGCTGAGGAATCTGCTCCTTGAGAGAGCGGAGACGAGCTTCAAGCTCACGCTGGTGCTCTTGGAATTCTTGGAATCTTTGCTCAAAAGCATCACGATCAGCCTCCACCTTGTCGACCTGCTCCTTGCTGATCTCAGCCACCAGCTTGGACGACATCAGTCCCTTCTTGACCGTCGTACCACCACCAGACATAGTGCCAGACTTGTCGATCAGCTCGCCGGCCAGAGTGACAACACGCCATCTCTTGGCACCGTAGGCAATGCGGTTGGCCTGAGCGAGATCATCGGCAACCAAGGTATCCTGAAGCGCGTGGTAGAAAGCAGGACGGAACTTCTCATCCTTGGGCTGGACCAGATCGAACAGACGGGGTGCATCCTCAGGCGTCTTGATCGGTGAGAAATCACGGACTCTCAGCTTGTCCAAGCACATAAAGTTACCGCGACCCAAGTTGGTCTTGCGCAGGTATTCAATGCACTGCTGACCAGCCTCGACGGTATCCGTGACAAAGTTGTCCAGCTGACCGCAGGCCGTCGAGATGGCAACGTCGTACTTCTTGTCAATAGCGCCGAGGTTGCCAAGACGCCCATGGAAGCCGTCAATGCGACCGGACTCCTTCATACGCATGAGCGCAGTCAGCACATTGCCCTGGGTCTTGGTGGCGGAAAAGCTTGAGCGAGCCTCATCCGCCTTTTGCCGCAAGTTAGACAGCTTGGCGCGGAACTTTGGCTCCTCCTGGGCAAGCTCCTCCAGCTCAGCAACCACCCTTCTCCCCTCCTTCTTGAGCGCATCCTTCTCGGCCTGGCACGCCTTGAACTCCTCCGCCTTGGCCTCCTGAAGTTCCTGAATGGAAACAATCTTGGCCTCCATCTCCTCCAGCGCGACGCCACCAGCCTTGGCCTTCTCTTCCAGGATCGCCAGCTCACTCTCCGCCACCGCGATGGCAGACTGCTTCTGGTTGATCTTCTCCTTCCAGGGCTCAAGTGACTTTTGCTTCGCCGCAATTTGGTCAGACAAGTGCTGGGTTTTTCCCTTGAGGCTGTCACGGATTTTGGTCAACTCCTCCTCCTCTTCCTGGATCCACCTTTCGATGTTTTCAATCTCGGCAGCGCGCTTCTCGATATCCTCTGCGCACTCCTGAATCGTCTGGTCTGCCTGTTCGGCCGAGTTCTCCGAGTTGGTGATGGTCTTCTCAAGCTTCTTACGCTTGTCGGCCAAGAACTTTTTCTTTTCCTCAAACTTGACGCGCTCCTGCTCGAACTTGGCCATCTCCTTGATCAACGCCTGAGTTTCCTTCTCCTGAGCCTCATACTCCCTGTTGCCCCTGGAGTGGGCCTTCTCGAGCTGCTTGATGATATGCTCGCTGCCATTGTGCTTCTCCAGCTCGGCATTGAGCTGTTCCTGCATCTGACTGATGGCCTCGTCCGTAACAGCAAGGTTATCCTCGCACTGGCTGATGTAGAGTTGGTACAGAGCAGACTGCTTCATGGCAAGTTCATTCTCGTCACGGATGAAAGCCAAAGCCTTGTTCTTCTTGTCCTCGAGGCTCTGCTTTTCCTTCTCAACGTGCTGAACACGGCCGCTCTTCTCCAAACAGATTTCATTGAGTGTCTCAACCTCGGCAGCTGACTCCTCAATGGGTGTCTTGTACTTGGATGTGCCAATGATGTCCTCAAGGTACTCGAGAAGACCATCGTCATGCTCATTGGCAGCCTTGGCCTTCATCTGGGCGATAGACTCGACTTCACCCTGTAAGATCAAGAAACGCTTGTGGTCAAGATCAACCCCGCGATCCCGGAGCAGTGTCGTGACGGTCGTGAAGTTGGAAGTCTTTCCGTTGATGTAGTAGGAACTGGAGTTGTTTCTGAACGCCTTGCGGGAGATGACCAGATCTGAATCAGGGATGACCTCATGACCTCCGCCAGGAAGGTCCATAACTTCCCGGAAATGTACGGCAACTTCACAGTACTCCAGGTTTGGATACTTGGCCGAGTTGTGGATGAGCGCAGAGATCTTGCCCTGTCTCATCTTGCTTGCCCTGAAACCGAACACGAAGAGCAGCGAGTCGATAACGTTGGACTTGCCGGAACCGTTGGGACCGACGACCGAAGAGAACGAGGAATGGAAAGGCCCGACCTCCTGCTTGCCGGCATAACTCTTAAAGTTGGTGAGAACAAGATAAGTGATGACAATGCGCGGCTTCGGGCCGGTATCCTGCACCACGGGGATCTGCATTGTTCGTGACTTGAGCATAATGTCCATGGGCTTTTCGAGAACGGTATCCATGGGCTTGATCGGTTTGATTGGCGCAATCACCGTGTCGTCCTGTTGCGAGCTTGGCGGGGCGTTGTTCGTCGCCGAAGTGATATCGGTAAGCGGGGCATCGCGAAGGAGCTGTGTGGATGGCGACACGGAGGCCTTTGGAGATTGGGTTGGGGCGTTCAGTTCGGGGGCCGGTGTAGGTGTCTTGCTTGCGCGGGGAGCGACACTCTTTGGTGGTCTTCGGGCAGGCTTCTTCGCGGTGGATGGTGGCGGTCCAACCGTGTCGTCGGCTGGCGCAGCACGTTTCTTCGTTGTCGATGGTGGGGGCCCAACCGTGGCATCATCATCGACTTCGACGGCTGAGGCCGCAGACGCTACACTTGCGATTGACTGGTCGGGATCTACATTCTCGGTGCTCTCGATTACAGGCGGCGCAGGAGGGGGTGCCGCGGGCGCAAGACTCTTCTTCGGCCGGCCTCTGGGTTTCCTCACCGGTGTCTCGGCGGGTGCAGCTGCGACTTCAGTAGTAGTGGTCCTCCTCCGGCCTCCTCTCCTCTTTTCTACCGGCGCCGGTGTGTATTCCTCCTCCTCGTCCTCCTCCTGCTTGACTTTTGGGGACGCGTCGCCCAGTTCATCCTCGGAACTCTCGACAATAGTGGTGTTGCGCCGGGTCGCAATCCGGCGGGACTGTCGCGTCGACATATTTGCGGTTTCAGTGCTACAAAATCAAAAAGAAATCAAGAAAACCAACAAAACGCGCCCGGCAGATCTCGCACACAAACCGAAAATGCGCTGGTCGTCGTCGATTATTTTTTTGTGTCGAGGTTCGTTTCAGTCCAAAAGTCGCTGCGACAAATCCCAAAGCTCAGGCCCCGCTTTCCCCGGTTGTCGTCTGTTGACATTGACTGATTGTAAACAAATCAGAAGCCACAGCTGCCTCTCCCCGCCATAGCCACTAGCCACCCAGCTCTAGCCACAATTGATTACCACACGCGTTCTTATCACGCGTCTGAATTGACTTTAACGAAAACACGCCATCCCGTGACACTTTTCTGTTTAACGGCATTGTCAGCTCCACCACGCCCCGATAGACAAGCTAAACACAGGCCCCTGATGCAAATTTCATGAATCAATCGGGTCGGTCGCACGTCGTCGCATCTGAAGCTTTATCGAGCTTTTGACCTTCCCACTGTTTACATTCCAACCTTTCTCCATCCACCACCCCCCACTACCGCGAAAATGAACATGCTCGACTTCACCCACTTCAACGCGGCCTTCCCAACCGACGGGCCAACCCCCTACGACTCCACCTTCGCCCGCCAAATCGAGACATTCCGCAAGTCCTTCGACGGCGACCTCTTCATCGACCGAGTCCTCCGTGCCTTGGGGATCAAAGATGGTCTGTCCCCCTCCCCAATGTCTCTCTTCACCATCCAATTTACTAACATAATCTCAGCATCAAAAGTCTACCCCCCACACTCCCCCGCCGCCCTGCGCTCCCTCCACAACCAAATCATCACCTCCTCCCCTCACATCTCGCCCCACGCCCGCCTCTCGGTCCTCTTCTACCTCCTCCTCGACTTTGACGAGAAGCGCGGACCCCGCACGTCGAACCTCGCCTCGTCCCTAGCCGAAGAATCCGGTCTCCCGGCCAACTACCAGGTCCTCATGCGCGGGCTCTGGCACATGGACCGCTCCGAGTTCAAGTTCGCGCTTGAGCACCTCTGCCATCCTTCTCTGCCGAGCGAGTTCGCGGATGATATTATCGCCGTGTTGGTCAAGCATGCGAAGAAGACGGAGGATGATTATTCGTTGCCGTTGGCGTATTATCACACCGTGCAGCCTGTGTTGAAGACGAGTGAGAGTTTGGAGCTGTTGTTTGGGGCGCTGGCGAGGACGAGTGTGATGGAGGCGTTGTATTTTACGAGGAAGTGGCCGGAGGTGACGAGGAGGGGGTTGTTTGAGAGGTTGGTGGGGAGTGTGATTGAGGGGGGCGAGAGTGTGGGGACGAGGGGGATGGAGTTGGTGAGTTTGCCGTTGGAGGGCCAGGAGGAGGAGTGGTTTAATGAGTTTGTGGGAGCGAGGGAGAAGGGTGGGAGAGGGGGGAAGAGTGTGAGGGCTGTGAGGGTGATGAGGGAGGTGGTTACGGGAAGGGGGCTGGAGCAAGTCGGTGTGAATGGGGTTGGGTGGTGAGAGTCTTGTTGGATGTGTACCATGTAGAAACTTGTAATTATGGGCTTTATTTGGGTTTGGGTTTGTATGCTAGCAAGAAGCATGGCATGGTTAGCGCGGCGTTTTGGTGGCGTCTGGCAATGGGAAAATAAGACATTCTGGCAGTTTTCAGTTTGACACATTGGACTTGTAACCGCGAAAAGCATCATCAAGAACACAAGGGCAATGAAGAAAATCGAAGGTAGTGGTGGTTTGATTTGAAGTGAGGTGCCTGATTTAGATTATGATGGTTGGTGGTGCAGACTGGATTTGAGCTAGCCTTGGAAGATATTCATAGGCTGTGGAAGGGTTGAAGTTCTATGAACTATTTTCAAATTAAATATTATGCTGGGTGATCAGTCCTTTTTTGTTACAGACATGTAGGTTAGGTGTTGGTTTTGAATCTAAAGATTATCAATTCAGATATAGCGTGATATACGCTGGATACCTCTTCTAGTGTATCATCAGATAGAGATGGGTTATGGACGTGAAAAGACGAGGAAGCATCTCGTTTATTTTGACCCGACCATGGACGCGACTTAAGTTTAGCTGGTCATCCCGTTTTGTAGTGCTACGGTATTCATGACATCATAAAATAGGTCATCTTTCTATACTTCTATGGAAGATATGATCCTATGAGCAAAGTAGCAAGAAATAATGGTTCAAATAATTCATACCCTATCAATTAAGAGGGCTTTCATTTCGGCACCAAGACGGTCTCATATGTTTGTAATTGAGTGTCTTCATTGTGTGCCGAAGAATCCATCGGCCCAAGGATGTCAACTTGAAAACGCTGAACATTGATTAATCATGCTACCATTTCTCGATTGTATTTCTGATAACGACCAGGATTGATTTTGATGACTCTTTTTCAATCATAGCCACCAGATGTGGGTGGCGGGATATTGTCTACGTAATCGTAGCGGCTGGTCAGGTTGACTCATGAGATGACGCCCGACCATGGAGGTCACTCTGAACACAAACGTGAACACCAACCTCCTGAATTATCACAAACCTCGCTCAAATTATAGGCGCATACTTCTCATTTGCCGCCAACAGCATCTGTTCTATGCATGCGTGGCGAACCAAGATCCAGGAACACCAAGCAAGCCGGGCGGCTCGCCTCATGCCAAACCCAGGATTACCGCGTGACGCGGCGCAACCGAAGTGACGCACAGAAATGTTGCAAAAAAACAGATTCCTATGGGACAGACTTCTGCAGAAGGGGATCTGGCACGGAGAGAGATAGCTGCCGTTTCATATTGGGAAAGAAGCTGCGGTTGTGGACCAATCGAAGGGTCAATGAGCTGGCCGAACGTGCAGATCGACACGACATCACTTTGCTGGCATTGGAAATGGTGCCTGAATTGGCAGCAGTTGACCAGGAGCAAACCAAAAAAGTGACAAAACCAAAAACAAGAACCCCTCGAAATGATCTATCAGTGTTTGAGAGGCGAAAAGCAATGTGGTGCGGTGTGGGAAGAGTCAAAAGTGTTGAAGGGTTGAAATGCGGATAGCTTCAACGAAGCTTCACAAGCGCTCGCGACCCGGCCCCACCATCAGGAGTGACTTTCACTTCAAACGCCCAAAACTCAGGCGACAATGGTGCAATGCGAAAAATAAGGACATGGAAGAAACGGGATCAATTGCCCGATCAAACTGAGGTATTCTTTTACGACAAAGCAGGGGTTGCCGAGGTGCTGTGCTGAATGCGCCAAAGGGCATCGTTTCGAAGCGACCAGGCGCGTGAAGCCAAAACCGCGTCCAAAAACAGTTTCCTTCCAATCCCAACTTTTCCTCCCCGAAATCGTCATCCATGTTCGGAACGATTACCCCGCGGGCGGCAGAGGGAAAAATGAACAAAAAACGACGGCACAAAGAGCAGAGTCG
Source organism: Triangularia verruculosa (assembly GCA_033296885.1). NCBI lineage: Eukaryota > Fungi > Ascomycota > Sordariomycetes > Sordariales > Podosporaceae > Triangularia > Triangularia verruculosa. Next base: position 119,495 of record MU863888.1, read on the forward strand.
GGTGATTCCAACCATGGGCGGAGGACCCGGGGGAAGAAAAGGGAAGAAGCGTGGGAAAGTCGAATCAAACCGAGGGGGGAGTCGAGTCGGGGCGAGCTCGAGATCAGAGATGCTGCTCCTTCGACAGGCGGGGTGCGCATGATTGACAACTCGAGGTACAAGGTGGATCCCGTGTCGTTGAACGGGCCAATCAGAAAATAGGCAACGCTGCGAGTTTTTTGTCGTTTCCGATTTAAATGGTCGCCAAAAGGGGGAAAGCGCAGAAAATAACGGGGAGCGGCAAGTGATCGAATGGGGAGACCCACAGCTTCTCTCTGCCCCTCCAACGCATCCATCTGGCATTCTGCATCGCTGATTTCCCTATTCTTCTGGCAGCGGCATGTCACCTCGGGCTGTTTTTCTTTTCTTTTTAGCACTGACATGACACCGGGGTTCCCTACCCTTCGCCGACCAACGCGTCGGGTCTCGTTTTCTGATCTGTGATCCTGATGACGATGACGAACAGTCAAGGGTTCCAATTCAACCTAGCGGCAGATCTAGAAGGCTTCCCCGTTCGGATGACCCTGTGTGAATGTATGACTGTTTCTTCCCCCGCCATGCACCTTGTGCCTCGTCCCTTGCTCCTCATTCATGGGAGATACATATATACATAGATCTTCAGCGATGATGAGTGGTCGGGTAAGACAGTGAGTGAGTGATTGGGCATCCAGAGAAGAGCAAAGCACGTTGGGCTGTACGCACTCTCACCACTCACACGGCTCATGCACTTCGGTGATGCAGGCATATGATGCCACCTCACAGAGTGTTTACACCAGGTCCAAGGTCCCCGCATGATCTGGACTTTTTCGGAGCAAGGCATGGCATGGCGAGGTGACATGCTGGGAGCTCCAGGCATGCTTCTAGTGGGGAGCACGGACCACAGCTTGCACCAGAGCTGCGAGCTTAGCCCCGGGAAATGGGCCCTGCTTGCTGGAGCTCCAGGGCACAATCAGCACAATCACTCGGGGGGTGCGCGAGACCCCCGCTTCCATATATAAACACCTGATCGTCCCCCCGAGCGCGACAGCCCGCCCACCCTCCTGTCCCTGGTTTCTCTCGTCCATTACGAACTTGCAAGCCGTTCTTCAGCATCTGTCTCTGAATTGTCCATTTCCGCTTCGAACAGCATTAAACATCTGCATTGCCATTCAGTAACACTTCAAACCATCACCATGCCTCCCAAGAAGACCGAGACCAAGACTGAGGGCGCTGCTGCCCCCAAGGCGAAGGCCGCCCCCGTCCACCCCTCCTACCAGGTATGAAAGAGTCTATGCATTGGACCTCATGATGATTGACCAGTCGTGTCTAACTCTTCTTTAGGACATGATCACGGATGCCATCATTCAGGTAATTTCCACTGCCCTTTTTGGCACATGCCGACGCGTCCGGTCGCAAGCGAGATGGGAATGAAGCTCATGATGCCCCTTCACCCCGCGTCTCACCACTTTCAGATTTTGGCCACTTTGCATTCATAATCACTTTGACTGACGCTGTTTCTTTTTGAATTGCAGCTCAAGGATCGCAATGGCTCCAGGTAAGATTTTTTTTTTTTTTTTTGCACTTTTCATCCACCCATCGCGTTAGCGAGAAACATCCACAACCATGCGCGCGTCGCAAATGCGACCGCCCACCACACAATTATCTCATTCACTCATCATGATCGCATCACACGAACATGCCAACTAACATTTACGCCAGCCGTCAACAACTCAAGAAGTATGTCAGAAGCAACAACACCATCAATGCCTCTGACAACATGTTCGACTCTCTCTTCAACAAGGCCTTGAAGTCTGGTGTCGAGAAGGGCATCTTCGCCCAGCCCAAGGGTCCCTCCGGTGGCACCAAGCTCGCCAAGAAGACTGCCGTTCCTAAGGAGAAGAAGGCCGCTGCTCCTAAGAAGGCCGCCGCCCCCAAGGAGAAGAAGGAGGCTGCTCCTAAGGAGAAGAAGCCTGCCGCCAAGAAGGCTGCTGCCCCCAAGGAGAAGAAGGAGAAGAAGGAGGCCGCTCCCAAGGAGAAGAAGGAGAAGAAGGCCGCCGCCCCTAAGAAGGCTGCTGCCACCCCTAAGGAGAAGAAGGAGAAGAAGGCTGCCCCTAAGAAGGTGAGCATCCTCTGAAAACCACGTGACTTTGTGAATATTCACTGACATGATCCACTCAGGCTGCTGCTGCTACCCCTACTGAGGAGAAGCCCGCTGTCCTGACCAAGACCAAGTCTGGCCGCGTCACCAAGGCTGCCCCCGCCAAGGCCGCTCCCAAGAAGGCTGCCCCAAAGAAGGCCGCTGCTCCCAAGAAGGAGAAGACACCAAAGAAGGCTGAAAAGGCGGAGGCTGCCTCGGCGTAAAAGCTGTCAGCCGGTCCTTCTCCTTCCTGTCATGATGTCTTTTTTACTTTTGTGATATGACGGCTCTTGTATTTCTCGTTTGGCGTTTAGGATTACTACTGGGGCTATCATCTTGGGGGGCTACCATTGGGATATAAGCGGCCGTTTTGTTTTGTATCACGGCACCACTTTTTTTGCGCGCGCGCGAGGTTTTGTTTTGGTTTTGGTTTTTCGGAGGGGGCCACACACACTGTATCATCTCTCTTGTTTTTTTGCCGCTACCGGGGTGTGGGAAAAAACAACATGTGCTTTTTGTTGAAGATTATTGGCTCTACTATACCCCCCCCTTCCTCTCAACTTGCATATAAAACAACCAAACATTTTTCAATCATGAAGACGAAGGGGATGGTTAGAATATGATGATTTTGCGAGCAGCCTTGTGGGACTTTATCAAAAAAGCGCCTTGTTTTTGATACCCGTTGGGACTCTCATCGCGCATCGTCATACTCGACACTGACATCAAGCATATTGACATTATCACGAACAGAGAGCCGGGGCCGAGGATCGCGCGCGCGAAGATGGACGTTGGGGAGGGATTCTGGAGGCGTTGGGTTTGGATAGCGGGCGGGTTTTTTGAAGACAGAAGAACAGGATGAGGGTTGGAGGGTTAAAAATCTCGGTTCTCGTCCATGTTTGTGATTATACCAATCGAAGCGTTTCTGACTAGTATTCTTGCCCGCTCATATTTCATATTTTCGGTGATTGTTTTGAACTTGGAACATTTGATAAGAGGCGCAAGAAGGGTGGGGAGGGGTCCGACGCGTGGTGTAGGTGGCGCGTTTTGACCGGGGGGGGGGGGTTGTTGGCATTTTTTTTGGTGACTTCATTCTCGTTTTTTTTTTCTTTCTGCCCGCTCTGCTGCTTTCAAAGGATTAGGGGTGGTAATAGCTATTTGTTTTCTGGATGGAAGTGATGAATATCCTGGAGTGTGTGTGGACGGAATAGGATTTGTTCAAAAATAGGGGGTTTTGGAGAAGGAGAGATGAGAAAAGTGCGCGATTATTGCAAAGGGATATCAGATATCACCAGTCATCTCGTCCCAAAACATGGCCAGAGGTGTCCCATTCTCTCACAAATCACTGGGCTCCCAGTTGCGGCAGTCCACTTACACGCAAGGTTGGTCCGTGCTTAGACAAGCATGTCCTGCATGTTGCTCTTGTGGGTCTCTTGCAGCTAAGAACCGTTTGGAGCTAGCGGGGTGTGCGTAGCGTAAACTTCTTATCGGGGGTCCAGGGTGTGTGGTTCCGGAAAGGGATTCTGCCGGATCCTACCGTCATTTGTCGGGTCTGTGCCTGATAGACGGACCTAAGCCAGTCCAGTCCAGGCAGCACCACTCTCATTGCAGAGCGCTGGGAGCTTCTATTATCTTGCTCTGCTGCTGACCTATCTGATTTGTCTTCTACGTTTTGTATCCCCGAAGCTATTGGGAGAATTCGATGGAAGCCACACCCACTTGCGCAACAAGCCGAAGCGCCCGATAATTACCCCGCAATCCCGACCGCATCCGATCACAACTCACCTTGTAGTTGTAGAGGTGGGAAACCGAACAGAAAAAACAGGGACGGACGGAACAGGGACGGGGTGACACGACTGGCTGACCATCAGGCATCTATCAGCGATGCCGTACCTTACCTAAGTCGTGTTTTTTTGTTTTCGACGTCCGTACCAAGGCCGCGCCATCGACCTATCGATCCAAGTACCCGAGCTTGCGCCGCGCACCCTTGTCGTTCAGGCCCTTGAGCCCCCCCCGATCTTCCTTCTATTATAGCTTTATTCTTTTTTTACGCAATTGAAAGTTTTACAATGGCATTCCAGCCATCCTTCAACTCCAATAATCCGTTTCGTCGCAAGCCCGTTGTTGCCCCGGCTTCTTCTTCTGCCGACGTCGTCCCAGGTCAAACTCCAACGTTTGCTCAGTCGTCCCCACCACCGCCACCGCCGCCGCCAACGTTACGGAACATTCAAGGGGATGAACCGTGCGATGAGTCTGCCGGCGATGCGGCTTCAACATTGCCGACTGGTGATCAGTTTTGGACTACGTTGCAAAGTGCTCCCCGACCGGCACAGCCACCGCCGACGACGAGTTTTCAGAAGCCAAAGGTGATAAAGAGGGTCAGGGTTCAGAGTCCGCCGCCGAGTAGTCCCGAAAGTGAGGGGTTTGGGGAACGGTTCCCGCCGATTGGGGGTGGGGAGGATGAGGAAGAAAGCGACAGTGATGGTGATGGTAGTGAGGAGGAGGGGGGGGAGGTAGATCCATTCGGCGCGGGAGGATCGAATAGGAGCTCAGCTGAGGAGTTGGGAGTGCTGGGGGGGGAGGAGAGAGAGGGAAGGGGGCCGCCGAGGATATCCTTTCAGATGGGCGTGAGGGAGGAGGTAGAGGAGGATAAAGAGATGGGGGCAGGGACTAAGGGAGGGCTGGATGTGGATGCGTTTAAGAGGTTGCTGTTGACTGGCCAGGTGGGAGTAGCAGGGCCGGCGAGACTGACGGTGTCGAGTGTGGATCTTGGGAGGATAGAGGAAAACACCGACAGTGATGTGCCACGACAGACACAAGCAACGCCACGACTATTACAGCAGACACCAGAGCAACCACTAGGGGATGAGCAACATAGTTCAACCGCCACCTCGCAAACCACTCTCCAACCCGCTCCCACAATCCTCCGAAAGAAACCCCCTCCACCATCCTCCCGACACGGAAAACTGATCCGACCAGATCCAGCCCGCCAAGAAAGCAGCGGCTCCGTCGGTAAAACCTCCTCTTCCTCATCATTAGCCAGTCCTAGACCACCAACCCCGACCACCTCCTCGTCTCGTCAACGACCACCCACTCCATCGGACGTAAACAAGCCCCTCCCTTCCCAGCCTTCGGTTTCAGAAGACTCCAATATATTCGACCACGAAGCAGCAGGGAAAATCCCCGAACCTGCCATACCAGACCCAGGACTGCACATCATCCATGCCCTACGATCACCAACTCCGCCAAATACCTCGCATTCCACCCTACCAACACCGCCACCATCGAGAAAACCTGCCCCTCCTCCCCGACGCCAACCTCACGGCCGATCAGACAGTAAACCGTCGACGCCATTCCCCTCAGAGGATGTTATTGACCCTGGCACCCGCCGCTCATCAATCGATTCAACTCGCTCACGATCATCTTCTTTCCGAGCGATTGTCCACGCTCCGGCACCGCCTCCCCCACGACGACCCTCGCAGCGATTGGTGGCATCGCCAAGTAGTGAGGCGATTTCGCCGTTGGCCAGCCAGATATCAGCCACGCCACCGCCGTTATCGGGGAGTAGTACGCCGAATAACAATCTCACACCGACGCCGGGTGCAGTGGTGGCGGTGGAAGGTATTGCTAGTCCTCCGGTGGGAACACCAGGAGGAGGGGGGTTGAAGGAGAAGTTATCGCCACCGCCGCCGCCGCCGACTAGGGGGGCGAGTGTGAGGGGTAAGAGACCTGTGAGTAGTGGCGGGGGGGAGGTAGTGGGGGTGGTGAGGAGGGGTAGTGGGAATAATAGTAGGCCGGCGCCGCCGCCGGTGCCGAAGCATAGGGGGAGTGTTGTGAAGGTTGTGGTGGAGGGGGAAGGAGGGGGAGGGGGGGAGCAGCAGCAGGGGGTGGATATACTGGCTGACTTGACGAGGTTGCAGAGGGAGGTGGATGAGTTGAGGGCTGGGTTGGCTAATGGGGGGAAGTAAGGGAGAAAAAGGGGGTGTTTTGATGAAGCATGTATGGATGGGATGGAGGGGGGAGGGGGGTTGAATGGTTATGGGGGATATGGCTGGGTACCTTATGATGTGTATAATAAAATGGTTAATGGGGAAATTTGGTTTTTTTGGATTTGTTGTATAGCTAGGTATGCATGAAGCGGTGATTAGTGCGGGCTTTTTTCTGATGAGTGGGTGTGTGAGGTTGAGGTATAACATCACTCTTTTTTTTGATCTGAAGGGAGGAGGATGATGTACCTTGCCTCTGGTTTACTTTATAGCCACCGCCCAACTAACTAACTGGGTTCTATCTGATACCAGCTATTTTTACAATGTACTGCCCGTAAGTCAGCGGCAGCTAGCTGCCTACAAAGCAAAAAAAGTCACAACTCCATACCATCTAGACTAAGCCTCCCCCCCAACCTAAACCCTCCACCCTTTCACAATAGCCCACAGTTAGGTCAAACAACCGCGCCCTGAACAGAAAAGCTGGTACTGCAAGGTGGGAATACAGTATTGAAAGATAGTTGATAGGCCTTAGAAGATAGTCAATGGGCCTTAAAAGAGAGTCAATAGGCCTGAAAAAAGAGTCAATAGGCCTTAAAAGAGAATTGATAGACCTTAAAATATAGTTAATCGGCCTTAATAGATACCTTATCGAGAACACTTAAGAAGATACTCTTAACGTGTTAAAAGATGATAGTAAGCCCCAAGGAGATAGTTGCTAAGTCCTTTCTACTATTGCAAATATCCTCTTACCTTCCCGGTCCTTAATTTCTTCTACACAAGACATTTAAGCTATTTGATACTATTTTTTTTCTTATGAGTTAGTGTGAGAAGGATTGGTACAGGAGAACGAGGATCACGTAGCACGCACTGGCACGGACATGTATGTACATAGCTTAAGTCTCAGTTTCTTCTCTTTCTTACACAATACAACATCGATCACCACTTTATTTGTGTTGATACCACAGTGTCATTCATCAATTAGGTAGTGGATTTGATAGGACTCTGGGATCAGCAGGAAGAATAAATGAATATATCCGACCATATATGCAGCAATGACTAACTACTTCTCCATTCTATCTATATTTTTTTTCCCACAATCTGGATCTCTTTGGAACCCCCCCTCCCCAAGCAAAACCATCGAAAACGCCATAGGTAGCACTACTATCTCCCCATCATCCGACCATTTATTCCTTGATTCTAAGGGTGCATCTTAACGGAGGATCAGCCTATGAATATCGGTCAGCATTAGACAGTTTTGTTATCCTTTGATACGGATCTAATCCAGATGTCACGTACATTGAAAATTTTGGCGAGGATGAAGTGAATGCGCAAGAAGCTTGGGTTCGGCATTGGGATCTGATTCTTCCCCGAGGAATGCTGTATCATCGTAAATGTTTCTGGTGCATGCGCTGATGTGAATAGGCCGGGGTCGTCAAAAAGATGGGCTCGATATGTATTTTCCTATTAAACGCAAACGGATTAACAAGCGTCTTGTAGATCGACTTCCCGATGACATTACCTTTTCTCCAGGCTCAAATGCAATGCGGAATGCGTTATATTCCTGATGGAATGCAGCTGCCAGCATCATTGCGTTTGCGGGCTGGTTAATGGTGCTCGGCTGGATGTTGTTGGGGCCTATAATGGGAAAATACCGATATAAGGCCCACCATGTGACAGCCCGTTTTCTCGTCTAGGTAAGTGATAGGTTAGATGTGTACTTTCAATCATGAGGTGCTCTTCAGACTTACCTCAATGGGTTTACTTAGGTCGAATTTCCTAATCGAGAATGGGATGATATGGGCACACTCTGTAATCTCCCGAGTCCCACGGCGACGCTGGCTTAAGGGCAATACATTGACGTAATAGTTGGAATCCCAAACTTTGGTAACGACGCAACGATGACCATCTCTTTCCAAGCATTGCTCTCTTAGATCTGCTTACTCCTGTCGGGATGCTGTCTCGATGGTAGCCATAGATGCGTCGATATCATCTTCGAATTCATCCGCCACGGCCGGAGAGATCGTCGGGCTCTTGGAGCCAACCTTCTTGAAAGGTTTAAGTAGCGCGTCGACGAGAAAGTTTCGTAATGCTCTTAACTTTGACGGATCAGCCGCATAGTCGACAATTTCCTTCATGAGAGTGAGGCGCCCAGCAACTGGCAAATGGGTGACAAAAGCTTACAGCAGACGCTGGGTATCATCCACCTCGGAAATTGGTACATATCTTTTTAGGGCGTCCTTGCATTTGTCGCTAATATCTAGGGCGAGGACGGGATCCTCGACACTTGTAGATAGATAGCTTGTGAAAGCAGTGGATACCATTACCTCCTCGTCGATATTTGGGTGCTGCGGTACCTTAGAGTCCATCTTGAAAGCCCTTAGTATACTGGGTCCAAAAGAAGATGTAGTTTATCTATTGTTATAATCCAAAAAAAAAAACGAAGAGCGCAATGGAGGAAATCGAACGTAAGTGATGGTTAAAAAAGAACTGTAAAAAAAAGGTGATGAAGAAGAAAGGAAGGAAACATGTCCCTCACGTGGGAGCGGTCCGTCGCGTGGGAGTGGACCCTTATCTACACATGGAAAAGCCACTAGGGAAGGCACATGGTGCCTTGCATACGAAACGTCGTGTGGTACGAGCATTTTTTGCTAATAAGCAAAAAGCTTGTTCAACAACCACACGTTCAATCAACCAAGGCCTGGAATACGGTCAATTGGCAACCAAAGCCATTGAAAGCCTAGCAATTGAACCAATATATATCCAATACTGGCCTTTTAATTACACCTACTTTAGCCACCTTGGTATGTGGTTGTGGTGGTTGTGGTGGTAAATAGCCACTTTTGTGGTTTGAACATGGAAGTGGAAGACGGCCGTTCAACTTGAAGACCTGGCTTAGCACTGGTTTTATAGCTAAAAATTAGTGCTGAGGCAGAAAAGCTGTTGCAGCACTATCGCAAGCCAGATTTTACACTCTTAACGATGCACACTCAATAGCACGGCCAAATGAAAGAAAATGCTCACAGTAAATAAGATCAGTGTTTTAATGCGATATCCACCTTTTTTTCTAGTCTAGTGTTGAGTTTGGAACCCACGCAGTTATCTTGAAGCATGTATTGAACTGATGATATTGACTGAACTAAAGGAAAAGACCAAGGAAAGGTTCAAACGAGCGTACAGGACCGTATTTATATCCCACCAGAGCATTCCATCCACCTGTTTGACCCACAGCCAAGAATACTACCCTGAGATCTGCTCCACAGAGCCTTTGCCGTGATATCGTGAATGCCATCCTGCTCCACATCTAGTCACCAGTGGCCGTGGAATACCAGTCGCACGCACAGTTGGGCATACAGTTAGTTGATGTCAGTTGAAGTTCAAATAAGCTCTTTTTTCTTGGCAAAAAACGCTCGTGCCACACAACGTTTCGTATGCAAGGCACAACGTATCGTTATCACCTATCGCGCCCCCTTCATATTCCTCAAGCCACACTAGGCCCTAGCCCCATATCACGTGGATGGAGTTTCAGTCTAGGTATCGCGAGCACTCGCTGCTGAGAGGATGCTCGGATAATAGTAGTGCGTACTCGGATAATAGCAGCGCGTGCTCGGATAATAGCAGCTCGTGCTTGAGGGGACAGTAATGCGTGCTCGAGGGGACTAAGCTAAATAGATATGTAAGGAGGATTAGCAAGGAAGTATTGGTAGTACGTGACGTTGGCAGACACATGCATGGATATACATTGGCACGGCCCAGCTAGCTTCTTCTCTTCCAATTCATCATCTATCGCCATAAGCATTATGCTAGTACCCTTTCCGCTTCCATCAGATACCACGGGTAATCCCCCTTAAAGACTATTACGGTAGGTCAACGAGGAAGATATTTTAAAAGGAGAAGGGGTATAATATAATTATAAAGAGCGGTGCCTCGCCTGGGAGCGGACTCCCTTAGAAACACATAGAAAAGCCATTAGGGAAGGCACGTGTCTCTATCGCCTATCACCCCCCTTTATGTTCCTTAAGCCACACTGCGTCCTAGCCCCATACCACGTGGATGGAGCATAAATATTGTGAGAAGTCCTCAAACTATAGCAAGTGGGATCAAGCTGCGTGATTGCCCATCAAGTAAAAACCAGAAAAGTTAGCTATAGTGCAGACGGATGGGAAAGGGAAACTACCTCTGGCTCTTTGCGGATGATGGGCCCCCTCGGTTGAGGTCTAGTCGGTGGTTTTTTTTTTTTAGATATCTGGTTTCTCTTCTGTATTACATTTGGTATGTATCTTCAAGAAAATTCGATGGTGTTGTAAACTTGGGTTTCGACGTGATGTTGTGCGAAGATTTTGTTTATATTCCATTGTAATCGAATATGGGGGGCGGTTCAGGGGTAGAAAAAGGGGTGCTAATAGCGTAGGAGATCATCATAAACGTCAAAGGTATAGATCCACATGGGGGGTGATGAGTCCAGGGAGTGGTGTTCCCCAAATAAAGTGTTGTTCGACGGCGGTCTAAAGTAAAAAAAAGTTCAAAATTTAAAGTAAGGTAGCCTGTCCAAAATCCCTGCCCAGGCAGGGCATACTAGGTACCTTATACCTCCACGCCAGGTGGGCTCCAAAACTGAAAAAAGAAAAGCCACCAGGGCTTTTGTGCTCTGTTTTGCTGCCATCTAGGATTTCCTTGCCTTGGCGGCTGCTTCCTTGGCGGCTGCTTCCTGGGCCTCTTCTTCCCGTCGCTTCTCTCGGCAGTTCTATTAGCTTGTTAGTCATGCAATTCATGGCCAGGCAGGGGCTGAAATCTGAAGGACATACCGCCGTGGTACAGGGTGAGCAGTAGTAGTTTGTTACCTTGTTACCTGACCTACACATCACCTCACCGTCGACTTGCCTGCTAAAGCATATGCCTCTCTTGCCTTTGAGGTGGAGCTTCTTGCAGTAACAAACGAGGGAAGGTTCAGGCGGGTTCTTAAGCAGTGAGCGTCGTTTGTCGAGGTGGCCTTGATAGATCTCTCTGTAAGCGTCGCAGTTCTAGAAGAGGGGGTGAGTATGAGGTGGATCATCTATAAAGGACGGTTATCAGGAACAGTCATACCGTACAATTCTCGCAAAGACCGGGGACAGCGGAGGCGCGCTTCCCCAAGCATTCGCCATTTGGAGCCCAGCAGAGCCTCACCCCATCTACCACTTCCTTAGCGATTCGTAAACAACGGCATTTTGGTCCGCGTTCCGGTGCACTCGCTAGATACTGGGGCTTCCACCACTTCAGCTCGCGTTCAACTGACTCAAGCTGTTCCTTGTGCTCGGCAAGCCCTCTCTCGTAAGATGCTCTCTCTCCAGGCGTCACAGCTGCCTCTTCCTCCGTCATTGGTGCCGGCGGTTGTGGTACATATCCAGAAGGCGGCTCATATGCAGAAGACTGTGCATGTCCAGAAGGCCGTGCATATTCAGTAGACTGTGCAAAATCAGAAGGCTGTTGATATTGAAAAGGCCGTCCAGATCCAGAAGAGTGTGCACTGCCAGAAGGCTTCCCGTGCTCAGAAGACTTCCCATGTCCGGAAGACTGTGGATATCCAGTAGGCTGTCCATATCCAGTGGTTGAAGGTTTCGAGCCGGAGGTATACGGATAAGAGCCTACGAGCCCCTAATTATCAAGAGCAGGTCAGTGTTAGTTTGAACACAGGAGAAATAGAGTAACTTTTCGATTCAACAAACGCATCATTTGCATAGAGAAACACTGACCTTACACCGATAACAAAAGTTTTTGTCCTGTCCCGGTTTAGGCGGTTTAGGCTCCTTACACTTGCAAGGGCGAGAATCCCGTGGAGTAGACATGTTTCGATATGGCCGTCAACTGTTCAAAGTGGAAGAGGGAGGTGGTAGTTTGCGTCGGGGGGCGTATGAAGCTTTCTCGTCGTTTTTGTCGTGGTAAGGAACAAGTTTGTCTCGATGGTAGACACCGAAGCCTGTCTCCCCTGGCTGTAGACTGCAGGCAAAGAAAAGGTATACTTATACGTCTATGAGAAAGGCCCCGGTGCAACACCGGATCTGGCACTCAACTCACCACCATAGCATGTGCACCATTCCGCCACCCATGACATGAACCATGTGTGATCTTCTTTTTTTCGGACGACGTCTCAGAGAAAGCCCCATGACATTTTCAGTGCTAGGTAGTCACGCAACGCTGGAACATTGTTAGAAACAAGCGGAGATATATGCCTCTTATTTGCGGGTTTCGTAGCGGATGAAAAGATGAAGAGAACCGAAACGGCACCTATCCGGGGCTGCTATTCTGTATAACACATGTGTTGGCACGCCTTCATACCCTTTTGTGATATCAATCCCGTCTTTACCCTGGAGCGGCCTTCGCCATCCTCGTGGATGTGATCTACCCTCTGCTTCGAGCGCGTGGTGCGTTTACGGAGCAGCCTATCCTCGTCGTCATCATCCCTCCCTATCCGTGAGTTGACCAGTGTATCAGCAAAGAATTACATCCCCCTCCACCTCTCCTTCCAACCGCCCTTCTCAAATAACCACAGTGCCTCGGTCGCGTAGGCATAACAACTCCGATGTCCCCTCCCCTCTTCGCCTTGTACTTCCTCCTCGATGCTCTCTACCACTCTGTTTTCCTTGAAGCACCGCCACAGTCCAAAAGCCAGGTCATCTTCCTCGCCCACACGGCCACCTTCTCCCTTGCCCCAATCGCCTCTCCCTAACCTGTAGAGCATCCTGCCGAGTGTCTGATAGGCGATACATCTTTGTGCTGGGACTTCTGACCTTGCGTATCTTGCCAACTCTGGGATGGTGTACCCCGCTGCTTCAGGAGCTTCACCGTGGTGGTGAAGACCCTTCGTTACTGGGATTTGCCGGGACAACCGAGGAGGGATGAGCAAACCGCGGAAGTCGAAGCGCAGGGCGGAAACAGGGAGAGAATCTTGACCCGGGTAGTAAGGGGATTCTTTGTCAGCCGTGGAGTCTGGGGTTGGGATGGGGGCCATCCAGGCGAGTTTGGATGGGTCGGCAGGGAGGTTGGGGAAGAATTTGGAGTGCATTTTCTCGAGAAAGTCTGGGTCCTCGGGGTCGAGGTCCGGGACGGTGGGTGGTTGAGGATAGTGGGTGTGGAAAGCATGGGCTTCGTCGGGCGCGTTGGAGGGCGTTATGACGAGATTCGGGTCGGTTGTGGTAATGTTTTTGGCTGGGATGAGATTTGGAGGGGAATTTGGGGGTGCAGCGTCCTCGTCGAAGGTGACGGTTTTCTTTGGTTTGGAGGGGTCTTTCTTTGGGAGTGGCGGTGTATTTTCGGAGACGTCCTCGACGGTGACTTTGGGAGGTGTGATGGTGGTTGTATTTGCGCTTGAAGGGGGAGTTGGGGCAGGATCGAATTTCGCTGGACCGGCATCGTCGAGATTTGCGCGCCGGAGAAGCATTTGGATGAGCTTCGGGTCGAGGTTCTTGAAGAGATCGCGCTGCTCCTCCATGATCTCGTCAGGCGACAGTGAATTCAGCAGAGCATCATTCTCTTCCGCAATTCTCTGCCTTTCAGACACCTCTGGCTTTGGTGGTCGCTCTGGGCCATATTGAGCAGGAGGCAATGGCAGAATGTTGCCGTTGTTCTGGCGCTGTTTCTTGAAGGCGGAAACTCGTTTCTTGGGCGCTGGGAATCCGGTCGCGGGCAGGTTGACAGGTGTCGGGAAGCTCGGAGGCTTGACCTCGTCGGGCGCGTGCTCGAGAATATCTCGTACTTCCAGTCCGTGTCCTTCCATTTTGTCGGGTTTAGTTGTGTGTAAGAAGGGAGGTTGAAATGCTATCCGATATTGTTTGTCGGCCCCCACCTTATCGAAGCTTCTACACACAAGAAATAGAAGGCAGGGGTTCGTTGCTTATCTAATGATCTGTTGCTGTTAGCGTCGATCTAGGCCGAATGGCACCCGACCTGGTCTGTGCATGGCATTCGAAACACCCGTTCAGATGCAGGCCGATGTTTCGAGAATGCATAAATAACGGCACTAGACACAGAGGTGTATTAATTTCTGCCTATTTACCTAGAGGTAGCCAGCTGTAGCCACAGAGAGTGGTTTGCTGTGGCAGATTGGCGCCACAGCACGGAAGGAATACAAGACACGCCATGTCTCGGGATAGGGATCCTACAATAAATAGCTGCAAATATCGGCCAGGGATGCCCTGTGCCTGTCCCGGCACGTTTATTTTGTCCCTCAACTGTGGGGTTGCGCTTCCCAGCGAATGTCACGCATCGTCCCACACCATTTGCGAAACGGGGGGCGGGGTACAAGATCCAGAGGTACCTCGTACCTCGTACCGTGCAGGCCGCTGCAGGATACCGCAGGCCCCAGGCCCCAGGCCCAAGCGCGAGCCTGTTCCGCGCTCTCGGCTCTGGCAACGAACGTCTGCTCCCCCGCCCCGACCCTGTCACACTTTAAAGCCACTCCCGGGCGGTGGGGCCTCTCGAAGTGCAGGGCTGGTTCCTTTCGTCATTCTCTCTCTTTTTGATAATTCCATTTTCGAACGAGTGACCACGGGGCAACATCTCACCTGGCATGTCCACCGTGTCCCAGCGAGACTCGCTGTTGGCCAGCTGCCAGAAGCAAATGCCATTCCCTTGCTCCGTACTGAATCCGATATGGCAAAGCTGGCAACCCCTACTCCTATTCCCTAATGGTAGCTTTTTTAATTCGTTTTTCCAGAACAAATGTTCCCTCTGATGGTCAAGCCCCGGTTTTCCCTCGCCAGCTGCAAAGTAATAAAAAAAAAAGTTCCAAAACAGAGCCCATCCCCGTCCAATGCTCGCCTCGCAGCACCCCAAAATTTCCTCCCTTTCTCACTCTCTTTTCCCACGCTTTTTGCAGTGAACAACCACCACTTTTTTCACCGACAAAGCACCAAACCCCATCACTTCTATTGACACCTGGAGTCTCTGCATCGCGCAGACATTGTATTTCGACTCATTCTCGTCTTGCGAATTGAGTCTGACGCTTTAGACGGCTGCATTCCCGCCGGCACCCCAGATATCGCCGGTTTTGGTCGCCGACCGTAGTCGCTTTTGCAGCTGAAGGCATTCCGACACCCCAACTCCACCTGCGACACAACAACCAACGGAGGAGAACGCTCGGACCATTTCCCGGCCAATTCAACCAGCCAACCACAGGGAGCCAATCATTATTACGGATATACCGACACCTTTGATACAAACAGACCAGACCATACAAAGGGGTTTTGTGCAGTAGGGGGCACACCCAGCGGAGGATCAAAATACCGCGATGCAGCAGTATCACAGCTCATCACCCTCCCTGTTGTCATCGCCGCCTTCTGCCCTCTCGGAGCCTGGTTCGCCCACTCGGATCATCAACGCCGCCAGAGCCAACATTGAGATGGACGAGATCATCGTCGATCCCGGCTCAGCTCCTAGGTTCGGCATCATGCAACAGCAGGTCCAGCAGCAGCAAGCGACCGAGTACCCGCCCGGCACCCAGCTGACCGCGGCCGGCGTTCCTAGGAAAAAGCCGGGCCGGAAGCCTGGTAGCACGGTCAAGCCGAAGGTCGCACCCGATGGGACCATCGAGCCACCCAAGCAGCGTCGGCCTAGGAAACCCAAGGATCCCAATGCCCCTCCAGTCCAGAGGAAACGCAAAGCCGTCCTTACCGAGAGCAACGAGACAAACTCGGAAATGGATGCACGGGCTGCCTCAGGTCCCCCGGCAGTCGCAGCTCGCCAGCCCAAGATCACAGAACTCACCTCGATGCGCATGTCGCTAGACGGTGGCGCAGGCTTCGTCCAGAGCCCACCCAAGAGGGAGAGCATGACGTCGATGCAAATGCACAATCTCCTCAACAACGATGAGCCACCTCCCCAACCCCAGCCTGCTGCGCCCGCTAGGCAGATGTTTGACCCCATCCGAGGCAACTATGACCCCATCAGAGAAAGTATGGTATCTCGCGACCCATATGGCACCGGGGGTCCGCTTGGTTCTCCTCGCGCTCCTGGTCCGGCTCCCAACAGGGCCAGCGCGTCGCCATCCATCGCCAGTCTGGTCGATCCTACACCCGCCATGATTTCACCCAGACCAACCCAGTCGTTCACAACCACCACTTCACAAGCGCGCTTCCAGGAGCCGTCTTCTGTTCCTGTCTCTCCAGCCCACCCAGTCGTAGCCACTCCCACTACCATGCCTAAGCCCACGTTGGCCGAGGCGAGGCGTCCCCCACCACCGCCTCCGGCGCCCACTTCCATCAGCAAGCCAGAACCCAAGATGAACTCCTTCACCAGCATGTCATCCATCCCAAGCGGCTCGTCCCTCGCCGCGATAGCTGCTCCACCCGCACCTGTTCAGAGCAAGAAGATTGCCGCCGTTGTCCAGCAAGACACAAAGGCCGGCAAGAAGGCACGCAGCAGCACCAGCAGCTCGCCAAAGATCAACGGGGTCAAGGAAAAGGACTCCTTGCCGCCTCTCCCAGGCAGCGAGCGCTCAATTTTAGATTTTGGCAGGGCCAAGCCCGGTGAAGAGGTCGAGCCTCCCAGTATCGCCCTTCACATCCCTCTCAAGCAAGGCGAGAATAACAAGTATGTCAACTTTATGCGCATGGCCGAGGAGCGCTACGGCTGGGACGCTTTACATCCCCGGTTGGCCGCCTCGCGGGAACGCAAGGCTCTTATCGCTGCCGCGACGGCTGCCTTGGAGAAGGAAAAGAATGGCAGCGGCCGTGACACTGGGGACGAAATGGAGGAAGACCTTAGCGAGGCCGACAACAGTAACGTGGAAATGGGCGGCATGGGCAATGGCAACCCGGCCAGTGGTCCCGAAGCGGCTCCCGCCAAGCCGGCGAGGAAGAAGCGGAACTTCAAGGAGGATGAATACGACAAGGATGACGACTTTGTGGATGACTCCGAGATGCTCTGGGAAGAGCAGGCAGCTGCCAGTAGGGATGGATTCTTTGTCTACAGCGGACCTCTCATTCCCGAGGTCGAGAAGCCTGTTGTGCCTGAAGGACCTCCAAGACGCGGCCGCGGCGGACGCGGAAGAGGCTCGAGGGGTGGTGCCCGCGGCGGTGGCGAGAGCGGACGGGGTAGAGGTGGCGGACCGGGCTCTAGGGGTGGCACTGTCAGGAAACCAAGAATCACGAAGCTGGAGAAGGAGCAGAGGGACAGGGAGAAGGCGGAGAGGGAGCAGCTGGCGCAGATGGCAAGCAAAGCTGCCACGACCCCTGGGCCTGCTGCGACTACCTCGCCCAGTGGGGCGCTTAATCTTTTGACACTTACGCCTCCGGCGGCTGGTCAGAGTGTTCCTACTTTGTAATAAGCCCGACACTTTTTTTCACACCTGTCAAAGTCATCATTACTCAACACGCAGTTTGCTGCCGGCGCTGGGATGTGGGGAGTTCTTCTGATTTTTTTCTCGTTGCTGGGAAAGGGTTGTATTTATCTTTAATCGGCGGAATCGGGACAGGCAAGGCATCGGCGTCTGCTATTTTGGGGATTGATGGGTGGGGGTGAACAACAACACTCAAGACATAACACAAATACGTTTTCTCTTCGGTTCTTATTGATGGTGATGGGAGTACTGGTTGCTGTTGAGCGACGCTCACGTTTGGCGCTGGTATTTGCTGCTGGAGCCTTGAGTTTACAACACATGCTTGAAGCGAGAAAAAGGATCGAATAGACGCTACTGGAGGGAGATGGGGAGATGAAATGGATAATGTATGACATGGATGGATGGATGGATGGATGGAGTTGGGTGCATATGAAGAGTGAAAGGCGATACACATGACGGAGCGGGATTCATGATTGGCGAGGGTGGACTTATTTAGTGTTAGTGGATGCATCAATACAGCGGATTTATTTCGTGCTCTTCATCTTTATGCTCAGCAGCACATAGCTATAACCTCAATCACCTGACACAGTTATGGCAGGGACACCACGACGCCCTTTACATCCGGCCCCCAAGCACCATTCCCCGGCCCAGCAACGATAATCTCGTCATCTCCGCCTTTTCTCAGCTGGACGTAGGGCACGCCTGCCGTGAGGTCTCCGGCGGTTCCCTGGGAGGGAAGACGTTTGCTGTTGTCCATCTACAGTCACGGTCCCATACCGGGGTTTCTTGTCGCTGTTCGTGTACCAGATTTGGATGGTTGTTAGGACGCCTTGGTCGGCATTGCTTCTGACATTTGAGACTGTGACACTGCCGTTTTCACTGCCCTGGAACACTCATTGCAGGTGAGTGATCTTGCCGAACCAGAAAGCCTTGCTAAGGTAGCAGAACAAGTATTCGAGGCCGGCGCCACGGCCGTTGGTCGCTTTATCAACACGATCCCTTCTTTTGTCCAACAGGGGTATACATACCACGATGTCGTCCCCGTCCCAGTCCTCGGATCCGAATTCGGCACCCACCCCGACGGTCGATTCCTCAGCCACCCCGTAGTCCGCTGCTGTCAATGTACATCCACATGACGAACTTTCCCGTCTCGTCGTTCTAGATAAGGGTCTAAGAAACCGGGTATCATCCCAACTGAGCCCGGTGTTCGTCTTGGCGGGTCCAAGAAACGAATTCCGAAATTCCGTGCCCTGTCAGCTACCGAGGCAAAAGCAGGGACAGTGTGGGGCCACGCTCCACGCGCGCGTGGGTGCGTGCCACGGTGCCGCTTTGCTGCTGCTGTCGGTCGTGCTTCTGTCATCCGACTGCGGTTTGACATTTGTCGGAAGACGAACCATGGAGACTGACCAGCACTTCTTTCTCGACATTTTGAACAACCGGGTCGAGCTGCTGTTTGTGTTGGACATCAGTCAGTGGCTATCCAATATCTATGAGACCCCGCAGAGACATTCCACTTTCCCCGGATTTCCCTAACCCAGACACCCAGACATCCAGATAAAAGAAGACAGGGGGGGATCATGGAAGGGCCCACCTCGTTTATCCTGCCGATACCGCGCTACTTTAGCAGTGGGTAGTCTGCACCCATCCACCCGCCGTCACGCAGGGGGAAAAAAGGGAAGAAAAAAAAGGAAGACGAAAAGACGGAAATGCGGTCGGGGATAACCCATAACCCACACCACATGCATGTGAGGAAGAGATGGGGTGGATAAGTCGGTTCCAACGGCAGACTTACCCGGCCCGTTTTGCTTTCTCACCCTCTGCTCACATCGGCGGTCTACTATTACTGCTGTTTAGTATTACATAGAATTGTAATCCTCATTCGATCACTTCTGTTTACTCATCTTGCCCGATCCAATCCTACGCCCCCAGTATAGGAAATAAGGCTGCCGTCCGAATATCTGCCAACCTTTCATATGAACATGTCCAAACCTAGGATCAGGTCTTGACATTCTCACTTACACCACCATGGCACCCAGCTCAGAGATGCACCAAGGCGCTGCCTCCACCACCTCTGAGACTCTCACCGGCAGCCCCCAATCCCAATTTCACCCAGAAAAAGATACCCACTCTCACCCCTCTCGACCCTCAACCCGACACACCTCAACATCCACCTCATCCTCCTCCAACAACAGCGACCCCTTATCCCCCCTCGAACACGCCCTAGCCCAAACCACCTCCATCCCCCACACAGACGCCATCTACCACCATGACCCGGACAACAACCTCACCCACACCCGCACCGGCCGGACCTCCATCACGTCTGCCGCCTCCCGACCCCCAGATTACGAAGTCACCATCTCCCTCGACGACCCAGAACACCCCAGGAACTGGCCCCTTTGGTACCGCATCTTCACCATCATCACGGTATCCTACGCCACCTGGGTAGTGGTTCTCTATTCCACCTCTTACACAGCCACCCTCCCAAAGATCATGGACGAATTCAACATCACTTCCAAACCAATCGCCACTCTGGGGTTGACGACATATCTCCTCGGCCTCGCAGCCGGCTCCGTCATCGTCGCCCCCATGTCGGAGCTCTACGGCCGCCGACCAGTCTACCTCGTCTGCCTGGCCTTGTTTACTGTCCTGATTATCCCCTGCGGCCTAGCCGATTCCCTTTCTGACATGATCATTGTCCGTTTCTTTGGGTTCGTCTCCCTTTCTCTTCCCTTTTTACTCTAACTGACCATGAATAAACAGAGCCCTCTTCGGCTCAGCCATGATCTCAAACTCCCCCGGCACCGTAGTCGACATCTCCTCGGAACAATATCTAGCCCTCTGCATGTCCCTCTGGTCCATTGCCCCCCTCAACGGGCCGGTGACTGGTCCGCTCATCGGCGGGTTCGTGAACGATTATCTTGGTTGGCGGTGGGGGAACTGGCTTGCCATGATCCTCGCGGGAGTAGCGTTTTTCCTTATATTTTTTGTCAAGGAGACGTATCTACCCAGTCTGATCAAAGCCAAAGCGGCAAAAAAGAGAAAAGAAACGGGGGATGAGGGCTGGTGGTGTAAATATGATGAGAGGAGTGTGGGGACGTGGGGATTGCTGAAACTGAACCTCTCCCGCCCGTTTATTCTTGCCGCGACGGAGCCGATTTTGTGGTTTTTTAATATCTGGTATGCTCCCCCCCCCCCCTTTTTTTTTGTTTATTGTTGTTGTGAGTTTGGGCTGATTGTATAATGAAAAAAAAAAAAAGGATTTCGGTTATTTACGGGATTTTATACCTGTGTTTTATCGCATATCCGATTATTTTCACCCAACACCGCGGGTGGTCGCCCTCGTTAACAGGCCTTTCTTTTCTTGGGATTGGACTAGGAGCAATGATTTCTATTTGCCTCGAGCCATTCTGGAGAAAACTGATAAATTCCTCCCCCAAACGCGACCCGATGAACCCCTCCCGTCCAGCTCCCGAGGCTACGGCATTGATTATGTGTGTTGGTGCAGTTCTCACACCGATTGGACAATTAATTTTCTCATGGACAAGTCTTCCAGCAGAAATCCACCCGGGGGTATCGATTGTGTTGGGAAGTGTACCGTTTGGGATGGGGAATACGCTTTCGTTTATTTACGGGAGCAATTACTTGGCGGGGGCGTACGGGATTTACGCTGCGTCGGCGCTGGCGGGGAACGCGGTGATGAGGAGTGTTTTTGGGGCGGTGCTGCCGTTGGCGGGGCCGGGGATGTATGAGGTTTTGGGGCCGAGGTGGGCGGGGACGTTGCTTGGGGGGTTGGAGGTGGTGCTGGTGCCGATTCCGTTTGTGTTTTATAGGTGGGGGGATAGGATTAGGGGGCGGTCGAGGGTTATTAGGTTGATGAGGGAGGAGAGGGAGAGAGAAGAAAAAAAGGTGGAGAGGAGGGTGAGGAGGGAGGGGAGGAGGGTTGCTGGGAGGGAGGGGGGTGGTGCGAAGATGGAGGTGGGGGAGGAGGAGAGGAAAGAGGGGGTTGTTTGATGTGGGAATATGGGAATAGATGAGGGAAAAGGGTTTGTCGGTTTGGTCAATGTAGGTATATGGTAATGGCCAACGTGTTTTGCATTGTGGGAAGGCCTTTATTTGGGAAAATTCTGTTGTTCTCAGGGAAAGAGTGTGTATATTATGGGAAGGATACGCGATCGAATTCTGATACAAATACATATATATCTTGAATACTTTACCGAGTGCCTGGTATAATCGGCGAAGTGGTTGCTGCTAGTAGGCATCTTCGAGTGGCAAAAAGATGATACTTACCTCGGGCTTGCTTGAAGCGTCATCTCAAGTAAAGCTGGAGATCGGGTCTGGTAATACAAGTAAGACCTAACTCAAATCCTGGGACAGTGAACGAACCCCAATGTCTCACTCTTATCGCCGTTCACCTACCCACCCCCCCTGTTCGTACAAAGTCGGGGCTTCACCTTGTTCATCTCAGCATCTTCCTTCACCGAGACGGGTATATCCCCGCTTGGGTCATCGGCCGACAATTCTTTGTTCGTCGTCCGCCTTACCGTCAGGTGACACCTGGGTTGCCCTTTTTTCTTCGGCATTCTCCGACGTGTTTGTTCTCTATCTACGGACGACGGAGCACATGGGAACGTGTTGTTTGGGGCCGTTCCCCCAGATGACGATATCGTTGATGGTGGTTTGGGGTTGGTTGGTGCTACAGAGATGAGTGATGTGTGTGTGTGTATATGTGTGTCTGTGCGAGTGTCCACGTAAGATTACGACAGGGCTGCTAGTGGTGGTGGTGGTGGTGGTATTATTCAGAGAAAAAAAAAACAAAAAGAGTGTGGTTGCACCGCCGGACACAGTCATATCCTTATCTTGTTCAGGCGGATCTGCAGGCAGCCCCGGATATTCCCTCTAGGGGCATGTGTTACTGGTATCAAGTCCAGACCGAGGGACAGAAACGGTGGGTTTTGACAGCTGTTGTGTATAAGTCAGTCCGACAAAGAGATCTAGATCAGTGGAAGGGTATGTTGGACGGCCGTAGAGAGAGTGGATCGGGATATTTTATTACCTGCCGCACATTTGTCGGTTCGAGGTTGAGTACTGTTCCAGGCTGTTGGAACGAAAGCCGAAGACGACAAGGTACCCCGCCATAGAGATCACCGCCTTTTCAAGGCAACGTGGGAGAGGGGCACCACCACGGGAGAGGGGGCACCATGGCAGGCGGCGGGCCAATCGTGTGTCGAGGGCCCCTGGTGCCTGGGCTTGAAACACCACGACTTTTTGTCTAGATAGCATACATATATCCGTCCATATATTTGTTTCGAATCCAAATGAAGGCAAGAAGTGGACTGTCTCAAAAAGGCTCACCTTTGTGTTCAATGGTCCCCTCTGCAATGCGCCCTTGGCTGCCGTTTCCCTGCCCGTCCCAAGGGCCCCTGGTTTGATGCGACCATGCTTGCGCAACCATCATCCGAACCTCTTTTTCCCTCTCCCATTTCTGATATATCATAATGAGATATACATAATAGAAGTGGAGGACTAGGGACACTAGGCAAAACCGTTGGAGGAACAAGGAGCGCACGGACACATGTTGACCCATATCTGCTCTGTTATAATTTCCAAAAAGAGGGCTGCTTGCTGCTTTGACTCCTATTTTGCATTTTTGCGCACTGCAGCACTCGGCCGGCATATCACTGGTCCATTGTTGAACAGGGGGAGTTCGGTCGACGCTGTGGAATCGGCAAGGCCCCCCTCCCCTCCCCAGCACCAACCGGAGGTTTAGTTTTGCACAGGGACTCCACTGGTGCCCCCCCGACGCGTTTCCGCATTCAAACCTATACCTCGCTCCAGTTTCCAGTTTCCATCTCCATCTCCATCTCCTCTTGAGCCGACCCTCGCCTCGATTGAGCATCAATCACAAAGCGGCCCAAAAACAGGCACCGCGCTACCACCCCCCCGCCCTTTCATACCGGCATTTGTCTTTCAACCGTCCAAAACACCGTAGCGCGCTTCTCTTTTCGCTCGCTGCCACCCGCCCCACCGCCCCCGACCGACCCCCCGTTTCCAAGTTTCCTCTTCCAACCACAACCACGGACGAACTCGAGCGACCGATTGAACATTGGGGACAAAAAACATCCCTTCCCCTTTTTTCCTACCGGATACTCTATAATCAAAATACCAGAAACCGCCACACCGTCGCCAATCAATCACCAGTGCACGGTCACTCTCACAAAAACACAGCGACAGCCACAGCGACAGCGACAGCCCAGCCGCCGCCCACAGCGCTATCCCTCGTGGCCCCGACAAGACTCCCACGTCTCTTTGCGCGCGATATCAATCAATCAATCCATTGCCCTCGAATAATCATTACACTCGGCGACCCGTTTCAATAGTCCTCGGCGCGGTTGCGCCAACAATGTCTGTCATGTTACAGACACCTTCCAGAGCTTCCACCGCCTCCTCCTCCTCCTTCCAGCCCATATCCCGCCAAAACACAATGTCCTCCTACGATGGCTCGCGGTCTGCCCGCCAGTCCAAGCGGTACTCCATGTCCGCGCTGTACATGTCCATGTCGGCAAACGAGTCGGATCTCGTGATTGAAGATGACCTTGCCAAAGGTTGGTGACAATTGACTGTTGATCGCCTATTGATAGTATGCTGACAGTGTCCGACAGCGCAAAAGACACTCAGAGACCTCAAGGCCAAGATCTCGTCGCAGTCAAAGAAGAACTTCGTGCTCGAAAAAGATGTGCGATACCTCGACTCGCGAATTGCCTTGTTGATTCAGAACCGCATGGCCCTGGAAGAAGTATGTTTGTTTGTTTCTTTCCCCGAGGGCCTGCAATCACTAATAGCGTTGCAGCAAAACGAAGTTGCCAGCCACCTCGAAGATGCCGGCGACATGCAGGAGGGAGTGTTTCCCAACGATGACAAGACGCAGAGATACGGAAACTTGCTGTTTCTCCTGCAGTCGGAACCCCGACACATTGCGCACCTCTGCAGGCTAGTCTCCATGTCCGAGATTGACTCTCTGCTGCAGACCGTCATGTTCACCATTTACGGAAACCAATACGAAAGCCGTGAAGAGCACTTGCTGCTAACCATGTTTCAGGTATGTCTTGGGATGGAAGAGGACAGCGAGAACAATGCTAACTTGTGCAAAGTCTGTCCTCACATACCAGTTCGACAACACGCCCGAGTACTCGTCCCTCTTGCGCGCCAACACCCCCGTATCGCGAATGATGACCACATACACAAGGAGAGGTCCCGGCCAGAGTTTTCTGAAGGCGGTGCTTGCCGACAGGATCAACGGCCTGATTGAGTTGAAGGACCTGGATCTGGAGATTAACCCGCTCAAGGTGTACGAACGCATGATTGAGCAGATTGAAGAGGACACCGGCAGTCTTCCAGCCTCGCTGCCGAAGGGCATCACGGCTGAACAGGCGGCCGAGAATCCACAGGTTCAAGCCATCATTGAGCCGCGCTTGACCATGCTGACCGAGATCGCCAACGGATTCCTCACCACCATTATCGACGGCTTGGACGAGGCGCCCTACGGGATTCGATGGATTTGCAAGCAGATTCGCAGCCTGACCAAGAGAAAATACCCCGACGCCAACGATCAAGTCATCTGCACCCTGATCGGCGGCTTCTTCTTTTTGCGCTTCATCAACCCCGCCATCGTCACGCCCAAGTCGTACATGCTGATCGACGGCACCCCGGCCGACCGCCCGAGGAGGACGCTCACCTACATCGCCAAGATGTTGCAGAACCTGGCCAACAAGCCATCGTACGCAAAGGAACCCTACATGGCAAAGTTGCAGCCCTTTGTTCTGGAGAACAAGGACCGGATCAACAAGTTCATGCTGGACCTGTGCGAAGTGCAGGACTTTTATGAGAGCCTCGAGATGGATAACTATGTGGCCTTGTCCAAGAAGGACCTGGAGCTGTCGATTACCCTGAACGAGATCTACGCCATGCACTCGCTGATTGACAAGCACAAGACCGAGATCTGCAAGGACGCGAATTCCCACCTGAGCATCATTGTCAACGAGCTGGGTCCCGCGCCGCCGCAGGTGCCAAGGAAGGAGAACAGGGTCATCAATCTGCCGCTGTTCAGCAGGTGGGAGACGGCGATTGACGACTTGACGGCCGCGCTCGACATCACTCAGGAGGAGGTGTTTTTCATGGAGGCCAAGTCGATCTTTGTGCAGATTCTGAGGACCATTCCGGCCGGCAACTCAGTGGCGAAGAGGCCGCTGCGGCTGGAGAGAATTGCGGACGCGGCGGCGACGAGCAAGAATGATGCCGTGATGGTGAGGAAGGGCATCAGGGCGATGGAGCTGCTCAGTCAGTTGCAGGAGCTGAAGGTGGTGGACAAGAGCGACGGGTTCATGCTTTTGCGCGACGAAGTGGAGCAAGAGTTGCAACATCTTGGTTCTCTCAAGGAGGGTGTGGATGCCGAGACGAAGAAGCTCGAGGAGGTGTACAAGACGATTAGGGATCACAACTCATACCTCGTCGGTCAGCTGGAGACGTACAAGAACTACCTTCACAACGTCAGGAGTCAGAGCGAAGGGACGCGGCGAAAGCAACAGAAGCAGCAGGTTCTTGGTCCTTACAAGTTCACCCATCAACAACTTGAGAAGGAGGGCGTCATCCAGAAGAGCAACGTTCCGGACAACAGGAGGGCGAATATCTACTTCAACTTCACGAGCCCGCTGCCAGGGACGTTTGTCATCTCGCTGCATTACAAGGGGCGGAACAGGGGTCTGCTCGAGCTTGATCTGAAGCTGGATGACCTGCTGGAGATGCAAAAGGACAACCAGGATGATTTGGATCTGGAGTATGTGCAGTTTAACGTGCCCAAGGTGTTGGCGTTGTTGAATAAGAGATTCGCGAGGAAGAAGGGGTGGTAGTGGGGAATGGAAGGAGAAGGGGGGGATAGGCGTTTTTCTTTTTTCTGTTTGAGGTTGGCCGTTGATACCACTGTCGCTCTGCCTTTTTTTCCTGATGCGTTCTGTTTTAAGGGAGGGGAGATGCACATTCGGTCTCTTTTTTTTCTGCAAGCTTGTTGATTTTGAGTTTCTTCACGATATGATACCTTAGCCATGGGGACCTACTACCGCTTATTGTAACAGTCTTTATGGTCAGCTGGCTGATATCTAATCTAATTTTATGGGGGAGTTTGAGGGGAGGAAGACTCTGGTTGGGGTTTTGCGGATGGATAGTTGGGAAGATTTTGTGGGAGACGAAGGAGGAGGACGATACACACCTCGAACGCGAACGATGTACAAGCACACAAACGATTGAATTGATTTGCATGGATGGAGGATTAGGTGGGATTGCATACGCGAGGAAAGACGATGGTGAAATTGGGAGGAAGAATGGACGAGGATGATGATACCTTTTCTCTCTTTGTGTTTTTGCCCCCTGTTTTGTTATTGTTTGCCGTGTGGGGATGGGGAAGGGGAAGAGCTGCAACTTTTCTTGGTACGATAGTGTCTTTTTGTTTTTTGTTCTTATTTTGTGAGGAAGGGGGACAAAGTTGCAGCGGCTGGTCCGGGGAGAGAGGGGGAGAGGGAGAGGGAGATGTTGTCGCACACGGCAACTGAGTCTGGGGCCTGGGAAGGTTTCACATCATGTTTGTTTTTAAGGCAAATACTGTTTTTTTTTTTTTGATATTATGAAGATATTGCTTGTTTCGTTGTGTTTCTAGTTCAAGTTTATTACCATGGAGCTTTTGCTTTTGTTGTTTGATGCTTGCGATCATTATGGGTTGTGGGTTGATGCTGGAAGGGTGAGAGAGAAGGAGGGAAGAGTGTGAGAGGTGAATATACCCCCAAGGAATGATACCTATTAGCACAGCAATCAATATGAAATTGTATTTTTATGGAAGGTCTGAGTTTTGACAATGGTGTTTTCTTCTAAGAGGAGTGGAACAAACAGTGTAGAGAGGCCGATGTACGTAGAAGGCGAACAAAAAAGAGTTGAAAAAGGCCCGATAAGGCCACTGAACAATCACCCTGACGGTCACCTCACAAGCTGGACAAGTCAACTGCTAAAAGAGCGTGCTCTTTGTTAGGTAGCGAGCCGCTCACCCGGAGACCAAGGCCGGATACCGCAAGACAACTGCAGGATCAGGAAATTCGAAAAAGAATGCGGATGGGCTGATGGAAGCAAATGTTCCAGACCAAGAAGTCGAAGCATCAGATGTTGCTGCGTGAGCCCACCCCTCCCCGGTCCCTGTTCCGAGGATCGCCGCTTGCCGGGTTCCGAGTGCTTGGGGTGGGGGTTGTGTTTAGAGAGAGCTTGTCTTGACTTCATCTCACTTTCTCAGTTGCTAGAGTTGTCTTTATGAAGGAATAAAAGGGTATCCGAGAAGGTTTCTGACTAAGAGTCCGTTCTTAATGAGAAGAAGTCATAAAATGATTGGAAGTTAAGAAGGGTGCCATATCGGAAACTGCCGCTGAAGCTGTCTCCCAGCGATAACGCACCCATCATCAACCAACCAGATCTCCCACGGCAACACTGTCGCTCAACTCCGGCCGGTTACTGTCTGCAACATGCAATCCTTCTCATCTACAAACCATCATACCACCTTTTTTCCCTCTGCAGGATGCTCACCTCACCACCACCACTTCGCATACACGAAGCCAAGATGGCCAGCGCAGCTGTCTCGCGACACGGAGCGCGTGTAGAGTCCCTGTCATAGCATTGGTGAGTTTTTACTCTGACCTAGATCATGACTATCACCCGCTTCCCAGACTTCCAATATGTAGCAACTACAGTACCTATATAAACAAATAAAACCACCTTTTCCCACTCCCGTTCCTCTCCTTCCCTCTCCAGCTTTCCCAAAAGCTTCATTCCACCCACCTCACTTCTACAATTTCACAACAAACATTTCTGTGTCTCACCAACCATGGACAAACAACAAGACCCAAACCCACCACCCCAACCCCAACCCCAACCCCCCCTCTCCATCAGCCCCTACGGTCCCGCAAGATCAACCATCCCCGGCACCCCCCTAACCCCCTCCGAAATCTCCCAATACAACGCCTTCTTCAAAGCCTCCCTCTATTTGTCTCTGGGCA
Organism: Triangularia verruculosa; assembly: GCA_033296885.1. Taxonomy (NCBI): domain Eukaryota; kingdom Fungi; phylum Ascomycota; class Sordariomycetes; order Sordariales; family Podosporaceae; genus Triangularia; species Triangularia verruculosa. Next base: position 148,025 of record MU863888.1, read on the forward strand.
TGATCTACCTCCGCACCAACCCCCTCCTCACCACCCCCCTCTCCAAATCCCACCTCAAACCCCGCCCCTTGGGGCACTTCGGCTCCTGCCCCGGCCAAATCTTCACCTACATGCACTTCAACCGCCTCATCACCAAACACAACCTCAACACAATTTTCATTTCTGGCCCCGGCCACGGCGCCCCCGCTGTCCTATCACAAGCCTACCTCGAAGGAACTTACTCCGAAATCTACCCCTCCTGCTCCCTTGACCCACCCGGTCTCGAGAAATTCTTCAAACAATTCTCTTTTCCTGGTGGGATTGGTAGTCACGCAACCCCAGAAACTCCAGGGAGTTTACACGAAGGCGGGGAACTGGGGTACAGCATTTCCCATGCATTCGGCGCCGTATTCGACAACCCTGACCTCATCGCGCTGACGATCGTCGGGGACGGGGAGGCAGAGACTGGCCCGCTGGCGACGAGTTGGCATAGTACCAAGTTTTTGAATCCGGTTACTGACGGGGCGGTGCTGCCGGTGCTGCATTTAAATGGGTACAAGATCAACAACCCGAGTATTCTCGCGAGGATAAGGCATGAGGAGTTGAGGGATTTGTTTAGGGGGTATGGGTGGGAGGCGTGTTTTGTGGAGGGGGATGAGATGGGGAGTATGCACCAGGGTATGGCTGCTACGTTGGAGTATTGTGTGAGGGAGATTAAGAGGATTCAACAGGAGGCGAGGGAAGAGGGGAAGGGGGAGAGGCCGGTTTGGCCGATGGTGGTGTTGAGGAGTCCGAAGGGGTGGACGGGGCCGAGGAGGGTAGGAGAAAGGTTTTTGGAGGGGTATTGGAGGAGTCATCAGGTCCCGCTTACGGGGGTGAATGAAAGTGACGAACAGCGAGGGTTGTTGGAGGAGTGGATGAGGGGGTATGAACCGGGGAAGTTGTTTAATGCTGGGGGGAAAGGGGTGTCTGAGGAGTTGAGGGGGCTTTGCCCACAGGGGGAGAGGAGGATGTCGGCTAATCCGGTGGCGAATGGTGGTGGGTTACTGGCAAAACCGCTGAGGATGCCGGATTTTAAAGAGTATGCGTTGACGGTGGAGCACCCGGGTGGTGGGAGGCTGGAGGGGTCGATGGGGAATATGGCGAGGTTTTTGAGGGATGTTATCGCGAACAATCCAACGAATTTCAGGTTGTTTGGGCCGGATGAGACGGAGAGTAATAAGCTTGGGGCGGTGTATGAAGTGGCGAAGAAGGTCTGGATGGGGGAGTATTTTGAGGAGGATGAAGACGGGGGAAATCTGGCGAGGGAGGGGAGGGTGATGGAGATGCTGTCGGAGCATACTTGCGAGGGGTGGCTGGAGGGGTATTTACTGACGGGTCGACATGGTCTGCTCAACTCGTACGAGCCGTTCATTCATGTTATCGACAGCATGGTGAATCAGCACTGCAAGTGGCTGGAGAAATCCCTCGAGGTGTCCTGGCGGCGGCCGATTCCGTCGCTGAATATCCTGCTTACGGCTGTTGTCTGGCGGCAGGACCACAACGGGTTCACGCATCAAGACCCGGGGTTCCTTGACGTTGTGGCGAACAAATCCCCAGAGGTGGTGAGGATCTATCTCCCCCCCGACGGGAACTGTTTGCTGTCCGTCACCGACCACTGTCTCCGGTCGTCCAACTACGTCAACGTGATCGTCGCGGACAAACAACCACATTTACAATTCCTGTCCATGCCCGACGCGGTGATCCACTGCACGAAGGGCATCGGGATCTGGCCTGCGTTTTCGTCCTGCCCCCCGGCGACGTCCCCGGATCTAGTGATGGCATCGTGCGGTGACATCTCCACGCAGGAATCCATCGCCGCCATTTCCTTACTTCTCGATCACTTCCCCGCCCTTCACATCCGCTGCGTCAACGTCGTCGATTTGTTCAAGCTGATCTCCCATGACGAGCACCCCCACGGTCTGACCACCACCGAATATGTCTCGCTGTTCACCGACGTCAAGCCGGTGGTCTTCAACTTTCATTCTTACCCGTGGTTGGTGTACCGGTTGACGCACGGGAGGCCGAATGTAGGGAACATGGTTGTCAAGGGGTACAGGGAGAAGGGCAATATCGATACGCCGCTGGAGCTGGCGATTAGGAACGGGACGGATAGGTTTAGTCTGGCGATGGAGGCGATTGATCGGTTGGAGGAGAGTGGAGTGTTGAAGGGGAGGGGGGGACAGGTCAGGGACGAGCTGAGGAATGAGCAGTTGAGGTGTCAGGCCATGGCTTTTGAGGAGGGGGTCGACCCGGTGGAGATTACGGGGTGGACGTGGCCGAGGGAGAGGGAGAGGGGGTTGTGGGGGGAGAGACATTGTGATTAAGATATAGTTGATGGTTTGGAGAGTAGGGGTCTGGATTTTTTTTGGGTTTCCTAGAGTTTGTTCGGAATATCCTATTTTTATAGAGTGATTATTAATGAATATGTTACTTTGAGAGAGTATTTGTTATAATGTGATGTCGATGTTGACAAAATGAGTGACATTTATGGATGGTCACAGGCATTTGTTTATGAGCTGAGTCGAATAAAAACCCAGGTTTTGCCAGTATGATACATCAAACAATTGGTTGGCCTGCCCGGCTAGCTCAATCGGTAGAGCGTGAGACTCTTAAGGAGTACTCCGAAATCTCAAGGTTGTGGGTTCGACCCCCACGTCGGGCTCAATTCCCGACGATTCGATCGTCTATTTTTGTCAATTTTATGAAGCATCTTTTCACAAAAGAACTCGTCACTCTTGTTTTATTTTTGCTAATCATCTTGGATTCATTTTGTCACGACAAGATTTTGCATCAATGTAGCGTTACGATATTTCCCGATACAAGCTGGGCTGCCAATGTGGCAGAATGGAAAGAGTGGGGCACGGTTGCTGTGGTAGCTAGCCCCTTTTCACCCCCTGATTTTATTTTTCACCTGCTTAACCCCATAACCGCTATGCATAAACGGTTTGAAGAACAACTCCCTCCTAATTGACGCAGCTGGAATTTGGTGAGATGGTACAATAAGATTTTTGAGAAGATTTTAAAGCATATAATTTGTCAGGGAGAAATGGCATCGATGTAGGACTGACAGTAAGCTACAGATAAGTCAAAACCTTATAGGTAATCATCCTGACCACAGCGCTCAGCCTCCTCTGGCGAGACAGTACTAGCGCTGGAACCAAGAAACCGCAAACCCCCATCCCGAAGGCGATCTTTGGCATTACTGAACCTGCGACGACTTCCTCTGCCCCACGACGATGGAGGCGTATCACAGTCAGAATTGACATGTCCCGTATCGAGTCTTCTTGCAGGGCCCGGCATATTAAACCCCTCTCATCACCCATGTCTAGAATAGCCAACTCCATGGACTTGTCACAGTGTCCGGGGCTAGCGTACTGCACAACAGCTTGAAGGCATCGTTGTCGAGGTCATAGGGGAGCGCATGTGTGGATGTACGTTGACGTACTCCGTAGCGGCTTCGTGAATCTCACCTTGCATTGCGCAGGGGTATCGTATGCGGAGGTTGGTGCGCAGCCATGTGACGAGCTGGTCGTGGGGAATTTAAGGGGGGGGGAGGGCGGGTGGTCGTTGGGGTGTAAACGGGCATGATTACAGATTGTGTGGATGACAGCAGGTGTCAGATTGGTTTGTCGACGACTTGGAGGTCCGACTAAGGGTGATAAACGGATGGAGTTGGTGCGTAGATGAGGGATTTCGTGAAGTTGGTCCGTGTGTTGACATCAACTCACCTACCTTATATCATGTTCCGGCAGCAAAACGCGCCATAAATTCAAGATTTTCTAGGTACCTAGCGTGATGTTCTTTTTCCGGACATGACGTGGGGATCTTGCAATAAGGTTCGTGTTTTGCGGGCTTTCCGAGCAGGTGGAGCGGTGGCTTGCTTGCTGACAAACTCGGGTAGGCTGGATCGGAAACGTGTATATAACTGGGTGCTCGTCTGCAGTTGTTTTTTGTCCAGCAGTTAGCCAATGTTTCCTCTCTATCCCACACACACCTTCCTTTATCGAGCTTCATCTACCACCCTGCCCTCCAAAATTTGGGCGACGGCAAATCGACGACTTACTGTACCAGAGAATACACCGCAAAAGGCCGTTTTACGGCACGGCAGAGGCTCGCCTGTCGGAACGTCAACAACGTCTTGGTGGCTGTGAGAGCTGACAGTCCAGCGACATTTCCATGAGAGAAATAGAGACCATGTCGAGGTGGTGATTGCACCGCAGCGCTTGAGGTTGTGTTCGATGGGAGAAAGTGCGTAAATTGACAGAACCAGAGCAGGAAGAGAAATTGGCGAGTAAACACCTTTGTATGTACCTCTGTGGAGTTTCTGACACGTACGTTGAGCTGGACAGTTGTAGGTAAGGTACGTATGTGGCTATTACTGGATGACCGTTTACATATCTTGTTGAGGTAAATACGAAGCTCAACAATGTCATGTGAAGGCCAAATAAGCTTATACCAAATACGGAACTCGTATAGATAGAGGTACATAAACTTTCAATTGAGATAACCCACATGCCGTCCCAGTTCGTTTTTCGATTAGGTTACAGGATGTCCGGCGACGTTATCATTCTGCTCATTCCTGCTCAGGTGGAGTCAGCCTAAGGCTGGGTTTGGGGGACGCGTGGGGGAGAGTGGGGGAGAGTGGGATGGATGCGGATTTGGAGTGGTGAGTGCGGCGGCACGAGATTGTAAAGTTTTCAGAGTACCAGATGAGTGGGAAGACTTTTCTGGGGCACCAGAGCTTCTTATATCATGCTAGACGAGGAGATAGCACGTGTGGAGGTGTCTGAACGCCACCCACCATTATCATTCTGGCAGTGCTAACCGTTACATGTATTTGGTTCCAGGATACCGTTAACCTCTCATGTCGGCGATAGCTGCATGGCCGACAATAACCGCATTGCAAACGATCGCCGCGTTGTCAATCACAGTAGCCGCCCTACCTTAGCTTTGGTGATCTGAACAGCTTCATTTTGGTATGAAAGAAACGGCAATATTCGTCACTGGTTAGAAAGTTCGTTTATTGCCAGTATCTTGATGCTCTTCGATAACTGTAACACTGGTGACGATTCGCCTGCGTTAGATACATGCGCTTGTGCATTGAAAGTATGAATCACCAAAGCGCCATCATTACCCTAGTAACTTTATTTCGATAGGTAGAAAGTCACCTCAGCCGTGAGGCGTCACCAGACGCAAGTAACCGGATTACTTATTATTCTGGAATCTGGCCACCGTCTGGACTTCCTGTGTATAAGACCATCCTTTCCCTGTCCCAAAGCTGATCAGGTTTCTGTACCAGCATCATTCCGCTGCCTCTTTCACCAACACTTTGAACCCTCAGCAGACTGTTATCCAGGCTTGCCAAACCCAACCTCTGATCGTGAGCCAGTCAATGTGCTGAGAACCATTAAAGGCTGACCATTGAATTTCACACAGCTGTTTTCAGGCCCACGATGGATATATTCATAATCCAGATTCAACTTGAAGAAGACTCGAAACGACGACCAAATTGCCACCCAAGAGTCTTGGCCTGGATTCACGCGGTTGTGTGAACCACAAGGCCTCATGTGGCTCGGCTAACCCAACGTCATGGTTGGCTCAACAATCTTCCTGCATACGACATTGGCGGCTCGATAGTTGGGGTGTTGGATTCAGGGTGGGAGACAATCTGTTGAGGGTTAAGAACGGTGTCCAACGATGAATATTATCTCTGGGAAGGTGCCGAGGGACTGACCGGTGACTCCCGTCCCCCATTTCACATCCAGGCAGCAGCTGGTGCCCTCCCATTCCATCAATATCTTCTGGAAAGAGCGACTCTGGAAGCCATCAGGTCCCGGAGACGGACGGTCCTAAGGAAGGCACGACCAGCCACCACCTAGGCAGCAGCGACAACCGTGGGTCTTTGGGACTGCCAGTCAGTCCACTGGACGGGAGGAAGCAATGGTCTTGAACCACCGACGGCATCAAAATCTGTCACTGGCAGGGACTGGATCGTCTGGAGGCTAGTCGGCCTTTTCTCTGCTGAGATTTCATCGCACAATATCTTTGCTTCACACACACAAACTCCAATCTTTCGACTATATTTCGATCATCTCTCTTTCGATTATATTTAGATTATCTCTCTTTCTTACTTTTTTTCTTTTTTCAAGAAAAAGAAAAGCAAGAAATGAAAAAGAACAGTAGGCATCGCACAAGGACGAACAGATCCAGTATATCTTCCGCGCTAGGACGCAGTCCGAGGAAGATGATGGTTTGTATTCATGACAGCCAAAGTTCTCATTAGACATATGTCCCCGCGAAGATGCTGGAATCGACATCACGCGAGTGTTTAGTTGTGACCTTCGCACATTCGCCTTTACTCTTGATGAGGCTGTTACTTGAACCCAGGGCGGTTGCGATTCCTAGCACCAGGCGCAAACCACCGATGAACTGGGGACTGGTTCAGTTGGCAATATCATGTGCTTCACCATCGTTATGATGTACCTGTCATGTGCTATGTTGGACTTGTGGCCACGCAGAGGACAGACAGCCCTGAGGGGATATTCTTTTTGGCTTGCGTGCTTATACTTCGTGGCTTTTGGCATTTCTAGAGCTTTCGTCTGTACCCATCGCCGATTCGGTCATCTTCCTGTGCGCCTTGTGGCTACAAATTCTATTCTTCGCCTCCTTCGCCTCCTTCGCCTTCTTCGTCTTCTTCGCCTTCTTCATCATCTTCGCCTTCTTCATCATCTTCATCCTCTTCGACCACTTCACCTTCTTCGCCTTCTTCATCCTCTTCGACTACTTCGCCTTCTTCATCCTCTTCGACTACTTCGCCTTCGCCTTCGCCTTCTACATCCTCTTCGACTACTTCGCCTTCTTCATCTTTCTTTCATATCTTTTCACGATCTTGAGATGGGCAGAAGAAAGTAGAAATCAACAGAGTGGAAAAGAATAAGAAAAAAAGAGAAAGAAACGGAAAGAAAATGAAAAGAACAGGTTCCGTGGCCCGGAGAGCCTAATAAGCCTCGGGACAATTTCCCAAGTTCAGACTCTGTCAAGAAAGAAGATACCTCAACATTAGATTTCAATTCTTACTTTTATTTCTTGCTTTTGTCTCTACTTTTATCTCTTACTTTTATTTCTTCCTTGTTCATCCCCTCCCCTCTTATCATCCATGTTAGTCAAGCTTACCATTATTCTTTTTTCAGATGGATCCCTTGACCTCGATTTCCTCCATGTACCTCTGTTGTCACCAGGCGTGAGCACTGCTTGCCTACTATCTTTTCGCATCTGGACAGACACTTGGAAGTGCCGTCTCTTTCTACGAAGAGTGTTTGACAGGAGCTACAAGAATAGGTATGTGGCATGTTATGGACTAAAAACAGAGATTAGGGTGCTGTTCAAATGGTTTGAAAGGTCTTGACAGATAATGTGTCGACTACACTTGAAGCATCAAGTCTTTCCTTTTCTGTTCACGTTGTGAGAGGAGGTGATAGATACTGCGATATGGAGAGTTACTCTGAGTTCAATGAGATCCATGCGGATGGAGCTGGGAGGCAAATCTGAGCGCGGGAAGATCGAATGCCGATCTGACCCGGACCATTTGGGCGGAGATCTGGCCGCTGGAGGCTTGTGACGAAGGGTGATGTCAAGTCGGTTGACGTACGTACTGTCGGCTCTTATCATCCCGATTTACCCCTCTTCTGAAAAATCCCATCTGCAACAATGCCAATAATATCGATGAACTAGGTTCTACACAGTCGCCCTACGATCGAGCGGAACTTTTCAAGAACTTTTCCCGCACAGATAGGGTCTTGGTCTGTATGACGGAAGCTATATTAGCTTCGTGGCTAGGCCCAAGGTCTAGGGGTTCAGGACACGGCTACGGACGGGCAAAGCACGACATGTGAATGTGGAAAGATGTCAAACACTGACATGAAATCCCACCTGACAAAGCCTGTACGGGAAGGCCCTGCGGCCTCGAGATATCCTCCATCAAGACCCTGCAGTGGGAGTTTGTGACGTATTTTGCTGGATCTGCGACAAAACCCTGAGCTCCGGACCTTTTGATTGATGATAGACACGGACGGGAGCTGATCAACGAAGTGGAGAGTTGGTCATGCTCACATCACTTGCATCGAACGGTCAATGGTCGCCAAGGGGTGGCTAACAGATTTCCCGTCATCCCATGTCATTTTAACCGTCTCTCAGGTCGACTGACAAACCAGAAGCCGAGAACGGCCGGGTTGCAGTCCGAGAAAGCTGTGCGGCTCGAAGAGAATTGCCGTTCCCATTTCTGTCGAGAGCCCCTCAGCCCCGGATCCGGTCGGCTGAGTCCACACAGTTCAAGCACACCAGCACGCCCGCGCGCCAGGCACAGCAGCACACCGCCGCATACTACACCACACGAGCTTGGAAGGACAGCAGCAGATATCACATATCGGCAACACTTTTGACAAACAAGCACCTGGCGCCAAGTAGCTAGAGGACGAACCACGGAGGCTCCGCTTGTGACGGGACCGGATGGGGAAGTCAAATGCGAGGACATGACAAACCGTGGTCTCTAATCTTGACATCTCCGGAAGGGGGCAACTGGGAATAGGGATTAATCAGATGGAAAGGAGGTTTATGGCCGGTCATCCCAATCCCGCAGCAAAGATTTGGGTGGAAGTTGACCATCATTCTGACGTCAGGTGCAGTAACCCTGTCAAAATGGCCCCAATGGAGCTAGTGCCTCTCATGACCTGAAGTGCCAAGGCCACAATGCCATCTCAGACGGGATGCAATTGACGTTGAAATGGCATTTCCCCTCACTGCAACACTGGCCCAGAGAGCTTGGGCCTGCCAGCCACGATTCGGCGATCAGGCAATTGACTGGGAACAGTGCCAGCTGGCACTGTGATCCCACGTGGTGCTGTGAGGGGCACTGCGGATCCTACCCGCAACAACAGGAAATCCTGCTGGGATGTCTGGGCACTGCAGGCCCATATCCAAGAATCGATCAGAGGAAGCAAAATCATTGGCTGGCGAAATTGTTAGCAACCCAAGTCCTCCGGAACAAAATGTCCGCTCATGTCAACCAAAGGGCCAAGGGCAAAGCACAACCAAACTCTGCCTGCAACTGCCTCGGGCACCATCAATCTGATCTGACGTCGTTTTGACTTGACGCCCGCAGCACTGGGAATGCTGTTCAGATGGAGCCTTTTGACGCCTATCGGCTGCAGCGGGATCGACTCGGCATACTAGAACTCCCTTATCAAATCCCGGACATGGCGGCGTCTCTGGCCAGGTCACGCAAAGGACGTCCGATACCATAGCATGCTCAACATTGGGCAGAAAGTCCTATCTCCCCTTTTCAAGGTTTGAAGACGCCGCGGATGCCACCAGATGCCAAAGGCTGGTACACTATAATACAGCAAGTCCATACACGACAGCCCGCGGCGTTGCCGGCTTTGGTTGGGGTAGCTCACACGAGAAGAAAAAGCGGGGTCATGGGGTAACCAGCAAGGTACCTCGCCCTCTAACTGACGTAGCCTGGTACAAGCCCACGGATCGGAGATCGAAGCTTCAGCAATCGATCGAAGCAAACAGACGACGTGTTGAGCCGGCTCGACCAGCGAAGCACCCGCCACGCTCTCAAGCCCGCCAGATAGCTCCATAATCTCCATTCTTTTCCGGTACGGTCCTTCATGCGTGACACTCTTTCCCCCTTGGAAGTGGAGACCCCTCCAGGTACACCACACAACATTTAACCACCCGCTCCCTCGATTTCTGATCTCTTTTCTCCAATCCATGACAACAGCACCTGGGCTTTCTGGTACTTTTTGAAATATTTTGCATTCTTGTTTCTCCAGACAGTCCACTCGCCTCGTGTGTTGAACAAAACAAGCAATATCATGGGTAAACGTGCCTCGTCAACACGGCCGTCCGAGACACCACAGGACCTCGCAATTCAAGAGGTAAGCTCTCCAGGACCTAGCCTCCCTAGCCTCCAAATAGCTGATACAAAGGCGATATCAGAAACCAACCGGCTCACACAAACGACGAGCTTCTTCGGCATCTCAGCGAGCCAAGTCTGATTCAGCCATGGACAGGACGCCCTCCAAGTCCAGCCTGGAGAACAAGGAGCGGGCCTACGTTGCAGCCTCCCGCCGTACGGATCGGAGTCTTGAAGACCGCATCAAGTCAGCACACCAAGCATCAGATGTTCACTTTGAGCGCACGGGCAAGCGCTATAGAATCACACGAGAGAATGTTGAGAAGGGACTCTGGTACGATGAGATTGATGATTTGCCACGACATCGTCTGGCCGAGTACACGATGGACAACCAGAAGAGGCGTCATTACCAGGAGGTTAACGAACAGTTCGCCCGCGTGTATGGCCGCATTGTGCCTCAGTATCATGCTCCGCACCAAGTTCATTACTCACAAGCATACCTACAGTATGCTGAACCACAGCTGCCAATGCCTGTCATGCCCGGGCAGCAACACTTGAGTGGCTATCAGCTGCCACCCCCCCCAATTTCCTACACTGCTGAGGAACCTCTGCCTATGGAATTTATGCAGTACCCGTACGGAGCGAACGGGCCCACCAACCAATATACCAGTCGTCGCTCGATTAGTCCTGCGTCGAGCGGCTCCGCAGCTAGCCGGAAGCCAGCTACATCAGTCTCACCCGTCTCCAATGGCACCCCGAGCAATCCCACGTCTCCAGAGAGCGAAATTGACAGCAGTGCCGCTGAGATCATGGCCTCTGCATCGAGACACAATTCTTTTGATCAGTTGGCCACCTCGAACTCACCCATGCTTGCACATGACATGTTTGCCAACTTCACTACGTCTGCTCCGGGCAACACCCTCCTGGCAGGCGCCATCGACCCTGAGCTTCACAGCCCGCCTACGGATTACTTTGCCGACCTGAGTTTTGAGGACATGGCTGCTGCTGGGTACCCGCCCCTCGACATCTTCAACTTCCAGCCACCGGCCCGGATGGTTGACGCTACCGAGGAGGGCTCGCCAGCTGCCGTCACTGCCCCAGAGAATAGCTGGGAAGATCTGCTGAACACGACCGAGTATGACGAGGTCTCTCTTGCTCAAGGTGCCCAAGGCTGGGCGCATCAAGGGTGAACCCGGTGAGACTCATTTAAAGAGTCTTTTATCAAATTATTCGTCTGTATCGGTACGCCATCGAGGCAATGCCGCGCTCGCTATGGATTTATTGGCTTCTTTGTTCTGGCTTGGTGATTGGGAAACACATCATAAACGAGGAGAAAAAAACATGGGAAAACGGCAAAGGAATAAACAGGGCATCGGTTGAACTTTTTAATGGGATTGGGAATTGGTCTTCTTTTTCTCACAGCATCTTTTTATTGGGACTACTTAATTGGATTTGGCAGATAGCGATATCTACCGAACGGGCACAGGATCTAGATGGTCACCCGCGATCACGGATCGCTTCAGGAACAGCAAGGCGTCCAGGGTATTGGCGCCGAGGTCAGGAGTTTAGGAAAGGGCTGGAAGGCGTTGCGGATTGGGGAGCGGCCGGATTCGCCTTCACAGGCTAGAGTCTGCTGGGAAAGGAAAAGAGATCTATCCAACTACGACGTACACGAGAGAAGATTTACGACTGTCGAAACGACGTTGATGAATAGATACCCGATACATAACGTATACGACATAGACAGGGGATGAGGGGGATGGGAGGTTACACTTTTTTCTAGCTTGGAAATTGAGATTTCGTTGGAAAGAAGTTGCGACGGTGTGTGCCTCTTACCAGAGAGATGTTTGGGTGTTGCTTTGCTTCAGTGGTTGTTTGAATGTCGGATGAGGGTGAATATCAATCAAGACGGAACAGAGGAAAGGCTGGGAAACGAAAAAAAAGTATAGAGCAGCAAATGTATCTTTACCAAAGCCTCCCGGGGACTTTAGTAAGTTGTCAATAGGGAGTGGAAAACAGAATTAAAATGACAAAATCCTTTGAGGAAATATTTGGGTTGTTTTGCTAGGTGATATCGTTATGCTTGACTACCTTACGTTAAAGAAAAGACAGATAACTAGGTTTGATTACCCAGGTCGTGTTAATTATTAAGTCGAGGTTGTCGAACTTGGGAAGACGCTGTTACTGATCTTTCATGGCTTTTTACAACTTTCCCAAGTTGTGAAGTCAGATTGATGATGTCTTTTCGTTTGATATCTTTCAAGAGGGAAAAAAGTGTGACGGGGAGATGCAGAGGATTTCGAGGTATATATTGGTCTAGATTTAGGACAAAAGGGACAAGCGGGAGTCTGATATCAAGGGCGTCTGGAAGGCTTGGATGGAAGAATGTTGGGTGATTGCTTTTTTAAACGGTATGAACCACACCCAAGAAGAGCCGCTTCTAAAACGTTACGTTGTTTGTTTCATCTTCCCGACGGAGTGGGATACCACCTGCTCAAGCGGACCAGCGAGCGCTCCCAGGCGCAGGTAATCGAGCCACGACTGGTCTGTTGGTTGGTGGGCCCGTTCGCTCCGTACGGGTACTGCATGAATTCCATAGGCAGAGGTTCCTCAGCAGTGTAGGAAATTGGGGGTGGTGGCAGGCATTGGCGGCTGTGGTTCAGCATACTGTAAGTATGCTTGTGAGTAATGAGCTTGGTACGGAGCATGATACTGAGGCATTATGCCGCATGGAGGAGGGTGTGGTTCGTTTCCTTGATTCTGTTCTCGGGGCAAAGAACAGTCAAATTGGGAGGGGGACGCCGAGAATATGGTCACATCGACCTCGGAAATTGGCACATATGTTTCGAGGGCGTTGATGCATTTGTCGCTGACCTTCAGGGCGAGGATAAGGATCCTTGAAGCTTGTGGAGAGGTAGCTTGTGAAAGCGGTGGAGACCATTACCTCCTCATCGACATTTGGGTGTTGCGGTAACGCCACGAGACGACCGAAAATAATCTTCTTTTTCAGAGCACCGGTTTGGGAGAGCATCGTTCGCGAACGAACCGCTCCAACATTCTCTTATAAAGAAGGAAACCTCGTTCGCAAACCATGCTCCCTTAAGAGAATGGCAATTTCCCGGCTATTCAGCACGGGGACGTGTACGAGCTGATATCGACTGGTGTTTGCCCTGATGACCATTTTGTCGGAAAAGTAATCCGTAGTATCCGCCGGGGGGTACGCCAACCATGAGAAGTAGTTGAAGGGCTGTCCACTGACCTCCTTCATCACCTCGTAAGCAATTATCGTTTTTAGTTTGAAGGACTGAATGTGGGAGGGCAACTGCCCCTCCATTCGGAAAAGGATCTCGGGGATCATCTTCCGGTAGGCTTTGTCTTCGACCACGCAAGTATATGTTCCATATGTTAAGATATGTTTGACATAATAATACTTGGCTTGTCCAATTCGAAGGACACGATCAATGGCTTGTGATGCCGTCTGGAGGTTGAACCCCCTCTGCAGCATTATCACCCGTCGAAACATATCACGAGCACGACAAGTAAGTTCTTTCAACACCGTTTTATTCACTTTTTATTCTCAGGCCAGAAAAAAAGGTTATCAAAAAAGCCACTCCCCCCGCCCTCCTGTTCCCGTCACCCCCAAACACCAGACCAGACCAGACCAGACCTTTTTTTTGTAAAAAAAAAAAAAAAAAAAGAAACCCGAGACCCAAGCACCGCAGAGAACACCCCAGACCAGACCAGAACCCCAGCAAAAACCACCAGAACCCCCAACCCAGAACCAAAGCACCCCCAAACCCAGAAACCGGAACACCCGAAACCCAGAGCCCCAACACCACCACCCACCCAGCAGAACCCAGACCCCGAACCCCCAGATCCCAGACCGCAGTCCCCAAATCCCAATCCCATTTTTTTTTTAAAAAAAAAACAACGAAAAAAACCCAAGCCCAGCCGACCCAAGAGAAAGAAAAGAGCCCGGGAACCCAGGCACACCACACCGCAGAGAAAACACCCCCCAGAAATCCCAAGGGGTCCCTCCCAGACAGCAAGCAAGGAGTAGGGGGAGGACCACCTACTCCTGCTGCTGCTGGTTCTCCCGGCGCCACGCCGCCAACACCGCCTCCATCTCATCCTCCTCCTCCCCACCAGCACCAGCACCACCAGCAACACCCTGGCCCATATCGGCCACGGGCAAGGGGGCAGCAGCAGCAGCCGGAGCCGCCGGCGCCGGGAACCTCCCCCCGCCGTTGCCGTTGCCGTGGCCGGGCCCGGCCCCCCGCATCCCAGCACCGCCCCCAGCACCAAACCCAGCACCCCCCAACCCAGACGCACGCGCAGGGCGACCAGCCCCGGCACCAGCACCACCCACCGCCACACCGCCCGCAGGCATCTCCTCCTCCTCTCCCTCCTCCTCCTCCTCGTTATTGTTGTTATTTTCTTTCTGTTTCGTGGACCAAAAATGTTAGTGTTCGTGTTCAAAAAAAAAGATGCTTGATGTACTACGGTCGAACGCCGGTATGGCCTTCTCCTCTTTCACCTCATTGGGCTCTGAGATCAAGATCGCGGGGAGTCGTGGCACGCGAGGTCAAACTGTTGCTTGCGGGTTACGAGTGCTCTGGGGTATGGTGATGATATGGCAGGGGAAGCAGAGAGTGGTCATGGGCAGTCTGAGAGAGAACCGAACAAAAAGGGGAGACAACCCAAAGACCGACAGGAGAGAGCTGTGGATGTAAAAAGCGAGACGTAAAACGGGAATTGAACATCTGAGGCTAGACACCAGGCAGACTCTCGTCGTCCGAGACCTAACAACAGGGAAAACATGATTGTCAAGAACGACTGGAAGTCAACTGGACTGATCGAGAGGTGAGTGGTGACTTGACATCCACTGACTGATGCAGCTGTAACCCAAGACAAGACCGGACCCATGCCGTCCATCTCAGACGTAGTGAAGCGTTTCGCTCAACTCAGAAGGGAAGAGCGTCGAAAAACCAGACCAGCACGGCCACTAAGCCAGCTGACTATCCAGGAAAGAAACAGAGTCGAACCCAAAGACAAAAGACAAGACCAAACAAGACAATGAAAAATGAACTTACGGCCTTCTTGGCCTTCTTCTTCTTCCCGGCCTCGCCGGGAGCCGCGCGCTTTCGGCCGCCGCCGGCAGCACCGCTCTCCCCAACGCCAGACCCTCCTCTGGGCTGTCGATTCGTTAGCAAATGCTCAAAGTCGCCTGCTCGCTCGGAATGTCGAGTGTACGTACAGGAGGGGGAGGAGGGGGCCCGGACGGAGCCGGGAGGCCAAACGGCCCGAGGTTGGTCGTGTCGTAGCTATTTATCACATCAGCCTTTTGTACTCAAAGTTAGATGATGCGGGAGGATGTGGTGTCGTACCCCGACCGACCCATCGTGAACTTATTTTTTCTTTTTAAAAAAAACGAAAAAAAACGGCATGGAGTGTTTGTTTGTGTGTGACTGAAACACATGTTAGCATCGAGAACCAAATCTAATAGACAGAAATGAGATGTTGCTGTGACTGAGGCCTGGGAAGATGAGAATCCACTTCTTCTTTCGTGGAGGCAACAACTTGAGAGCAAGCTTCTCGACCGGCAGCCAAGTCGGCGATGGTCTTGAAGCTTCTCGACTGGTAGCCAAGTCGACGATGGAAATGAAGGAGGAGGTGGCGTGGGCAGACGGCCGACTCTGGAGTCGAGGGCATTCCCAGACCCCAGTGTGGTCGTCCGCCAACGCCGAGTCGCTTTGGCGATCAGCCGAGAAAAGGTTACCCCTTTTAAAGTAAATAAAAGGTGTATCCGCCAAATCCCAAGCTCTGAAGCCAACGAAACAGGCAAAACGACCAGAAAATGACAACTTACGTTGGTTGGTGGTGGTCGGAGGCGGGCAGCAGTTGGTTTTGTTGCGTGAGGAAAAGAAGAAGAGAGAGAACGCGAGCTCAAAGGTCGGTCGATAATATCTACGGGTGGGCAGGTTCGTGGCCCAGTGCGAACGTACAGTACACGGACGATTCAAGCCGTCGTTCCTTCCTCAACAGCTTATCTGGAGGGATCACCAAGTGTGTCGGCGATAAGGGTCGATGTTGGAACGCATGGAGAGGGTTGTGACGCGTGCCCAAGGCATTCAAAATTTCAGAAGGATATATATGGAAGGAGCGAGCCAGGCTTCGAATGTTGACGTTGAGCGTGGTTGGCCACGGTTGACGAATTTGCAGAACTGTCCTTTGATGGGTGATGTGGCCTGCAGAGGGAGTTCCAGATGAAAGCATTGACGTACATGTTGCAGACTGTAAGCGACAAGGAGGCTTTGGAAGATGAAATGTAGGTTTCCAGTGCTATCTAGGGCAAACACTGAACTATCTCGAGAAGTCTAACCGTATTCTTGTGCTACATCATCGGCGTTGCAGGTGCCGGGAGCGACTTATATCTCACCCTCGATTTCACCGACCGGTTTCCCTCCATCTCCCACCACAATAAAAGCAGGACCAAGTACCCTCAACTCTTCCTGCAACTCCCCGTCACCTTTGTTAACTTTCAAAGCTGGTCAGCTTTTGTCTTCGCTTTGTCTTTGACACACCAACGGCTCCACTCTACCCCTGACAGAAACAAAACAAACCACCAAAACATACATCATCACCCACAGCAACAATGAGCAGCAAATATACCAACCCTCATCCTGTATCCTTCCCCAACTCAAGGCCACGGAATGTCATCCGCTCCATCGGCGGCCACTCTCTCCCTCCCGGCACGCTCTCCCACGAGAATCTCTTTGCATCAGAAAAAATAACACACCCAACAAACCTCCCCGAACACCCCTTCCTCCCCGCCGACTCCATCCTCCGTCTCGCCCCTGGAGCCCCACAAACCCAAGCACTCATCTCCCGCGCCAGAGCCTCGCAGCATAGCGCCTCTAAAACATCGTCAAACCCCTTCCTGAGCCTCGTCACTGACTCAAACGAGCCGCCCAACCCAGAGGAATCCGTCATCCCCTTCGCTGGATTCGAACCAGAGGAGTGGGTCAGGGACATCAAACGTCATGAAAGAATCCGTCAGATGGGCCTCGAGCAGCTCCGGAAACAGCACACAGAACAGCGCGCTCGACAGGCACTGCTCCAGCTCGACGGTCTCGAAAGGAGGGAGCCCCCCAGGCCAATGATAGAGCTCACACAAAGACGAGAAGATGCCTATCAGCGCGCGCAGCAAGCCCGGAAGATCAGCGGTGAGGAGTGGGCGAGGAACTATCAATACCCGAAGCTGTTGAGAAAGGGGGATATCAGAAAGCAGCAAGCGCGAGAAAAGGAGGAGGAGCGGAAAAAACTGGAAGAGAAGCGGGAAAGGGAGAGAATTGAGTGCCGGAAGGCGTTTGATGCCGCTACTGCCGAGGAACTGAGGAGGAAGGGGTATGATTAGTACACAAACAGCTATAGAGATATACCCTATCAGCATTGATCATAGCATATACCTCCTCTAGACAGCAAAACAACTCGCGTCGTCCCGAACAACCCCCTCCTCACTCCCTCCCCCCCTTAGCCCACGCAATAATCCCCTCCACCCCCTCATCAACCCCCTTAACAACCAAATCCGGCCTCCCCCCCCCCTCAACCCCCAACCCATCCCCAAGCCGATCCACCCACCCACCCCCCTCCCGATCCACCCAACAAGCCCTCAACCCCGCCGCCTTCGCCCCCAGCACATCAAACGGATTCCCACTCACCAACCACACCTCCCCCTTTTCCCTCCCAACCTCCCCAACCAAATACTCATACACTTTCGGGTCAGGTTTATACCTCCCCACCCCCTCCACACAAACCACCCCCCTAAACACCTCCCGCAAACCCTTCAAACTCCCCTCCACCATCCCCCTCGTCCCATTACTAAACACATACGCCTCCACCAACCCCCCATTCTCCTCCATCACCCCCAGCGCACCAGGAACCTCAGGAAACACCTCGAGGTTATCATACGCAGACATAATACTTTCTATTTGTTTGCCCGTGATGTCAGGAACGACGTGCTTAAGCGCGGACCGGGTGATGCTGGCAAAGTCGGTGAATATCCCCATGGAATTCGACCGCCAGGTGTACTCCAGCTGATACCGCCGCCACAGCCCCGCTAGCTCTTCTGCTTTTTGAGACGAAAGGGAGAGGGTTGAGGAGAGGGAGGCGGAGATGGAGGCGGGGGAGAGGAGGGTGCCGTAGAGGTCGAAGGCGATGGTTGTTTTGGTCATTTTTGTAAATTACTTTTCTTTTTGTGGCTATAGAAAAAGGATGGGTTTAATGAGAGGATCGGGATAAGCTTGGAAAAGGGGGGGTTGTGGGTGTATTTATGTCGAGGTTGTTGCAGTGAGAGAGATGATGGGTTAATTATTCGGCTAACATCTGCCCTACCACTTACCCCGCGTCATGATCGCCGCTAGGGTCGCTAAAAAGTGACAGTGCTGAATGCAGTCACCGTGATAAACAAGGCAGACTGTCTACCAGATATTCACTGTTCATAAATGTTGTTATATTCTGGACTCATCTTGGTCACGATAACGCTTACGTGGTATGATGTTCTAATGAGATAATATTCAGGGGGTACGGGTACTCTACCCGGGTATCATTTTTGCACCTTCAACCGTCAATCTCCATCACGTCCTCGTCTACTTTTGACTTCTTCTCCTTCTTCTCCTTCTTTTCTTTCTTTTCCTTCTTTTCCTTTTCGTCCTTCTTTTGTTTCTTCTCCTTCTTCTCCTTCTTCTCCTTAACCGGCTCCTCTGGTTTCTCCTCCTCCTCTTCCGGAGCAGCCTCCTCTTGTTGTACTTCGCGCTTCTCCTTCTTGACTGGCTCCTCTTCCCTCTCCAGGTTCTTAGCCCCTCCAGCAACAGCAGCCACTCTGAGTTCCTCCGGGTTCGTCTCCTTCGCCCACCTGGCCCAATCATGTCTGCGATGGCACCAGAGATCGCCCTTCCATGTCCTCCATACGTTTCTGCCCAACCAGCTCTCCCTCAGTTGTGACTCACGCTGCTCGAGCTTAGCCATAACATTCTCCTTTAGATGGAATGGCACAACCGGAACCTCCTTGTCACCCTTGGATGCCATAGTGATGATGGAGCAAACGATGGGGTTGCCGTGGTGAGTAGAGGCCATGTCAATTATATTTGGCAGCATGGCCGCGACAAACAGCTTGTGGAAATGCGGGAGCTGAGGTGGAGAGCTGAGGGCCTTGGAGATGACGCCAGCGGTATGAGCATTCAACGTCGCCATGCGCAGAACCTTGTCAGCTGGGAGCGCCAGGAGAGATGTTTGCATCGCTTTGGCAGGGTTCCCTGGGATGGAGAGAAGAGTGGTCACAATCTGACAGCCGTGGGACAGCAACGCAGACTTGTTCTTGGCCTCGGCGGGCTGGAACTTCTTCTCCTTGGACTGCTCCTCCTCCGTTTCTTCCTCGACAGGACACAACTTCGGTACGATGTACTTCCAGTTGTTGTTGCAAGCTTTGGTCAGTGCCTGCAGAAGCTTGTCGAGCTGCGGAGTGGCGCTACGAACATGGCAGCGCTCGAAATACGTCTTGATAACATTAAGACGGCCCTTTTCGAGAAGTGAAGCGAACTCGGGGAGCGATTTCTCAACAGCATCTGCCAGATCCTCCTTGCTGAGACGGTTGAGGACCTTGATGGCTGGGTATGAGGCAATATCATTTCTCAAGAAACTCTGAATTCGCGGTCCGAAGATGTGCGCATGCAGACCCTTGAATACCTTGCCTGGGGAGTGGGTGATAAGCGTCTCGAGAAGTCGGGATCCGATGGGGTCGTAAACCATGCTGTTGACAAACTCGCATGCTGGAGAGGTGTCCTCGGCAAATGACGCTGGCGCACCGGGAACAAGCTTTTCAAGTAGCGTTTCCCTCACTGGCTCCTCCTCCTTTGCCTCCTCCTCGCCCTTTTTCGCTTTCCTGCCTTTAGGCGCCATAGCAAGCTCAAGTTCCAGCAAGAGTTGCAGAGTAGGGTTGCCAGTCGGGTGTTTAGCCAGTACCCTCAGCGCGGTTCCGTCCAGGTTGGCTGTTGAATCGACAATAATCTTCTGGATGGCAGCAGTAAATGACGAAGGAACTGTCCTCGTCTGCGAGCTGAGCTCGCTGGCATTCGCCGCAGCACCCTCCACTGTGATGTACTCCTTGTTCTTTCCCTGCAGCAAAGACTTAACCCCAGCCTGATTCAATGGTCTACCAGCCAAAACCAGTAGCAGCACACGCAGCGCGTGTGATCCATATCGGTCTGACAACAAGAACGAAAGATGCTCCTCGAACTCATCGAGTGTCAACAGCAATAGATCCTCCATGCCCATCTTCTGGCACTCACTCAGTTCCTCCTCTTCCTCGCCCTCCACAGGTACCTCCTCAGGCACATCACCAGCCAACTCCTGCGTTACCACCGGCGCGCTCTGCAAAAACAGCTTCTCACAGCAGTGACTCGCAAATCTGTGAGTAACCAAGCTGATAAAATGTCCCGCAAACGCATCAAACAGCCCCTTCTTCTGCTTCGTATTTGACAGCAAAATCAACCTCTCCATCAACCGCGAGCAAGACTGCGAGCTAGCCAGCTTCAGTTCTTTGCCCTTGGCCTCCTTGTAAACGTTCGCCAAGAAAATCGTCTTTTCCTCCTCGGATGGGAAATCGTTGAGTTCGAGCAGTTCGTCGGCGTGTCGGAAATATTCCTGCTCCTCCTCGGCGAGCATACCGAAAAATTCCTTTTCGAAACCACCAGGACCACCGCCGCCGCCATGGCCATGACCATTTGTCTCGGTGTCCTCGTTCTTGTGAGCCCTGCCCTTGTCTCCGACGGTATCGATCGCAAAGCCGGGGATGTCGCCATTTCCGTCGTCGAGGGGGATGTAATCGGCGCTGGGATCGTACTCGTGCTCTTCATCTCCATTGGCGCGGCGCTGGCGTTTCGCATCGCGGGCTTCCTCTTCGGCGGTTTCGAGGCCGCGCTTTTTGGCGCGCTTCTCGTCGCGGACCAATTGGCGCTTGGACTTTCTGTTTTTGCCCATCTTGACTGTCTGGAGGTGCTGTGCCGGGGTAAAGTTGGTGAACTCGGCTGGGAGGCTCTGCGAAAAAAGATGTTGCTGAGCTCTGATAAGATAAGAACTTTTTGTTGCCAAGGCGCCAAGGCACCCCAAGCTATTGCCAAGCGGGGTGTTCGGCGCCAACCCTAACCCTTGCAGGAACACCACAATGGAATAGATCCGGATCTTGGTTCAGATCCAATGTCATCTCCGCTTGCCGTTGAGCCGTTTCCCCTTGGCTGACATCCGTGACACCTTTGGTCAGATCTTAGGCTAGGGACGGCGCGGACAAGAGAGGCACAGCGCAGACACCTCGCGATACCATACCAGCGCATCAAATTTCCATTATTTACGTGTGCGAGATGGACCGAGATGTCCACAGCCAGCTCCTTTCAGTGGCACCCTGCAGGTCCAGCTTGGCGTCAATTCTCGGAACGAGTGGTCGTCATGGGTCGGACGCCAAAGGCAACCCCAAGTCACCAGCCAAGCCCCCTTCAGCCTTAACTGTGCACCCTCCTGTTTGAAGTCATTGGGCATGTGAGCATCCCTCGAGGATCTCGGTATTTTTCTTGTTTCTTTTTTGAATTGCCTTGTACATATTCTCCTTCTCTTTCCTCTTGTTTTTTTCTGATCATGGAGTTGATCTCACTTTCACTTCTCACTCTTGTTTTCGGCCTCGCCATCATGGCTTTCTTTCGGCCCAAGTCTGCGCCGGCATCCAATCCGATAGCTAAGATGATATCATCGACAGCCTTCATCGGCTCCCAGACTGGCGGCGAGTCGGTCATAAACTATTCTTATACAGACCTGCCGTGGACCCTGATGATGTGGGATGTCTACTATTTCTTTCATTATCTTTGGGCCATCTTCTACGTCGTGTGGCCTGTGACGCCAACCGACTCTGGGGAGTTGTCTGAGCTCTCGTTCACATATGGGAACATGCTAAGCCTAGGGGTCCACTCGATCTTGGTCGTTTTGCAGTTGGCGTTTATCGTGGCGCTGCCGTTCATGGTCATTTTGCCAGTATGGACGGCCGTCGGGCTAATAGCTGGCTTCATGGCTGTCAACAAGCTCCTGTGCTTGATCTTGAACGGCAGAGGGGACCAGGTCGAGTACCATAGTGACCCAGAATACGCCGAGGCGAGAGAGGAACATAAAGGAGAGGTGTGGATTTTTATCAACGGTGTGGCTGCTGGGTATGTTTCTTTTGACAGTATACAGCCAATTACTGACAGCGAGATATAGGGAGCACTGGATGAAAAGTAACTTGAATCGTCTAGCTGTTACCTTTAAGCGGCCTATCCTGGGTATCCATAACAAAACGTTCGCTCCTCCTTCTCCCGGTGTTTGCAGATAGATGGATGCTGATGACCGTTCAGAGCGGGTATACTTTTCGACGTTGTAGAATGCTGTATCCAGCGCAACTGGCAGTGTGGGTGACAAGTGCCTCCCATCAGCCCTGAGGGATTGCTAATTCGGCTATTAGACGCCACCAAAGACGTCCGAGTCTGCTACCGCATCATCAAAGAGAAGCTCTACGACCCCAACAATACCAAAGTAGTCTTTATTCTGCACTCTCAAGGTGGCATTCAGGGCAGTCTGATCATCGACTGGCTGCTTCAAGAACTCCCTCAAGATATCCTCGCCAAGCTCGAGGTCTACACCTTCGGAAACGCAGCCAATCACTTCAATAATCCCCATCGTCATGTGCGCTCCCAGAAGGTTGCTTTGCGGAATCCACTCGCGGCAAAGACCGACTCAACCCTGAAGGAAGATGATGGCACCGCCACCAACGGCACTGGCACCACAGAACCAGATCTCAAGCCCGCCCGTGACCAGCAGCCACTGGAAGAGAAGGTTCCCTCTCTGACCTCGTTAACTTCCTCAACTTGCTCGGCTCGACCATCCCAAATCTCAGACCGCGCCATCGGCCATATCGAGCACTACGCACATACCACCGACTTTGTCGCCCTCTGGGGCGTCCTACACTTCACCGCCTCCACCCTCGATTCCCCCACCATGCCAAGATTCATAGGAAGAGTCTTTGCCCGGTCCAGCCCCCGTGGAGGCCATCAGTTTGTCCAGCATTACCTTGACGGCATGTTTCCCTTACAGCGTGATGCCAACGGCAAGCTCCTGCGAGACGCCGAAGGAAACCTCATTGGGTGTGTCCAGGAAGGAGACAACGAGTTTATGGAGAGCGAGGTCATCATCGGTGGGAACGAAGGTGCTGGTATTGAGGGTGATTTAGAGGGGGAGCAGGTGGGGGTCCATGGCGTCAGTCCAACTGTGTTGAGGAAGAGAGCCACATTTAGGCGTGAGGGGGCCGTCAAGATGAGGGTTCGGGAGCTAAGTCGGCTGTGGCAGTATAGAGACGGTGGTAGTCCGGAGGAGTTCAAAGGCAGGACGAAGGGCGAGGTACGGAAGGGAGTTACCCTTTGAGTTTGTAGGTAGGTAGGTATGTAACAACACGTGTCACTGAATAAAGTTTTCGACACAGGCTGTGGCGTTTACTTTGCCTCTGACCAAGCTACCTATAAAAAATCTTGGTCCCAGCACTCACAAAATCAGCTTTCCCTCTTTACTGTTCATTCCAACACAAAGTCAGCTTCTCTCTTTACTTCTCACTCCACCACAAAGCCACCTTTCTCTCTTTACTTCTCACAATGCAGTCCACATCGGATGCCATCCAAGCACCCACAAGAGGTTGGCGTCGGTTGCCAGCCGAGATGCGAGTGGAGATATACAAACACATGTGGACGCCGACAACCATTGTTATCTCAACCAAGTGGCCATGTCCTCAAAAGCTGCCAGTCACCCTACACCTGAATCGCGAATCCCGAGGAGAAACCCTCAGGTCCTATTACCCCTATACGGTACATTTTTCTGCGGACCCCTTTTGGAACAGACTCTCCAAATTTGGATATATCAACCCTCATTTGGACATTGTACACTTTGATTCTCTACCGGGCAGAAGGGGAAGCGGTCCGCTGGAGGTGGAGTTTCCAGGAATCACCAAGCCTCTGCTACGCATAACGATCGACCAGGGAAACAGCGCATTCGATCCTAGAATCTTAGACCCTGTCCTGCCCATCATTCGCAGCATTGATTTCTGGTCATTTCCCGAAGGGGGATTCCCAGACTTCCCAGACGATCTTCGCCGCTACCGCATTTGCCGGATTCCGGCGTCGACGCCCCGCACCCCTGTGGCTCGATTCGAAGACGCGCTCTTCGTTCCCGAGTATCCTCTGAGGGCGGATCAAAATCAGGTCTCCTGCACCAAGCCAGACTGCCGGAGCCCATTCACCTATTTCAAATGGAGAAATGTCCCCAGTGAGAATCAGGTCATAACATCACTACCGCCAGACCTCGATCATCTTGTGCTAGACGGCAGGTTAACCAGCGAACTCACCCCCGTCAATAAATACAAAGCCTCAGAGCTGCGGCTTCCATGTGCAGTTTCCTACTGGAGCAATGACAAGACCATGGACGCTCTACAGCGGGACAAGGTCATATTGTTTGACATAGGGAATGGAGCACAACACACAGGTATCCAGCAACAGGGTGATGAGTGGGTGGTTCTGAAGGTTGTCTCGCCAACACAAGTTCCCTCTGAGGAAGTCATCATGGGGTCCCTTGCGTATCATCGAAAAGTCTTGATGCGTGGTTACTTCCCAGAGGTTCCGCACTGGCCTGTACTTGCAATTGGTATTGATATTCCCGCCGATGAGTTTGACGATGTCGCCTTCAGGATTTTTCGCTTGAAATCGAGACATCACCTACCGGGCGAGATCGTTCACGGTGTCTGCGATCCATCCTTTATGTTTGAGGACCAGAATTACGAGGCCTCTGCGCGACTTCCTCTTGTCAGTGATCATTTTTACTGCAGAATGGGTCTTGGCGAGCGTTGGTTACCATTGACATTTTGGCCAGAGAAGAGTATGGCAGTGGAGGAAGGCGAAGACTGTTCGATCAGTTTCCTAGCGAGTGAGCATCATCGTGCAGCAACGCGTTTACGCCACTGTTGCGATACCTGAAGTTGGCAAAGTAGCCACCCAAGGGGGGCCAACTGTTGAGACTGGGAAACAGCAGAGTGATATGTAGTAGCTTAGGTAGGGTATCACGCTGTAGACAAAATAATTGGTACTGCAAGCCAGGGTCACACCTTAAAAATAGTAAAAAACGCCTATTAGCTATCTTCTTAGGCTTATTACTACCTAGGTATCTTTTAAAGTGTTCTTCATATCTTCCAAGGCCTATCAACCATCTTTCAATACTGTATTCCCCCTTTACAGTGCCAGTTTTTTTTGTCCAGGACGTGGGTATCTAATTAAAATATCCAGATACCTTTGACCAGATCCAATCCACAATTCTAGATAGCATCCGAATAATAGTTCTCCCAAGAAAACCAATCAAACGTTGCCTCGAAGGGCCGCTTCGTCCCCCTTCCCGTCTCTTCCCCAGCCGTCTCATTCTCGGCAGCAACACCGAAGTCGATGTCCCCGGGAAATCCCATCGGCTGCGGCACCCAGCTGAGGAACCTGTCGACGTCGATACCATCTAAAGAAAACTCTTGCTGATCTGTGCTCATTTGTTGCTCACTGTACTGTGGGGACTGAGTCTCTGAGAACCCCGGCAGAAGTTGGACATCATCAGCCTGCAACGGGGGTTCAGACACCTCACCAACGTGTCTCCTCGCCAGCCGGAGGAAGATCTCGGCTGTCTTCTGCAATTTGACGGTCAGGTCCCTGAGAAGCGTCAGTTTCGGCTGCAAAGCAACGATGTACTCGACCACGGTCTGGAGCAGCTTAAGGTCGGACCGGACGGTGGGTGCCTTGGGGTTGGTGACGATGTGGCCGAAGACGACGAAGAACGGGGTGAAGGGGTAGTAAAGAAGATGCCTGTCATCGTCAGCCTTCCATCTCTCCAAACAGAACAAACTGAAAAGAAAAAATACCAGATAACCCCATTATAAACCGGATCCCACCCCTCCACCGTCATCGGCAAAATCCCAATCGCCTCCCTCGCGCTCTCAACCCTCACCTCCCCACCCCCCACCTCGCCCTTCGTCAAAATAATCAACACATGCAAATACCGAAACTTAACCGTAAACCCAAACAACCTCATCACCCTCTCCTGCCTTACCGACCTAAACACCCCCCTCTCCTTCTCAATCACCCTCTCATACATCTCATCCGTCTCCCTATACCACTCCCCCAACCTCCTCTTCAACTCCTCCCTCTCCTCCTCATTCCTATCCCCTGCCCTCCCAACAAACTCCAGTACCTTCTCCGTAAGTTTCGCCAGTTCTATGTTGCGAAGAAAGATATACCCCCCAAACTCCGTATCAACCTCTTTAGCCTCATCAAACCCCCTCTCATGAAGATGCGGTTTAAACCTCTTAAACCACTCCCACCTCGGCATCTCGATCGTATCAACATCCACCCCTTCAAGTCCAGCTTGGGTTCTACCAAAAGCCAAAGCGCAGCACTTCTCCATGTTGTATATTGCCCAAAACAGCGTTAGATCCCGCTGTCGTTCCTCCTCTCTTTCTTCGTCATCATCATCGTGGTTGTTAGTGGCAGGCTCCCATAACCGAAGAGCTTGCGCCTGCCGGCAGAGGTGGGAGCAGAGCATCCAGGAGGTATTAGGGCTAGCGGCAAAGTCCTCGCCGTGAAAGGACAAAAGCGTGAAGGCGGCGATGTTGATTCTGGAGGGGTGGAGGTAGAGGGATGCGTTCTGCAGGGCGAGGCGGACGTTGTGGCGCCAGTGGGGGATGCAGTGGGGGAAGAGGGAGGCGGTGATTGGGGAGGAGAGGAGGAAGTAGTTTACGTAGATGATCCAGCCTGGGAGGGAGGTGCTGGGGGAGAAGAGGATGGAGGTTAGGAGGGTGGGGGAGGGGGGGTGGAAGAAGGTCGAGGCGAAGAGGGTTAGGGGGGTGAATTCTGGTGATTTGTTAGTGAGGGGTGTGTGGGTGGGTAGAGCAGGTAAAGACAACTTACTGGCAATGATCTCGTCGCCGGTTTGTTGATCAGGAATAATGTATTGGCGGGTATCGTGAGGGCCGAGATCAAGGGACATGTCGAGGCGGAAAGAGGTCAAGGCATCGGTTAGGTCACTAAGATTCTGGAGAGCGAGGGCTTGGTCGTGGTCAGGTGGGGATTGAGTGGTGAGCATGCTCCCAAGGTGTGTGTTGGCTTCGTCGAGCGAGGAGATCGCAGGGGGTATGACGGTTGTGGCTGGCTTTGGAGGACAGGGTTTGTCTGTTCCAATGACTGGTTTTGCTACTGCTGCTGATGGGGATGACCCTGGTTTGGACTCTGTGATATTATTAGACTCAGAAGCAGCGATTAGTTTGGTAACGGCAACCGTGAGAGTTTGGAGCATGGTCTCGATCCGATCAAGTCGAGCGGATAATGAAGAGTCGGCATTGTTGCTGGCTGGCTGCAATGTGGTGGGTGATGATGAAGCGGCCACGGCATCTGGAAACTGTCTGCTGTAGTTACATGGCCCAGGCCATGGCTTACAAGCGGCACATTTTGGCAGCTCGCGGGTACATCTGATACTGTTAGCATCCATCTTTATGTACGAGGACGATGAATAGGTACCTGAGGTACTGACTTGGTCTTCCTCTTCTTACAGCTCTCGCACTGTGTTGTCGAACCACATCAGCACAGCACAATCTCACAGTGACACTTTTCTTACGGCATAACGAGCAACAGGAACCCGAGTTGTCCCTTCCATGACTGAGCTTGACGCCTCCATCTTTCAGTACGTCTGCTCCTGTAGATACTCGGATTCGAACGGATGTTGTTGAAGCAGTGGTCTTATGCCAAGACCATTGGCTGCACAGTCCGTACCGTCTTAGTTCCAGGTGCGGGGCAAACTTAATAGTGGAGCTACTTCTTATCAATTGATCAACCGATCTCCCACTTCCTGTATCAACGCTGCACTCAAATAGAGAACATAAAAACAAGAATTAATCTGAGAGGTATAAACTCCTTTTTTCCTGTGAAAAATAGGTGGTGGTTGAGCTGGAATAGCTTATTTTATGTGGGGTGGATTTGTAACGATCAATCATTAGACCGGTAATCCTCCCACGCCTTCTCCCAAAAGCGTACCACCTCCGTCACGTCTGGCCGCGATGGCAGGCTGTCGAAGGAGCATCCACATGGACCTGCCCAGGCTAAACACCTCTGCCAACTCTAGCGCAAGCGGGCATTCTGCATTCCAAATAGGGAACACATTCCACTTGTGCCAACTAGCGTCGCCCACCTCCTCTTCAGCATTACGCCGCGGCAGCCCTTGGTACTTGGTATACACCAATCGAGGCCGGGACACAGCCTGGTCACTGGGAGCTGGATTGTCTTTTTTGCTATCTTCACTGTTTTCACCGCCCGCCTCGCCGCCATCTCCCCCGACCACCGCAACGTCCCACGTCCCATCGGCCTCCGGTGCAAGCGTGGTCGGTGGGGCATCGGACTGCTCCCAGTCGCACAGAACCAGATCGCTGTTCCTGTCAATGATGAAATTGCCGGGCTTGATGTCCATGTGGTACGTGTGTGCGATGCGGTGGACATGGGCGATGGCTGCAGCCATGTTCGCGCACCAATGCGCCTTCAGATCCAGAGGCAGCCGCTCGCCCTTCCTTTTGCTCTCCCTGAGGCGTTCGCTGACATCGCCGCCCGGATAGAAGGGCTGGAGACTGCCACAGACCACCGGAGGGTTGTTGCCAAAGCGGATGGTAACGAATGTTGTGGGCGGGGGCATGATATTAGGATGCGGAGGGATGCGAAGGAGCAGCTTGTCTGCATGCTGCCAGCACCGGATCAGGTACCGGATGGTTCCGTCACCGCCGTCCTCGTCATCGGTGTGAGCGAGGAATGTGCGGAAATCCATGCCCTTAAACACGAACAAACCCTTATGTGGCTCATCACGGGGGCGAACTCCTGTTGCACAACCCTTCCCCCCAAGCTGCTCAAAGCGGGCCAGGTTAGTGAAGTCGACGATGGTGTAAGTGGTCTTCAGCGCCGAAAGCGTTTTGCCCACTAATTATACCTTGTCGGTGAGCCCTCGCGAAATATCATTGTAGAGAGTCTACTCACAGTCTTCCTCGCCGAGCATCTGCACGTACCGCGGGAAAAGCGGATGACGGTAGACGGCCCAGGTGATGTTCTCGGGAGAACTATCACTACTGTCGATGTTGACAACGGCATCCGGCTCGGAGATGGCGGGGTCTTGTAGGCATTGAGGTCACACGACGTGGACAGCGTCCCACAGTGCCTGTCGCATGGCAGTGGAGTCGGGAAACATGTGCGAAGTCGAGCCACCATCGGGGTTTAAGCAGTGGAAGCTGGTACATATGCGGCTAGCTAACCCGTTGGACGACAGCTCGGATTCGCCCAGGCGGAAAGTGAAGGTGACGGTTTGGCCCGACTCGGAATAGCCTTGGGCATAGACGGTCGTTTCTGCGTTATCTCCCCAGATCCACTCCGGGTTGAAGTCGCTGGACGAAGCCATTCTCGCCTAAACCTTATTGAAGACGGACGCTGTGATCGTTACTACAAGCGTTCTGCCCGAGCGTATCATGCCGAGAGCATACTTTGCCGGTGACAGCTTGACCGTGTTACTCGAGAAGCGGGGTATGGGGCGGCATCTTTGACGACGGTGGTTCTTTGGCAGGCATAAATTTTATGCCGTATTAAAATGGAGGTGCACAGAGTTTATACTTTACTTCACAGGCATAGGTTTGGCAGGCATAAATTTTCTATACATTTATGCTTTACTTCCAGATCACATTGATGGAAAATTTTGAGGTGGGTGTAGGGGTGTTCCATTTCCGTTTGAGCCTGATAAGAAGATAGCAACCTCCGCTGCCCTTCGGTTTAGCATAATGGAGTTTGTCTTGTGACCACATGTGACCACACATGTGAGGCAGACGTGACTGACTGACTGATCGTGCCAGGGCCGGCTTGGACATAAAGACTCCTGTAGTCTCCTGTGAGACTTTGACATTCGACAACTACCCACCTTACTTTATCTGACAGCTAAACAAATATCCACGAGTCCCTATATCTGTCGAATAAGCTTGACAGGTGTTCTCAACGGGAGACCTAAACGAACGGGAATAGTGATCCGGTTCTGCGCAAATGTGCGCTGCATGTCTCTTGACCAAGCTGGCATCCTCTGTATGGCCAGACAGACGTTCGATGTTGTCATCGCAGCCAGCTCAACGGCCCACTTGCTCTGCGGCGTGGATAGGATAGATTTGAGAGCTGAGAACTCCAAACAAACCACACAGTTGCAAAAATTGGAACTCCTGCACTCGTAGGTTCAGACTGACATCGTGTAACAGGTTCACTCGAAGATGGGAGAGACGTGGTTGCGTCTTAGCAACCCCGAGATGATGCGCGACATCTCCTGGAGTTGGGCTTCGACAAACCAACAACAAACAAGATGGCGGAATGGGATGAGGACGGGACGTTCAGCGCGATGGGCTCTTGATGGCGAGAGATTGTCTATATAAGACCGGACGCGGACGACGTTGATGGAAAGAAGAAGGCAGGAGTCAAGCTCTCTTCATCTTCACAGTCTACTCAACAAATTAACCCCCGAGATCTTCACTGCATCTTCATCTTCATCTTCATCACCTTCTATCAACGCTGTTGTCTGTACCATCCTCACAGTCTTTACCAAACTCGCCATCTTCGCCCCCAACACACATCTTTCACCATGGCTTCAACCTCTTTCACCACCGCTGTCGATTTCAACACCATCGCAGTCCATGCCATTCGCTACACCAAATGCGCCATCGCCTTCCTCCAGCTTCCCACAGACGTAGCCTGGAGGAGAACAGTCTCGGCGCTCCAAGCCGCCAACACGGCAACTTTTCTGGCCATCAACTTCTACATCCAGTGGTACACCAACCTTGTGCTGCAAAGCGTCAACAACTCGTGGAATGCCATCATTTCATCAATCCAGGCAGCCACCACGGCCATTTCCACGGGGTTCATCGCCATGATCGACTCCGCCAAGGCCAACATCAGTCTTGCGCTTCTCGACTACGCTCTCGGTGCTGCGACCAAGATTGACTCCGTCAAGGCCAGCGTCAGTGTTGCATTCGATAGCCTCGTCAGCACCGCGACCAACGCCATGGATGCCACCAGAAGCCTTGTTGAGGATCGCTTCCCTGCCAGCACTCTTGAACTCTGGTCTGGCATGACCAAAGGGATCACGATGGAGAACGTGAACATGAACGGTGCTGTTCTCTTGATCTCGAGCCTGGTCTGGTTTTACCTGAGGAGCTGTTTCTCGATCGACATCCAGACCTCGACGGCAAAGGGCAACCCCGGCAAGTGGAGGAGACGCTTCAGCGTTGCGATCAGGGAGCTCGCCAATGTTCTTGTTCTCGGTGCTGTCCTCTCATACGCAGGTGGCTACATCTCCGTGCCACCGCACTGGTCTACCACAATCTCCTCAACTGCTGCTTCCATCATAGACCGAGCGACTTCGCTGGCGGCCATGGCTTGGGAGAGACTTGAACCCCTTCAAGCCTGGGCCGGTGGTGGGGATGTGATCAAGGAGAATCTTGGCAAATTTGCTGGGAACTGTCTTGCCCGGCTACCACCACTTCCACACTGGCAATGGCAACAGTTCATCCCTCAGAATGTCGGGATAGGTGTAGCATGGGACCGGATCAGTGCCATCCTCAATCCAATCATCCTGGGCCCCCCTCCCCCTATTATCGCCAACTTGACGTCGACAGTGATGGAGAAATTACCCCCGACTCTGTGGGAGTTCCCATTCTCCGATTCCTCCTCGGGGAGACAGATGATGATGCCCTTGCTGACGGGTATCATCGCGACTTTGGACCTGGTGATGCTGGTCCGGCGACAAAACAGCAAGGCTGGGGGTCTTCAGAAGCCTTTCACGGGCAAGCTCCAAGCAGCAGTGGGGTAGGATTCGGCTGTGGTGGATGGGAAACGGGGGTTCAGTCGAGAGCCAAGTACATACGTGTTATGGTTGAGAGAGAGAAGGAAAGAGGTCACAGAAGGGACGAGGAGCTTGTAGATTTAGATTCTGGGTACATAAAACAGAGCACAAACAGGGTGCCAATGTTTCAAGCAGTAATTACATTCACATTGTCCGTCATGATTGCTGTTAAAAGATGTGGTTATGAGGCTTGATTGACTACCTAGGTAGCTAAGAGTAGGTACTTGACACAGGTGGGATGATGGCTGGATATGTACTTAGTGACCTCCTGGCACCCCTGATTACCCCTGAGGCCTAGTTACCATTACATAGCTATCATTGGGCCATGACCCTGTTCTTCAGCACTCCCACTCAGGCCCATCATGACAGCAGTGGTGAGTTTCAGTGGTTTTGGTTGAGGAAAACGCAGTCTGCCTTCCACATCGTAGAGCCACATGAAAGCCGTCACCTTCTGTGTCGAGAAGTGCTTGTAGATTCCAAGGAGCATCGATGTGTGTACCATCCTGTTTGACATTCTAATTTCTTCTCAAGCATTTCCACTAAAGCCCACTAGCTGCAACCTCGTCATCGGGGTACGCAAACATTCTCCAGCCTTCTTCAGGGCGAACCATTTCTGGATCATTGTCTTCCAGATCACCCCAACGCCCGGACCAAAAGGAAGATTGTATCTTTTCCACATGGTATTGGAGTTGGGCCCTTCGATACCGTGCCCACTCGTCATCTTTGGCGTCCTTTCCGTCCTTTCCGTCCCTCTCCCTTTGCTTTCTCTGCATTTCCTGCAT
Source organism: Triangularia verruculosa (assembly GCA_033296885.1). Classification (NCBI taxonomy): domain Eukaryota; kingdom Fungi; phylum Ascomycota; class Sordariomycetes; order Sordariales; family Podosporaceae; genus Triangularia; species Triangularia verruculosa. The sequence continues at coordinate 180,791 of MU863888.1, forward strand.
CCATGTTAACGCCGATTCGCCATTCACATCGGTAATCTCAACATTAACTCGATCATCCACGAGGATAGTACAAATCGCAATGCGGAGGGTCATCTCGATCCGGGAACCCGGGAAGCCTCTCAAGCTGTGCATCAATGCCGTCCGCCCCTCATGGTCCACAGCATTCAGATCCGCATGACCAGTCTCGATCAGATGAGAGAATACTTGACCCCATCCTTGACGCGCAGCAAGCATCAGTATCGTCCGGCCGTGCCTATCCCTAACATCCAGGTCAATCTGGTCGGCCAGACGATTGATCAAATACATGGCAGTTCTGTGGGCTCTTGAATGAAGTCCGCCACTGGGGGTTGTCATGGCATACACCAACGCTGTATCTCCGTTGTCGTCCCGTGCATTTATATGATGATGGCCGGTATCAATTATCAGTCTGACAATTTCTTTGTGACGCCAGTATGCCGCTAACATCAGCGGCGTTCGCCCCTGACAATCCTTGACGTCAAGTTGACCGAGGCCAGCTTCAAACAAACACTTGATGGTCTTTCTGTTGTATAACTTTCGATCTATTGCAAGCATCAGGGCCGTCTTTCCATCATTGTCCTGCACGGTTTGATCTGGTGCATGGTAGCCGAGGCTGATCATATCGCAGATCAAGTCCAAATTTGAAGATAATGCCGCTTGCAGTAGAAGTGTTCTCCCATGTTTGTCCCTCGCTTGTAGATCGATCTGGTAGAGTTTGGCGTAGGAGATGACCCAATCTATCCTGCTGAAGGCGTAAGACCTTTTTCTCACTCCGGCAAATAGTGTCTCCTCTTGTATTCGTGTGCCCATTCCCATGAGACGATTTAAAATTTGAGTGGCCTCCTCTTCTGTCTCTTTCAGTTTGACTGGATGGGGGTCCGCAGACTCCCATCTGGCATAACATATCGCTTCCCATGCAACCAAGGCTGGTCTCCACCACTCGCCGTCTTTGGCCATCCTGCCAGTGTCGAACAAAAAGTGGGCGATCGCCGGATGGCCCTCCTGAATTGCCCAACACATCTCTTGTACCCCACTAACAACACCGAGCTCAAGAATGTGCTGGGCCAGGTCCTTTTTCTCGGTCAAAGCTGCGAGCCACAAGAGGGATCGACATACTGGCCAGTCACTATCGAGACTTCTTGAGGTTCTGGACAGAAGCTTAACAATTGCAGCGTCCGCAGTGCGTCTATCGTCGCCGGTGGATGACCAGCACATTGTCTCGTAGAGTTCTAGCAGCTCAATCTCTAGCTGTGCAGGCTCCTTGCCCCACCCGTTTCTGCTCTTTGTGTCTAAGCGACAATAGCGCTCCTCCCAATCACTATCTCGAGATGATTGCTCCTCCCCATCCTTTTGCATGGAGCTATGGCGTATCAACAAGGTGTTTATCAGTCTATCCATTTTTTCCCGGTCGCCTCCGAACTCAGCTTTCACATTGTTCGGGGCCTCGGTTTCCATGAAGTACGCAGGTTGTGATGATCCTGCCACTGGGGCCCAGTCCCAAACCAAAAGGACGCCAATCAACTCGGAGCTTGGAGGAGCGGGTTGAATCTCGGGGACTGGCATATCAGGAGCAATGATATGAACAACTGTCGAATAATCCTTCTGCGGCCGGATGACCATGGGCACTCGTGCACCATGTAAAAGAAATAGAACATCGCCTTTTACTGGGTCTTTCCACATGAGATCCGTTTGTTGTGCACGCTGGATCCATCCCAGCTCGCGAGCTGTTTTACTCCACCGGAGATGCATGCTGGGTTCCTGTCTGGTGGTCTGCCCGGTGGTCTGACGAGAGATCGAGCTGGAACCTTCTTCTAGTACCATTCCAAGAACATAACCCTGACTCTTGATCACGATCTTGTCGCCATTGGCCGAGATGTTCATGACGTCCGGGCGGGATAACTTCAAAATGAAGCTCATAAGTTGCTGAATCAGAGACTCCCAGGAAATGCTGTAATTCGGCATTAATCCAGCAGCACCAGGGTCGTCTGAGCACATGCCGAGCAGGGCATATACCTTGTCACGGCAGTCTGTCGCTTCACGGTGACCATACATTTCGATCAGATCGCCCACAGGGCTGATGTTGAGATAGAACCTTGGCGAAGCATCCTGTTCATGTCGAGGTCTGCGGTCTGCAGTCCTCATCAGGCGAGTTACTGAATTGAAGAGGGCGTCCAGAAACTGCATCTCCCCATCTTGCTCGGCTTTCCATCTCCGCACCAGAACCTCGATACCGGAGCAGAATGCCTGGCCGGTGACCTCATCACTGCCGCACTTGATCACAACATGGCGGGCCGCGGCTACCTCCTGGAGCACCCAGATGCGCTTGAACCAGTGGCGTTCGAGAAGCTCCTTGATACCCAGTTTGTCTTCAAGTTCTGCACCTGCCTCCTGATCAGGAATGGGCTCTTCCGCTCGGGTCGTTGTTCTTCGATAGGTAACGATTTTCAGCCCAAGCTCAGGAGTCAACTTGTTGTGTTCATCTTGATGTCTTCTGGCCTCGACGTAACGATCTTTTGACGGTCCAGGATATCCGTTCACCTCGTCTTCTGACAACGTGGCAAACGATTGGATCACTTTTAGAGCCCTGCCGCTGCTGGCCGTTGCGGGCCCTAACCAGACAAGCACCTCCCTCGCTCTGGAGTAGATCTTTGCCATGGACCCAACCTGATGGCCTTTCTCGTCGTCATCCCTTTGGTTGATGCAGATGGCGTCGATCCATATGATGCGCTCCAACCAGGGATCACGAAGACTCAAAAGCGCTGCGTAAAGATTCTCCCCGACGACGAACTCACGGCCATCAACGAGTATCAGCGGCGGATTCTCTTCGGGTGGCGGTGGACCCCAGACGTAGGATAAGGCTTCGTAAAGCCCGGTTCTTTGTGAGCTTAGAAGAGGATATTCAAGAATGCTGCACTCGATCGTGGCGCCGGGGTTCGGGTGCGGGTGGATTCGAAGCAGGCGGATGAAGCCCTCAGCAAGTGGGCGGTATACATAGGACCTGCGGTTTGGGAATACAGTAGAAAGAGTAGAAGGGGTGAAAGTAAGAAAGAAAAGAGCGTCTTCTTTCGCCTCCATTTTAGCAGAGGATGATCAGTACCGAGGTGAGGTCGTCTCAAACTTCGCTACGAACTTAGACAAGGTATGCCCGGGTACAGTGAAGGTCAAAAACGACGACAAAAAGGTTGGGTTCTAAAGGCAGTCTTGCTGCCTGAGCTTTCCAATACCTGAAAGCTGATGGCTTATTTCTGCAGCCAAGATGCGCAGTTCGTCCTATTTGCTCGCCAAAGTAGAATCCACATCTAGCCAGCTAACCAACCCCGTGCCGGGCAAAGATATTGGCACTGAAAACTGTAAATATAGCTATAAAAGATAGTTAATAGGCATTTTCTGCAATTTTAAAGGTGTTATTCTGACTTGTTGCAGTACCTTACCGACCATTTGATCTAGTGACTCTGAGGGAATACCGCCGGGTCAGGGTTAGGGTTGCACGTGGCCCCTGAAGTGAGACGACCCTTCCTCTGTCATTGTCCCCAACAATCCCCCACACAACTCACAGAGTGGGAAATGAGACTACCTAAATTAAGATACCCGGGCAGAAAAGAAAGAGACTAAACCGCAATTTCCATTACTCATAGAATACAGTATTGTAAGCTCTGAACTGCCTCGCGATTACGAAAGCGCTGCTTTACAACCGACCCCCAACCCGCCGGCTCGCCTTAACTACAGGTAATAAGCCCTAACGTAACGGCGCAGTATTTAACTCCAAAGACTTAGTACTCTCATATACATTTTAAATAGCAGATAGTCGAGAGCGAAATACTGACTACGGGGTCTTACATACCCCTACCCCCGTCAAGAGGTACGTAGTTGAGGGGAACTATCCTGAGACGCGAGTGCAATCTACCATTCCCTCCTATATAGAGCGAACATCGCGCCATAACAGTCACATACGACCATAGGCAGTTGAATACACGGGATCCCGTCCACTCTCCCCTAGTTAAGCAATTGACCGCCAGATCAGTACTCAGGTGGGTGACCACTGGGGAATCCCTGGTGTTGTATGTTTTTGGGTATTATTTTTTGCCCCATACTCGTCAGGTCTTCAAAATCAACCTGACCACCGGCTCCGTCAGGCTCACTGATTCACCGATTTTCGTTGATTCACCTACTTTCTTTACACCTATATGCGCACGGGCTATACATGTTGAAATATCTTTCTTCTTGAATATTGAGGCCATGTACTACCCAATTTAAATGATAGCTATGCCGTTAAAATACTCTTATTTCTAGCTATTAAACGGTGCCAATTAATATATATGCGGTTTTAATTGTTCAAAGTGGGTGAATCAACGAGAATCGGTGAATCAGTGAGCTGCCGGCGGAGCCGGTGGTCAGGTCGATTTTGAAGACCTGACCTTTTATCACCATAACAAGAGGAGTGCCTCATATCGCCACGTCTCTGACCAGTCTTGGACTGACAGGTGGCATTGCTAGAAGAAAGTTTACAAGGGTAAATTCTATATTCTGTTCATGTAGTTGTGGTCTAGTAGGTATGTTGCTAGTATTTGCCGAGAGTTAACTTTATGGCTTTGCTGTTATGCAAAGTCACCTTTGAGCTCCAGACCCTCACTGTTGTATACCGGGGAACTTGTGGCCTGTCCGTTGCCAAGATCGGCATTGCCCGGGTACAGTTAAGGGCACTTCAATCCAACACGCGTATTTCGGAATGACGGAGCTCACATATGAGGCAAATAATTCGTCCACTCAACAGTTCGATATACCGAGCCTGGCATGGACCTCAGCGCCACCGCGGCCTGGGCCAGAAGCATCAATCTCGCAATGAAGTAGCTGACGGCACACACGGTCGTCGGCAAATCCAGAGCCCACCGTCGGAATCTCGACTCCGGGTTGGTAGTCTGCTTCTCCCAGATCCCGAGCAGACAAATGGTGAAGTCCGGCCCCGGTTTTACAGTTACAACGTCCAAGAGCCCGCCCAAGAAGGATACAATGAGCAACACCACACACGAGCATCGCCACACCCACTGCTCAGCTAACGTGGGGAAGGCAAAGTCCCAGCTGCCGGCGTGGATCGCGCAGTGCAGCACGGAGAGCGCCCATCCAAAACAGGCCAACCGTATGCTCTGAGGTGGTGGCGTGTAATCGTTGGGTATCCGCCGGATAGGTCGCGTCTTCAGCCCGCCGAAGGACTTGAAGAGGTTCTTGCGCCCCCAGGTCCCCGGTCCGTATGAGATGCCGGACCCTTGAACGAAGTCCATCGGAGTATCCTCGTACGGCATCCGCGCCGCGGGTCCAGCATCTAGCAGAATCTCTCTTATAGTTGTTGTTATGGTGAGGTCCGTGTGCTTCTCGACGTCAAACGGTTTGTTGAACCAAAAGTAGTACGAGGCAATCGTGCATACCGTGAAAGCGATGGTGGTCATCTCGAGCGGCGTCACCAGGAGGGATTCCCTGACCCTGGCAGCACATTGCGAGGCCATCCAACCGATCTGTATAATGGCAAGACTCTTGGCAAACTTGTCGGCCTTGCTGTGATCTCGGATATCTCGCTCCTCGATCTTTGGGAAAGTGAGATAGTTCTTTTCGACGAGATACTGTATCGCCCGGCTGTTGATCGGGAACGGCGGCATATCGGGGGAACGGAGAATAAAGCCTCCCATATCGGCGTAGAAGCCGTGGACGACGGTCCAGTTCGTAACGCCTGCGGCACGCATCTCCTCGACGCTGTCCCTTGCCGATGACCACTGGCATGATGCGAACAATGCGACCACTTCTGGTGCGAAGATGGACAGGACAGACCAGCGGAACTTGCGGATGAAGATCGTCATCTGGCCCTCGTCCTCGGCAGGAAGGTTGAGGTGCAGGACTGTCCAAGTGCAGGTCAAGACAACCACAAGGCAAGAGAAGATGATGTCGAAAGTGCCGCGGTAGTCTGGTTGTTCAACCCATCCACAGAGGCCATCGAAGTCTTCCCCAACGGTGAGGTTAGCTCGGCATGACGACGCCATTGCCGAGCTCTCGTTCGGGGATAGGACTCAGGAGCAGCTTTGAGATCGAGCCTGGGCAAAAGCCTTGATTGTTTCCCCGCCTGAAATGTGTCGATTGCGTGTATGTCTGCTGTGGTTATAGCTGTATACCAATCTCGGAGTTGTCAGTCTTCAAAGCTCAGTCCTGCGAACTGCCGCACGGGTGGTAGAGATCGAAGTGGCCAGCCGGCGACAACATGCGAGGTGAAAGGCGAATATGAATTGTGTATGACCATACTTCTAAACTTTGGCATCGCGGCTAGCTGTATAATAAATTACTGGAAAGATGTGGGCCCTGAACATCTTCAATGCACGGAGGTCTTCAATTGCGGCGGCACTTCGCTGACCTCTAGGAGCCGGTCACTGCAGCTTCGACCGGAAGAGCTCAATGACGGATTGGAAAAGCCAAGCCGGAAGGCTATACCCACCGCCCTTTTCGTCGGAGAACAAGGTACTTTGCCTGTGTAGGCCCTGAGTGGCTAGGTAGAGAACCGGCGTCTGCTCTTACATACATCATTCAACTTTGTCGGTGCCGGCCCTGGTTACGGCCAATTAGGTATCATAGGAGCAGATTCTCTAGCCAGCCTCGTCGGCCTGCGCGCCAACAATTTCTCGTTTCGATTATCAGGCACAGTGGTTGGTTCGGAATGTTCCGCTCGAGACATGCGTCTGCATCGGCCCGCATAGTAGAAATGCTCAAATTTGCATCCTAAAAGCGGCCAGGAAAGCCCAACCCGCCACCCGATCCTTTTTCCTAAAATCAATTCGGTCAGGTAAGGTACCTAATTGTCTTTCCTGCGCTCCGATCTTTACCCACATTGCACTCGGCCAAGTCTCGCTCCTTCTGCCCAGTCTATTCTCTACCTGAACTTTGATCATGGGTTCCAACGACGTCCCCCCACCTCATGTGCCAGCGCACGTGGTCCCCATGTGTAACCTCTTTCTCCAGGCAGGCGGGGGTCTTTGGACGCTTTCTTACATCCTCATGGTTCGGGAGTCGTTCAAGAGCCGGTCCTACGGCATGCCCCTCTTCGCCGTCGCCCTCAACTTCGCATGGGAAACCGTGTACGCGCTTTATGTCGCCGAGTCACCTCTCGAGAAGTCCGTCTTCTCCATCTGGATGGTTCTGGACTGCGGTATGGTGTATGGGATGATGAAGTTCGCCAAGCACGAGTGGAAACATGCGCCTTCCGTCGCAAACAACATCGTGCCGATATTCGCCGTCATGACTCTCGTGGCGACGGCCGGACACTGGACGTTTGCCAAGTGGTGGATTGATAACGACATGGGAAGGCGGGAAGGCAAATTCTACCGGGGTGTCGTCGGCCCCGATACCACAGAATTGGGCTACTGGAGCGCCATGGTTTGTCAGGTATATCTCTCCTCGTCGAGTTTGTGCCAGTTGGTGGTGCGACAACACTCTGGAGGCGTCAGTTGGAGTATTTGGTAGGTCCCTCGATTTCATCCGTTGCCTTAAGTTCCAGCTGACGCAGATGGTTTAGGGGCAGTAGAGCGCTGGGTTCGGTTCTAGGGTTTTATATGGTATATGGTTGGGAGTGGTATTTCTGGACCGAGGCCCACGAATACTTTATGTCGCCTTTCGGCATGTTCTTGTGGGTGACGTGCCTCGTGTCTGACTGTGTTTACCCTTTTGCGCTCTGGAAGATACAGAAGACGGAAGTGCTTCTGGCTGACGGAAGGAAGGTGGCAGCGAATTCGGTCGAGGCAAACGTCATGGTCAAAAGCGACTGATCGCTGATTCTGGAAAGTGCCTGGGGCAGAGGCAAATAAAAGCTTGCAATTACGACTTCTTGTCTGATTCTTAAGTGTCTCTTCTGATAAAAGCTGCATGAAAATTCTACCTAATCACTCCTTCCGCTCATTATGGCCAACTTCGCCGAAAGGAGTCAGGTCATCGCGGTAGGGCTTCGTTGCCTTTCGGGCTTTTTCCTGATCGAAGCGCCACACACCCTTCGTTCTGTCAGCGTCAAGCTTCCAGTCTGGAGTGATGGCAAGTTCATGAAACAGTGCGTCATCTTCGGTCGACGAGAAAAACTTTGGTTCCCATTTCGTGTTCTCAGCTGCCTCTTTCCTTCTCATTGCTCTCTGGGCTTCCTCCAGTTTGGACTTCTCCTTGATTGTGGTTTGAATATCCCCCTCGGTCAAAGCGGTAAGAACTTCCTTCCATGCATTTCTGGTCTCCCAAGGATCTTGATCTTCCAGGGGAACAGTTTGGAGGGGTGCAGGAGGAGACAAACCCGGCACACAGGTTTCCGTGTCACTGGGGTCTGTTGGATTGGAGATCGTGAAGCTTCCACTCCACTGACCGCTTGCGGTGTAGATCGGAGTCTTGGCATTGTCTGATGCTCGATACATATTTGCCGTGAAACTGTTTCTCACCCCGGAGAAGAATCCCTCGCCCAAAAAGGTGATCTCCGAGATGAATCCGCTTGAAGATATGATGTGGTAGGTTCCACCGAGTTCCGGGTAGAGACGCCCAGAAAGGAACCCCTTCACTTTACAGTGCGGAAACGGGATCAAGTAGTGTTCGTTATATTTGTCGAGATGAAGCATTGCGTGACCAGTTTGTTTGACGTTGAGGAAGCCATTGAAACTCATCTCCACCCGGACATATCCAATCCCCTAGGAAGGACGTTAGGTCTCCGGAATCAATGAAGGGGACTGTGCCGACCTACCCTAATGGAATGTTCCTCGTCCCACATGTAACACGCGGTGATAGGGGGGTGGTGGCTGTGGTGCAGCGTAAGCATCAGCACCAGTGCTCCTCACGGGCCTTGACTTTGCGACTCGGAAACATTCACATACCTGACTTGCTCGGTGATCATTCTGGCGGTCGATGTTTCATCGGTCCAGTGGCCGAAAAAGAGCTCTCCCAAGAATGCATTCAACGGCTTGCGCATACTAGCTTTCTCATCTTGGCCAATGTAAAATTGTGATTTTAGAGATGACATAATCCAACGGAGCACAGCAAGCGCGCGCTTCTCCGGGTTCGTCTCGAGAGCCGCGGAGGTAAACACTGAAGGCCGTTCTGTCCAACAAGACGGGATCTCCACGACAGAGACGGGTGCAAGGAAGTACGGGGGAGCCGTGACATTCGCAATGTCGCCCTTGATGGTGCCGAGAAACTGTCTCTTTGGTTAACAAATGATCACGACTCAGATTCTGATTGTTCTGAGCGGTCCGTACCGCTATGAAGTCTCTGAGCTTGGAGGAGCGCTCCATCTTGGGACGCGTTGACTGCTATGCTACTAGGGATGATGAAAAAGATGGGGTGGGGGGGGCCCAAGGTAGAGGGCGAAGAATCGGATTTGTTTCGCTGATGAGTGTTGATGACACACTGAGCGCTTGCCGAGCCTCGTCGCAGGTATATCCCATATCCGAGGAGTAGGTACTCGGTACTTATGATTCATACCCCTCGCCGCTTTAATCACTGCAGTGACCCATGCCCCGTTGACATGTCTTGAGTTGAAGCCTTATCTGTTGCCTCACTTTTCTTTTCTTATGATTGGTTAATGCTGCTCGCCGGTCCGCCATGGCACGGGAAAGGAAATCCTGTTGTCGCACAACAGGCTGTGTGGCGTCCGGCTTTGCGTGGACAGAGGCAGCGTTGCTTGGCTTCCGAGCCCAATGGCAATGATTAAATTTGATTTGCTCTATGCGCTGAAACGTGGCTGTTCCCTGCGGAAAACGATCAAAGCGTGGGGACAGATAGGTCTATCGCGATACGTACCTACCTGAGGTAAATAGAATGCAGAGCCTCAACCCTAGGGCCAGGCTCTGTAGGTTCAGGGTGTGATAAAGATCTGGAGAGACATGTGTATATTATTCCGCGAAGCCGAAGGTGCAATGCCCAGGCTTCTTCCATGATTTGAAGGCAACTTGACACAAGAACAACTTGAAGATTCATAACAGCGTTAATAACTTTATTCCTCAACAGGATGATCAATGCGGTGCTATTTTCTCTGGCTGCAGGCCTCGTCTTGGTCTGGTACTACCGCTACACCTTATTATGTCCGCAGAAGAAGACCACACACCCTCAGTACCCCAATGGCCCCATCCCACTCCCATTTGTTGGTAATATCTGGACGATACACAAACTGAACGTTGACGCCGAGAAGACTTGCCGAAGTCTCGGTTCGAAGTACAAGGACCTCTGCATGCTGTGGTATGGCTCATCCCCGGCCCTGCTCGTCAACTCCCCTCAGGCTGCACACGATCTACTCCACCAGGTAAGGGGACATCCGCCCAGTTGAAAAGGATCTGAGAAGATACCTGGTTTTTTGACTGAACCTTTCAGATGAGCATATCAACAGCATCCCGCCCAGATCATAATTCATTTCGGTACACTATTTCCCCTGGTAAATTGGTGATGACACCGTGCGGAGAGACATTCCGACTCCTTCGCAAGACATATCACACGCTCCTCAGCCCACGGCAATCCTCGTCATTTCACACATACCAAGACCAAGAGTCAAAAGTTCTTCTTCAAAGCCTACTTGACACTCCTCACGGGTTTCTCAAGGCCACCGAGAGATTCGCCTTGAGCGTCATCTTTAGCGCAGTGTACGGTGTCCGGCTTGCTACCCTAGACCACCCCATCATTGTTGAGTTCTATCAGATCTGGAACACTTTGCTCTTATGTAAGTTGTCCCGATGGGGGAAATCTCAACTGCTCACCTCATTAACCCCGTGGGAAGACTTTCTACCGGGGACTTGTCCATTCGACATCTTCCCTTTCCTGCTAAAGCTTCCATTATGGCTACAGCCGTGGCATCGTCTGGCGGACAGACTCACAAAGCGTGAGGCTGTCTTGCACCGTAAGTTCTTGAAGAATTTGAAGTATGAGTTTTCGGAAGGGTACGCGCCAGATTGCTTTGGTAGGACGCTTTTGGAGGTGAGTCGCTGAGAAACGGAAGCGACATGAGAGCGCAGCTGAAAAAACGTTGTAGTTGCAGGACAGTCAAACCGTGGACGACGAGCAGGCGATGAACATTCTCGCCATGTTGATTGGGGCCGGTTCGGATACCACCAGTAGTGTTCTCCAAACATTTTTCAAGGTCATGGCACTCCATCCAAGTGCTGTCCAGATGGCCCAACAAGGTACCTACCTTACCTATGTGCCTACCTCGAAGGTCATACATGTACTCAACAGTTGTGCAGAGTTGGACAAAGTCGTCGGTCCTGATAGGTTGCCATCCTGGAAGGACGAAAAGAATCTTCCGTACCTTCGTGCCCTAATAAAGGAAGTACACCGATGGGCGCCGATTGGAAATCTCGGTAAGCACTTTATTGATCTGCCCATTCCACTGCACTCTTACTGGGAAAAACAGGTGTCCCCCATGCAACAACCGAGAATATCACATACCGAAACTGGCACATTCCGAAGGGAACAATCATATTCCCAAATCTAACAACTTTGAGCGAAAACCCGGACCGTTACCTTGAGCCAGAAAAGTTTGAGCCACGCAGACATATCGCAGACAACTTGGACGCGTCGGCGTCTGCACTGAATCCCGACTGGACTCAGAGAGATCACTTCCATTACGGCTTTGGCCGCAGGCTATGCCAAGGCATCTTTGTCGCCGAGTCATCTTTGTATATCAGCATTGCACGCATTCTCTGGGCATTTGACATCCAACAAGTGCCGGGCTGTTCTTTGGATATGAGCAGCAAAATAGGTAGGTGGACCCTGCCATATTCCACTCCCGTCATAAATAGGAGTCACTGAGAGACGGTTCTCCTTTCTCTTCTAGGGGGCTTAGTCACCAAGCCAAAGCCTTTTACAGTCATTATTAAGAGCCGTAGTACAGCATATGAGACAGTAGTGCGAAGGGAGGCGGCAACAATGAAGATGAGTCTCTTTTCGCTTGAAGATGAGAGGTTTTGAGATTGGAAAGAGGAACCCGATAGTGGCATGGGGTATGCTATTCATATCACTTGGAATACTAGCTGTTGGTTGCGTTGCATTTATTATGGCACTTGCTTCATATGCAGCCCCCATACCTAGGTATTCTAAGTGTTCACCCTCCTCCCTATGCACCCTCATATAACCCTGGCCCATGGGTCAGGGTTATAGTTCCGACGCTGCCCCCGAGTCCAAAGTGCACCACCAACACTACTTCACCTCCTCAGCCTTTATTATTGTTAGCGCGGCAGGGGTAATTTTCTAGCAACTTCCACCACAACACCCCTTATCACACTAACAATAAATACCGTGGAGGAGGTGTACAAGGTACGAATTCACGTCACCACTTTCAACGCACCCACAACCCATCATAAACCCCATACAAACCATGGGATAATAAAGGTCTTGTAATTAGCAACTTATCAATCAAAGCCATTGTTAACAGGACTCCCACCTTGGTCAAGGTCGCTAGTGACAGTGATGCCAATAGTGGTTCAATGGGAGCTAACTGGGTACTGAACTGGGTGCTACGTGGGGTGAAGAATCGCTTGTGACATTTGTTAGTGTTTTGGTGCTGATCCGTCACAAGCAATAACTCACTCCACGTGGGTGCTTAACTAAGTGCTTAACAAGGTGTTTAACTACCTTACCTAAGGTACCTGGAGCGCGTGGTGCGTTAGTTAGCAAGTAGTAGTGGGAGACGCGTTTTTTTTGAGACGATTTGGCTAGGTAGGTAGGTAATGAAGCCTCTTCGGAGTTTATCACCATCTTCAGACCCTCCCACAAAGTTGTCACTTCAAGTGGTGACGTCTTCATGCAGAATCCGCCGATCCCCCGCTCCATCCAAAATGCTGTCACCCTCGGGCTCACTTTCCCATCTCTTTATTTTTAGACCTCAACAATCCCATAAGTTGTGAAAATCTCTCATCTCGCCTCGTTGCTCTTATTGCTTCTTCTAGATGTTTGCTTTCAGTTGCTTGGCCGTGTGCATCCCACGTGTCTTCTCGAAGCCATGAGATCGCCGATCTGTGCCCACGATGCGCTGGTGCATCTCCGGCACTCGAAACGACAGAGTTTCTCTCAAGGCTCTGCTTTCCATGTCTGTGTTGAACGGTAAAGACTTGTAGATGCCCTCACTCAGCTCTATAAACAACTCATCTCATCTTTGTCCATCCGCTCAAGAGTTCACGAGTCTCCTTACCCGCCGGAAATGTCCCAACTCCCAACCACCGACCCAACCCCGAGGGTTTCCCACGCCCGTCCCGTCCGGCAACTCTCCATCCCAAAGCCGTAAATCCCCTCGCCGATCCCACCGGGCGTGGCTAGTGAACCGTGCCACGAGGTACCAGTACCTCCCTCACCCGCCACAACCTCCCATTGCTCTAACAGAGTTACCCGAACCGGAAATGATGCATCTATCCCATCTCACGAATTTATCTCCTCGCTCTTTTAGCCACAGTCCCAGTCAAGCCTCGTAAGGATGAACGAACACTCGCCACACCCGGCAAGCCCTACAGCCGTCCACGCCGTGGACAAAATAATTGGTACTGCAAGCCAAGATCACACCTTAAGAATAATAGAAAATGCCTATTAACTATCTTTTTAAGGCTTATTACTATCTTTTAAAGTATTTTTAGTATTTTTAAGGCCTATTAACTATCCTTTGATGTCTATTGACTATCTTTTGAGGCCTATTAACTATCTTTTAATACGGTATTCCCCCTTTGCAGTGCCAGTTTTTTTGTCCAAGACGTGCCGTCCTACCACGCCTACCTACCCAAACCCTATCAGACCCAAAGGACATCCCTTCCTGGCCATCTCATTCGCTACTCACACCTTCCCATCAGTCCCCCCATCCTCCAACCTTAAATTTGAGGTACTGCACCCCTCAGGAGAATCCCCATCCCCAGCCTGTGGCTGGTCAGACCCCAAACGCTGTGGCGAATGCACACTGACATCAACCTGATTAGATCTCTGCATTCACCATTTCACCCAAAATGACCACCCAGATGCCGATAAAAGCCCGGGAACTTTGGGAGATGAGAGAAGTGAAATGTGGCTCAACTGTGCATTATTCCCCAGTGTCGTGAGGTGAGAATGACGAAACAGCCACAAAGCTCCTCGAATCTTTGTGGCAAGTACAGACGTGGCTGGTGAGGGGGTGGCGAATCTCTGCACTCCCCAGCTGAGCCAGGAAGACCTCGGGAGTTTCCGTTGTCGTTCGATCTCAATCATTATCTAAAGTTCTTCAAGAAACTATTGTTAGAATGATTTGCGTTCATTGCAGTTGAGTTGAGATGGATGGTTGATCGTGGTGTTAGTGATAACCCCACAGCCCCTTGTTTGCCCCCTTTCCATCATCAACTCAACCACACACAGCTTTCACTCGCCACAATCGTTACGAGCCACAGCGCATGTACAGATAATATCAGACTAACCGTACCCCCCATCCCTTCCAGAAATCCCTTGCCATCACCCTCCCCAAACGCAGATCTCCCGTAGCACAATACCCGCAACTGAGCTGAACCCCATGCTTCTTCACCCACATGACTGGTTGGACCCCCATATTTTCATTCCCGTCCCTACCCAACAACGCGCGGCAGTTACAACCCCCAAAAAAGTAGGTGTGACCGTAGTGGGCATGTGAGATGGGGTGAGACATTTGGGGAAGACCAGTTGACCCAGACTCGTGGGAACCCCCCAATGAGAGAAACATGTGGCGAGTGACCACCACCACCAACCTCAACTTAATTACCCCTCTACCCCTCGGTATCGATAAGAAGCAGGAGGATATCAAGAGTGTGTACATAGCGGCCCGCCTATCCTTCCTTCCCATGTATGTAAAAGCAACGTAACGTTATGCACACACACACATACACACACATGCATTGCGTACCCGTGAAGCTTTCTGCATGCTGTAATGTATCTGCACGATGTTTTCCTCCGGCGGGGGGAAACGTCGCGGCTCGTGCTGCTCGACTCTACACTGTAGAGAGGTGAAAAATGTTCGTGTCACTGTCAGGGTCCAACTTCTGCCGAAACTTAGTGGATCGTGAACGATGAACCGAACGAGGGCCAATATCTCAGATATAGGTCGTTGCACGAGCTGATCTTGAAGTTGTCTTGACAATTCGGTAATCGCTGGTGGTGAACCTTTAAGGTGTAGGTTGTTGCGTGCCTTGCAAGCACTGCAAAAAAGGGGGTGGTAAAGTAAAGACGAACGGCGATGGCTTATATCTATCGTCTCGACTCAACCCATCATTGTCAGTCCGCACGAGAGACACATATCCATATCTCAACTCCGGCATCCGCTCGAATCTGCGACGGACAAGGCGACCGGCATGATCCGAAACCCGCCGACATCTGTACCACTTGAGCAATTCTCAAACAACGCTCTCAAGCTGTCGGTTAACTGCTGACCATGCCGTCCGAGTATGGAGTAAATTGCTGTCCTGTCACGCTGGTGATTCAGCCTCCTTCTCCCGCTGCAAAACTCATGCACGGAACTTGGGGCGATTGCGCTTCTCTCGATGCCTACCGTTCGTCCGTCTCACACAATATAAGCGACGATAGGAGATATCTGAAAACCCAGAACTTGAGGCAAACGCACAGCCACAATTCTAGACCCCTTCCATCTCCCCAGAAAACAAAATCTTCTGCGTGCGTGGTGTCGATCACTTGTGGCTGTCGTGACATTTCGGATCGTCCTTGCGAACTCGGGACAAGATCGGCGCAAAAAAGAACAGCATTCTTCGATCTGCGAACCAGAACGTCAGTTAATGTAAATCCACGACAAGGGGACAAGATGCTAAAAAAAGAGTTACCGATGGAATACTGCTGTTTCTCCTTTCGTCAACTAATGTTCTGCAGTTCCCTCGTCAGTGGATGGAAGTTGAAAAGTCGAGATAATGACAGGAGGAAATCCGACTCTCAAGCAACTACCGTGCCTGTGTAACCCCTAACCCCCATGAGCCCTTCCCCTGAGCTATACACCAACACCGTTTGCTTGACTTGAGCAACGCCATTGGTTCCCCCCCATATCACCCCCGGGGTTTGGTAACAGGAAAAACTAAAAAAGCGAACCGCCCCGAGGAGCCGCATGGCCCGTCCTTTCCGCTGTCAACTTTCCCTAGGTATTGGCCACTCACCGACCTCACCCATCCCATCGCCACAGAGTCCTCATCTCCGATCCGTTTCCCACACGGTACACCACCGGATAGGAGGCTCTCCGAAGCACAACAGTTCCCCATCCCAAACCCAACCCCCGTTGAGCCCAACACAAAGTAACCATCTAGTCGGTCCCCAATCAAATCCATCCATCTCTCCCCTCCCTTCCGTTTCCCCCCCTTCCCTCTTCGGCCTGGCCCTCCCCCTGACCACCTCCTCCCAAACCCAGGCCACGTTACTGCCTGCCCGCGATTCCCCCAAAGCGCCAACACATACATCCACCATCAGATCATCCTCCCTTCAACCCAACCCCAACCCCATCCTCAGCCGCATGACACTGTGGCCCATGACAAAAAAGACATATCTATCTCTCAAATTGTTTCAACCTCCCCCAACCCCAGCAGTCCCAACTCGGTTCCTTCCGCAGTAGCGTCAGCCCAACCGGAGACTTTGTTCCTTTCTCCGTCCGGGGTCTCTCCTCGTTTTGTTTCCATTTGCGTCTGTTTCATGGAGAAAAAAGTGGCTTCCTACAGTACACCGGCAGTCAATGTGTGGACATGGTTGTGTAATCTCCCCAGGGTGCCAGCCCATTTCCTTTCCTACTACTGTACATGTACACTAGGCGCGCGGAAAAGCGAACCTCCCCCCTGCCCCTGGTCGGTCTGAACGAAAACGTCCCTTCAGGAACACCTCCCTGAACCTTCTGGTTATGCCCATGTCGTTGCCCTAAAGCCAATTATTGGCAGTATGAAACGCTCTATCGTCATCAAAAACGGTTCCGTTTATGCCTTGTCATTGGCCCACAGGCGCATGTCGGTTTGATCAAGTGCGACGGCGCGTTTGAAGGGGCTGTCGTTATCCAGAGCTTGCTCTAGCACAGTGACCTCGGTGAGAGCGAAGAGCGCGGCTGAGGATGTCACCGTGTCGTTCCAGTCGCCCTGTAATGTTAGTGCCAGTGCTATGTTATGCAGTCACAAACAGCCAGTAAAACTCTATAGTCAACCAAAAACATGCTTCTTTAATTTGAGGCTTCCCATGGCTGTAGGAATGACCCCAGTCTTGAGCCCAATATCATCCATCATCCACTGTCATTATATCCGAAATTGTCCGCGCTTCTCAAAGCTGTAGACCATTGCATGGTGTACAAATATATAAGACAAAAAATAGGTCGGCAGTAATACTCAAGTATGGTATTGTAACAGCACCTCGTCAAGAAATAAATCGTTTAAATCACCCCCAAAAAACGCACTCAATAGAAAAATGGCCATCCATGTTTGAACCATCATCTTCAATCAGATACAAGAAAGTTGAAGAGAAGAAGAAAACCAACACAAAAAAACGCTGCCCATCGAGGGACTTGGTATCTCAGAAGGAAAAAGACTCGTTCAGAACGCCAAAGCAGCACGATCCCATCTTTCCATCATGCCGCGATTTTGATCTTGACAACAGATTGCCGGTGGTTCGTGCCGCGAACCTCAACTCCCCGCCTTCTAGAACCAGCCCAATTCGATGTTTCTTGTTGCTTCGTTAAACATCCAAATCCGTATTGCTCCTTGCATGTTTTGTTACCGTAGGGGATCGGATTTAATACCGTAACCGGAGCTCGTAGCCCCGCTGTGTGTTGTTGTTATTAGACGGAGAGGGCATATCTGACTCCCCAGGGGCGTCGATGGCCATTTCCCATTCGCGCTTGACGCCGGAACCGCCTACCTCGATGACCTCTAGTGTCATGTCCTGGCCTTCAGGGATTTCGCGGATGACGTCGTCGTCCATTTCCACTTCAATACCGCGGGGCAAAACATGAACTGTCCGGACCACTCTGCCAACATCAAAGTTGTACTTGACAGAAAGTCTTCCGACAAACTCGGAAAGCGTCCTTTGCATCAGATATACCGCCCGGTGCAGCTCCTGGCCCGATGGCTCCGAGAAGTTTCGCCGGGCCACGTAGAAGCAAGCCACGGGTTTGGCGGGGCGCTCTTGCGGTGGTCGGTAGGATGAATCAACACCCAGAGCCTCAATCCATCCGGTGAGGTGACCAGCTTCGTCCACCTTTCGGACCTTGGTAGGCTGGTTGCCGCCTTGTTGAGAACCGTCGGAACCAATCTGATAGTCTTGCCAGTTCGGCTTGCCGGCCACCGAGGCTTGCGAGTGGAGTGAGAGTGAGCTGGGAGACGGCGAGACGAGGGAGGATCCAGCCATAGAGCTACGCTCGCTTCTCCAAGCAGCGGGATCTGTGTCCACCTTGGTGAGATCGATTGGCTCTCCGGGAAGTGCAACCGGATGAAGATCCGGGTCATCGATATCGTCACCGCGAAGATACAAAACACTCACGGGACGAGTGCTGGTAAACATGTCCTGTAGAGTCTGAAGCTTGAAGTGAAGGTCTTCCTCGAGATTTGGCCTAGCACCACCTCCGGCAGAGCTGGCTGATGACATGGACCAAGTGCGTTTGTGCTTTTGCACCTTGCCGGGTCTCTGGACAGCCTGGCTCTTAGACTGCGCTCCGCTGGGTCTCTTGCGCTTCCCGAAATCCTTCATTCCACTTTCGGCCTGCGCAATTTGCTGCTTAAGTTTATCGATTGTTTTTCTGACGTGCGCAACATCATTGGAGAGTTTGCGCTCCGCACCGTGGTCACGGAAAAGCTTGACCTTGCAGTAGCAGATCTCAGCTTCCGGGGCTGAAGGTGGCGGTGACTGAGAAGGGTCGGCGGGGAGGATATGAGTCTTGGCGCAGAGCCTCACCGGAATGCCCTTGACGCCCTTGGAATGGCTGAAATCGGTGGAAAGGAAGTTGAAACGGACGGCAATGTTGCACTCGACAGCACCATTGATGCCGGGCGTCCAAATCACGGAAAATCCGTCAAAAGAAGCCGTCTCGAGCTCGATGCGTGCACGCTTGTCGTCTCCTTCATTGGGCTGACCCGCCTCGACATACTCGACAGCCTGAAGCTTCCCTCCTCTTTGATGAGCCTCGTTAGTGCCACGGCCTTCTTTCCACAAGCTCCAGCACACGCCTGGCTTTTGCCTTTGCTGCTCGTCCTCAAACGAGATTCTGACAAAGGTGCGGAAACGTGTTCCTGGCGCCATTGGGATCGGTGGGTTAGTGTCGACAATAGAAAGCGAGTAGGCTTGGCCCTTGTTGAGATATGTCACGGGAATCTCATCCGCATGCTTGATCATGGCTGTTGGGGCATTCAGCGCAGTGTGGAAGCGGAACTTTTCCGCAGATGCCGGAAGAGGAACTGACATGGACATTCCATACTGCCGTGTCTGGAAGGCGACCATGGGAGACTGTCCGTGGAATTTGCTGTCAATGGATCCCATACGTTCATCTGCAGGGTCGGAATTCATGGGGGAGTCATCTTGGTCCATGGTCTCGTAGCCGGTGTCTTGGTGGAACATTGATGGGGCAAACGACGGTTGGGGGGGCTGCGGCTGCACAAAGGGGTGGAACTGATGGAACTGCTGAGGATGGCCAAAGCCATGATGAAATCCGCCCACGTCCATCGAGGTCGTCCCGGAGTGAAGGGCGTCTCCTGATGTCGGCAGAGACAGCGGGGTTTGCAATCCCATGCCCAGGCCGAGAGTAGGTGTGTGCAAGTCGCCAGCCGTAGGGTGATAGAGCGTATTCGTGCCTCCTGGGGTGGGCGTATAGTATCCGCCGGGCTGGTGAAAGTTCCCGAAAGAAAACGAGCCCGGATCTAACAGCGACGGCGTGAATCTCCATGGCTCATTCGCCGCCGCTGCCCGAGGTGTCGGGTCCTGGTCGCGAAAAGCCTCGTGGCTTAGAGTTTGGGACCTACTAACGTCCGTGTTAGTCAAACGGCTTCTCAACGGGGAGGCGCCAAGCCCGGGAGCTCTGGAGTCAAACGTTGACCCCGCGCGCCAAACGTCGAAAAAAGACAAAATCTCCAAGGCACACACCTTTCTTGCGCCGAAACAGCAATGCCAGGGTGGCCGGCGGTTGTGGTGCTGGCTTGCTGCACAGCACCAGCGGATGAAGTTACAGCAGCTACTTCAGGGAACTGTTGTCTAAAATTGGCCAGCAGATCGTCCCCCGGCTTCTGCGAGCTCGTCCTAAAAGTCAAAAATCTCGTGTCAGCGCAGGTTCACGGGCCGAGGTCATGGTCCAGCCCAAATTGGCGCGGACCTCTCTTGGGTGGTACGATCTTTTCCGACAATGGATGGGAAACTCACCTTTGGCGGAACATGATTGCGATGAGTGGGCACTGTCCAGTGACAGTGTTATTGGAGAAAGACCAACAGCTTGGTAGCGACTGTGGAAAACGGCTCTGGTATGGAGCGCTCCCTTTTCTCCGTCAAGCGCGCTCGTGTAGCAGGTTATCGCGGTCGGTTGGCGGGCGGGAGCGATGGTGGGATGGTGGGGGAAGGTGAGGAGAGCTCGTGGTAGGTAGGGAACAGCCACCTTATCGTCGAGATCAGATGTTCGAGTTCGGTGTGCTCTCAGAGAGACGGAACGAGAGGTGTGAGAGAAAAAAAAGTCAACAAGCGAGAGAAAACGGCAAAATGCCAGGCAGAGGGTCAAGTTATGATCTGGTATCCGGTAGGTCCAGTAGGTCTCTCGGGTGCATGGACTGGACGAGAGGTGCGGCCGGCCTTGTATATACCGGCTGGTACAAGCTCAAATAATAAGCGCGAAAAGCACAGGCTTCGTCTGTGGATCAGAAAAGAGAGGGGAGAACTGCAATGTCGGAGATGGAACAGAGGGATAGGCCTGAGTTCAGAGTTTTGACTGACAGGCCGAGGTGGAGGTGTGTGGCCGGGGTCAGAGAGGTACCTTGTTAGTTATTATGGAGATGGGGGGGATGAGATGGGGATGCGTGAAAAGGTGGTGCGCTATAGGGTGTGCTAACTCGTTTGAGTAATCCACTGTCAGGTCAGACGAGAAGGGGGTGGGGCCAGAAATGCTGGGCCGGTGTCGAGGTATCCTTACATGCATGCATGGAGAAGAAGAGAAGCACAACGGGCCGAGAAACGACTCGACGGTGCGGGAAATTGTTACGAGAAGGGTACCGTACCGCTGGGGAGGTCAGGTGGTGGACATGGCTGTGGGAGCGGTTGCCACTGTTCTACGGGTGCTAAATGGCTGAAAGAATATTTCTTCTCGGTCAAGAAAGAACAGAGAAAAAGCGAGTCGAGGTACCTCCCTCTCCAGACAGTGTCTGTCCTCAGCCTGACGCGCCTTCTGGATGGGCATTGCGAATTGCATGTCGGGCACACCATCCCTGGTGCGGGGTTTTCCTGTGCTTCTCCCACGAAATGGCAAGGGGTGTCTCTACCAGGCACCACACTGCTCCATACCTATCTCACTCTCGCTAGACACTTCCACGGAAGGCACCAGCACGCAAAAAAGTAATGGTTAAATAACTTATTTTGCTAACAAGAAGACTGGGCGTGACAGCATGCAGCTAGAGAACATAATAAAATTGAAGGGGGGGATGGATATACTGGTCTCGACCCACACGGGGGTGTGTCACATCGCCCACTGCAGAACAAGCACCCGCTGTGCCATGAGATGGATGCTCATCTTCCAGAAGAAGAGAGGAGCTGGTAACGATGGGGTCATGCTGTCAACGGTCTAGGAAAGAAGCCACCAGTTAATCTCCCCAAGGGGAGGAGGAAATATGCGTGTCCTGGAGATCGAGATCGAGGTAACGGGGCTCTCGGAATGGGAGATTGCCCGCGCCTCCATTCACATTTGGCAGGAGCGGTTCGGTCGTCCGTTCTCAATCGAGCTTGTCAGGCGGCAGCGCTTTCCGAAAGTGTCAGGTTGTGTTGAGAGAATCCGATTGTCCAATGCCTCGCATCGCCGTTATACATATAGCACGGCTATTAAGGTAATATCGTTGCGAAGTGCGTCGGATAATGTACAGCTACATTATCCAGGAACTGTGGCTGTGTTCAGCCACTCGCCTCAAGCTTGCGAAGCTTCTTCTGGCGTACAAAAGTTCTAGCCACATTTGCCTACACCTACACCACACTTCGAAGATGTGGCAGTCGCTAATTATATCGGCTTTACAGGTTGCGGGAGAAAAACACAGCCATCCGTACGCAGGGAACGTTTGTCAGTGCTGAGCAATGCTCAATGCCCTCCAACAAAAGGTTCGCCACGACTTTGGTGTTTTCAACGGATTTTGTGTGAGTGCCAAACCCCCCTCCCCCACCCGAACGGCAGAGGACTCGTTGCGGTATGGGGTTCCGTCTTAGCCCTTGAGCTGGCGCAGGAATTAGCAGGGCTATCCTGGGACTCACCGTTTTTATCCCGTCTGGCCGTTTTGGGACCATCTCGTTGTACCGTTGTCCAACTAACAATCCGGCTGCCACCTTCGATTGCGGTGTCTACTAAGACACTTTGGTTATCAGGACCTCAAAACTCCAGACATCTCTTGAAGAAGTCTCACAATTCATCTTTTTGCGCTCGACGAGGACCCCTCTTTTTCGGGGTCTGGGGTCCTCCGGGGTGTTGGTCGTCTCGGCCTCGCAGTCCCGGGCAAGGATCTGTATTCACATCCTCATCCACTAAAAACGCTCCGGTACATAAAAACTCTCACAATTATGACGTCATACTTTTTTCCCGTTAACTGTCTTCCATCTGATGAGGCTGACTTGCCCAATTAATCTAGCGCCTGAGAACACGCCACAGAGGTACATATTGAACTATTCAACAGAATCTCTTCACGTGTGCTTGACACTGCAATATCGACAGACAATGACATCTCAGCTGTTCACCAGCTCGTTCGCTCCTCTGCGGCGGTATCGACCCGCCCGGCCCACAGCATAAACTCATCCAATCTGGACAGGGACACCCGTGTCGGCTTGAAGACAATTACGTCGATCTCGTCTTCTTTGGGGCTCCCGAGTCCCAAGTTTCAGTATCGGCATTCTGGAAACATTCTGGCGGCAGAATGCCAGCAGCACAGTCTTTTTCCCACTCGCTTACGCCGTGTCACCGGGCCACGAAGTGAAAGCACACTATATCTGTCCCGAGTCTGGGCTGAAGTGCCTCCATACATGAACTATGGCATGTATGCACAATGGCAGGAAGCAGACCGGAATACCCTTTGCGCATAAGGCTGAGTGTTTACATGTTGCAGAAAAGGTCTCGCCGTCTCCAGCGGCAACAAAGTGAACCGACAGTGGGGGCAACAGCCGTGACAGGACAGGCCAAGCTCTGTTGACCTGCATCGCATGCAGTCGTCAGTGCTGGGTCCAGGCGGAAAGCTGGCCAGAACCAGGTACTCCAGACGGGCTCTAACGGTCGTGTGTGTAGAAAACAATACCACAGCGGTGGAATGCTCGCCTTCAGTGCGCCGACAGGGCCGGAATGGATAAACACTTTTTTTTCATCACGATCGGCCCGCTGCGTGCACAGGCTCGATCTCCCCGATCTGCAAGGGGCCCTCGGGATTCGCTGCGACGATTCGGTATCATTGCTCTTCCAAAGTCGGCAAAATCAGCACTGCTACAAAAAGGGTCGCGAAGGGTCGCGAAGGGGCGCAAGACCCTGAGATCTGCTGTAGCTTCACGATCTCTAGCTACTATTAAAAGCATGCAGTTGGAAACCCTTTGTATTTCCGAATACAAATGCATTCACCATCGGATACCACATGCTGCTTTCTCGATGCTAGCTACCAGCACATACTCGCTGCCCCCGACAATGAGACGACCTCTACCACACCGTATTGCATATCCGCAGTCCACTACATACTCAACACGGAAGGCACTTTGCTAAAGGCACGCCATAGTTCATCTCTGGGATACCCTCCTCTCGACTCGAAGCTATTCGCAGCACTCTTGTGGGTCGTGCACCCGATGGGCCCATCACTCAGCTCAATATCAATGACGTCATTGCTCCACATCCTCCGGAGCGTTTCAAAACCCATGTCTACCGCCAAGCACGAGGCGCCAAAAAGAAAAGAGGGGGACGGGACGATACCCCAGCACCTTTTTTGTCGCGGGAAGGGAATCCGTTCGTGCCGTTTCCCGGGGCTATTTTGTTGTTCAGTTGGGTGGCCGGTGGTGGCCAGTGGTGGCTGCCTCTACGTGGCATTGTTCCATAGCACCATTCGAATTTTTGGACGGTGCTCACAGCTGGCAGCTTAAAAACGGCCGCCCCCAATTGCCTGAATTATCATCATTCTCGCAAACTTCACCGCTCCGAGCTGATCACAAGATAATGGCATCAAGACACCCGCCAATGAGAAGGTTCGAAATTGATAGCCCCCCCATCAGATCATTGCCTACAAGGGATACAATGAGGAGGGTGGGCGCAACCTCTTGCCGCGTGTTCACAGAAACACCCGCCCGGTCTGATTCGCCAACGAGTTGACAGTCCTGCAGCCGAGACGGTCCTGCAGCAGCTCCGACGTCATTCTGGCATGTCAGGACTGCTTTTTGTCGAATATCGGATTGTTGCCGAAATCCCATTGCCCTTTTCTCCTTTGGAGGGTGCCTCGAATGGTGCGGTGTGTGGCTGTGGAAGGGGTGGTGTGTGCGACGAGGCTGTTACACTAGGATTCATCTCAACCCAACCGCCAGCCCCCCCTCATTCCGCCGAGTGAACCGGCTCCTACGCTTGTCGGAGCGAACACCGTTTATTTTTCGGCTAGTGGGGGTGCCAGTCTTGGGTCCGGCCCATCAGACGGAAGATGACGTCATAATGCAAATGTCAAGGTGGGCACGGACTCGATTCTGGTCCACCCCCATCTGTCCGTGCTCTTCAGTTCTGACAAGCGCGGTGGAGCCTTCACTTGAGTGAGCAAGGGGCTGCTTGAACGACACGCCTCCAACAGATCGAAGAAACACGAGATGATCGCTGGTCCGTATCTTCAGCGTTTGTTGCTGATCGCCGCATCACTCAGCGGCACACACGACACCCTCCTACGGACTCTAGTCCGGCAGTTCCCAACGGTGGAAGCTCCATGCAATGCTACGATATCGCAGCACACCACACGCACACCTTTGTTTTTTTTTTTTTTTCACTCGGCCCAGGGTACGCCCGGGTGATAGTGCTGCTGCTACAAGGCCCGGAGTACTTGTCGAACTGTGGTGCTTAATCCATCGGCGATATCAACACATGCATTGTCGACATACCCATTTCTCACCAACCTCGGGACTTGAGCGGAAACGGCTTGACTGATAATATCTCGAATATCTGCAGAGCTGATTCTGCGAGACAGATTGATACAGAGCTTGGAGTCTAGACGATGACCCCGTAGATTGTGGTATTTATCGTCAGTTCTGTCTTTTGCAACCCCCCGGTCTCGGCTGCGGTTATCGCCGAAACGGACCGGCCTGCACGGCGGATGCCGTACATGAAGTATAGCGTAGGTAGGCAGGATGATTCACGGCTAAAGATTGGCGTCCCATCCCGAGTCCCCCGGTTGTCGGTGGCCGGAGGGTCACAGTATTGGCTTCGGG
Organism: Triangularia verruculosa; assembly: GCA_033296885.1. Taxonomy (NCBI): domain Eukaryota; kingdom Fungi; phylum Ascomycota; class Sordariomycetes; order Sordariales; family Podosporaceae; genus Triangularia; species Triangularia verruculosa. The sequence continues at coordinate 206,387 of MU863888.1, forward strand.
GCTTATTACGGGACCAGATTTAGGAGCTGGATGGGGAGCAAGCCCACGTCTCTGTAACACAATTTTCTGAAAGATGATGAATATTTGGACAAGATTTGTCAAAGGGGTGATGGGCGGTTACAAAAGGGCGCTGCCGATACTCTACGCGTCATAAGTAGGATATTATGATGATTCTAGAGTTTCAAGGCTTTTTAGGAGAAATGAGATGGGAGGCTGAAGGGCTACACAAAAGAGCATGTCCAGATATCTTCGAGCTGTCATCATCAGTCCCTTACCCAAAAAGAGAAACTATTTTCAGGGTCCTCTTTCTTAGTATAGTACAGTGCCAACAAGTGGGATACTGTTTTTTCTTTAAAAATAAACTTGGATGTGTGGTTTCGATGGTTGGGGACAGCCAATCTTTACCCTGTTTGTGCAAACTACCGTCAACTGTCAACCGTCAAACGGTTCAACGGTTCTTTCTTTCTGCCCTGCCGTCGCCGTTGCAGTGCGTTAGTTAGGTATTACCCCGCGGCGGGCTTGAGAACGCTGATCATTTTTATTGTACACATACGCCCCTGCGTGTGTCTTTGGGGTATAGTGTGGTGTGGTGTGTGGTTGCGTGGTGCCCATGCTCCTGCGTTATGTAACGGCTTTGCAAGTAAATTGGGAGAGAAACGCTTGTTCGATGTCGGAGGAGGGAAATTTCCTTGAATGCCCGGCTAGTGGGTTTGGTCAAGGTTAGATGGATTGCAATTACCTAGGTAGGGTTGGTGTAGTGTGCAAATACAGCTTTGCATAGACAACCTATTGTTGGTCAAGTTGAAGATTTGGCCGGGCAGATTGAATACGAGCGAAAGGAAAGGTTTACATCATCAAGACGGATATGAACACTAAGGCTCCTGTATATCGAGGTAACTATGATATGTTATATACATGATAGTCCGAGGGTTCTATAGGTATGGGCTGAACGAGAGAGGTTTGACAACTTAAAATGGTGTAGTTGAGGGGAGTTATTTATAAACGATCAACAACACCACCTGCCCAACAATACCTCCCGTTGTTGGTAAGCTACAACGTAGGTAGGTATTTAATATGGGAAATGGGATGATGTGCGCACATGGGAAAGTGAAAAATGGCATGACAATGATGGGACAGACAGCTCGGGTGGCGGGCTTGTGTTCCCATGTGGTAAGTGCTATGACTGTCGATCACCGATGCCGTGCTTCTTGACAGCTGGGCTGTGTGCAGAAGTAGTGTATGGTGATTAGCTTCGTTCTGTGGTTTTCCAGAAGCAGGACTTGAGAACCGGTGCCTCGTCCCTGCGTGGAATACTTGCATCTTCCATGCTTGCCATGGCACCGGGTATTCAACACGAGTTGCCCGTGTGGCTGGTGCTGGTTGCAGTTAACGGTGTGAGAGCAACGAAAACCTGGAAGCTTCCCTGCCGGTAGTTGCATTTTCTCGTACGGGGAGTGTGACGATGGACTTCGGTTATGAGAATACCACGTGCTGCTGGTTGTTGGTGATGAGTTCTAGAAAGGATGCTGGATCTTAACTCCCGTCTGCTCGACCCTGAGTGTTGCAGTCATCGTAGCGAGGTGGATTGGCCGTCTCGTTCCTGGGGGTTACTATCGCCGAGCGAGGCTGCGTGACCAGGGAAGGTTGCAGTTTCTCGTACCTGGTATCTCCTATATTCTGCAGGCTTAGTATAGGTAAGGTGTCCAGTTGCGGCCGTTGAGATACCATCTCCTAATAGCGTGATAACGTCAAGGGGAAATATATGTAAAGCCAGGAAGCGACCGATCGCGGGAACAATAGTATCTTTGTATCTACCATGTCAGACACCATGTGTGTTTGTATAACATCAGGTTACCGGTGATCGACAGAGGGGCACGCCCACGCCCACATCCATCAGTAACCACTCTTTAGCGGGTGATCGACATCCAAATTCCCCGTTATTCCCAGCTTTTGCTACTCCGACAGTGTTGTTCCTGCTCAGTCGGGCTCGCTTCACTAGAAAAGATCATCAAAACAAAAAATAGATCTTTTTTATTTTCGGCTATCGAATACGAGCACGGGCACGGTGTCCCTTGGGAAGCCTTGCCACTTTGCGTACCTACGGCGTTCTCGGGGGGCCTTCGGGTAGGTATGTTGATCATGGAACGGCTTAGGTATGTAAACTCGGGCCGATACTGCGGGAACGGGGCCGGGAGAGGTCAAGGGATGGGGGCATACGGGGGGAACAGCGGATGCAAGTGATCGTGCATTTCTTTTGGTCCCTTGCTTCCAGTCTGTGTAAGATGGAAAGCTTGTTCAGGGAGTGGCTTGTCAGGTAAGGGGGGTGTGTGGTATCCACGGGAGCGATTGCCTGGGTGCCTGGGGACATAGCGTGATGGAATGTGCGGTGGGAGAGAGAGATACGGCATTTTGGCTGTATTTGATATGCATGATAGCGGATAGAGTGGTGGGCGTGAAGTGAGAGCGCCGGTTGTACTGTACCGTGTTATGGACGACTGGAACATTTATACATTCCAGGTTACCTACCTACTCTGGATGTGAGAAGAGAGTGAAAAGCAAAAGACGAGATGGCGATAAGCAGAACTATTAGTTGAAGTATAGTCTTGTGTTGCGAGCTTTCTATCGGAACATCTGTCTATCGTCAAGACGAATAACCTTGTTTGCAGTTGGAAGAGCGCGAGTTTGCAATGTCAACCAGCAAGCCGAGCAGTGCTACACAGGTCCCTCATTAAGATACCGAGTACAACGTCACATTAACTAAGAAATGGTAGAGAACTTGAAGTTTGTTGACAAAATCCCATCTCAGTCAGTCCCTACTTACCTACCTACCTAAGAAAGGAGAGCAGAAGAATTGCAGTTTTGCTTCCATATCTGATCATGCTTAAGGCAACATAAGCTCACATAGGAGACCGGAAACTTAAGCATCCACGGGATAGGTATGCTGTTAGTGATGGTAGGACGGCTTTTGAGATGGTTGATGGGGCTTGGAGACAGTTAGAAAGTCCGCCTAAGATAAGTCGATTTGCTACAACTTTAAGGAGTCTCGGGGGAAATTCAGGGGCTGTCCTGCACATGTCCGATGACTTACTGAGCCGCTTCAAATAGAACAATATGCTCGACATCCATTGATAGGAAGGGTAAATCACGCTTTGTGTTCCCCTCGTGCTTGTCTTGGGAGTAGGTAGTATAGATGGCCTTGTGTTGATTTGCTCCGCTATTAGTGCCTCAGTTGAAGACAAGTTGTCTCGTGGCACTTAGTATGTACCCGATTTCTATGCCACTTTCTTGATAATTTCTGCTCATTTCGAGATAATGCCTGCAAATAATATCACAAAAGTAAGATAATTGCTCAGAATGCCCAAGGTAATTACCTCATATACCTATGAAGGTTCTCGCCCTGGTACCTACACAATACCTATTATACTTATTCTGTTAGGTATGTAGGTGAAATAGCAGAGTTTTCTTTCCATTTCCTGAAACTTTACTTAAAGGGATCTTTGGCGTGGTATACAGAGCCTTCTCAGTCCGACACCAAGAGTCCAGGTTGTTAGCTTCGTGAGACAGTATGTGAGCTGCGTGGTTGTTGTTGTGCTGATGGCATGTCCCTAATATACTATCACTCTTTAGCAGCCATACAAAAGTCCGTACCTTTTTACCGCAGCAGTAGGATCCCGCATGCTTTGGTGTAACCTCGATATGCTGTGCTCCTGCCACCCTCGACCCTTAGTACCGAAGCTCAGGGGGCAGTTTCGGCGTGTGAACTAGTCACATCAGACAGTTCCTTGTTCCCACGTTCTTCGATCACTCGCCAAGAATAAATCAGAAGCATCTAGACAGATGGCGCAAGGCGGTATTACCGTGTCATCTGAACACTGTCGAGGTAGTCACATCGTCCCGTTGCCGCTCGTGGGTGAAACACTGCATCCTGATTCGCCAGAAAACTCCCATCTAAAGGGAACCGAGAACTTGGGTTTCACTTGAGGGGTTCGGCTGGAATTGAACTTTGCATGTCTCTGGGTGGCCTCTTCGACTTTATCTCTCAGCTCTTCCCAGTCAGCTCCCTCTCCTGGAGCTGCACGCTGAGAACCTCAAGCAAGGGCGACCTAGTGTTTGTATATGTCACGGCACAAACACAAAGAAAGTTGAAGGCTGGAAGGCGTTTTGCCCCGCATCGAACAACCTCTTATCAGTGGCCCCTTGACCCCCCCGGCTTATCGCCGCAAGGTGGCGCTCAGCCTCCCGCATCGGCTGACTCGGTAGCCCCCCAGCAACGCTAGCCCACCGCTCACTGGGAGCTTGTTATTAGCCCTTTGAACCTCGAATTCTACCCCAAAACAGTTTTTGAACGAACTTGGTTCGCCTTGTCATTCATCCTATCCAAACAACCGTTGACGCTTGCCTCCAACCATCGTCGACGAGTCCCTGGATCCTCTGCCGTTTCTTCAATAACCCGCGTGAGCGCTGTGTGGAGGAAACTCTAGGGGCTAACAGCTAACAGCAGCATCACATTATGTCTGGCTGGTTCTCGTCTGCTCCGTCTTCGGCGGCGACACCTGCCGATGCCAACGCCGCCGAGGACCATGCGAGCGATGGATCGAAACTCAAAACCTTCATTGGGATCTTGAAAAAGTGAGTATCAGGAGTACCTACTCTGGTCCTGGGACGCTCTGGTCGAAGCAAGTGCTCAACATGTTTCAAGACCGGCGGTGGACCTCAGACGTGACCCTTTGGCTCACATTATACCTTCAACAGGTTCATCGGAGTGTCTGATCTCGCATCCGTACGATTCTCGCTGCCCTCCCAGCTTCTCGAGCCTACACCGAACCTAGAATACTGGAACTACCTTGACTCTCCAAGTGCTTTCGCTGCGATTGGAACAGCCGACGACCCCGTGGATCGCATGCTCGAGGTTCTGCGGTTCTGGTTCACCAAGGACTTGAAATATGCCAAGGGAAAGCCGTGCAAGCCTTACAACTCTTGCTTGGGCGAGTTCTTCCGGGTAGGTTCAGGATCAGCAACGGTTGAGCGAGGATGCTTGCTGACAGGATGTTAGTGTAACTGGGAAACTGAGGACAATGCCCCAAGGATCGATACTTCGGCGTTCAGAGGGAGTCCGCCTGGAAGCAGCGGCTCAAGTATGAAGTCTGCCAAGTCTACCATCCCAGCAGGCCTTGGCTCAAATGACCCCCGCGCAGCTTCCACTGTATCAGTCACTCAGTCGGCAGCCAACCCCACGAAGCCAGTGAGGATTTCGTACTTGACGGAGCAGACCTCTCACCACCCCCCAGTCAGCGCTTTCTACATCGATTGCCCTGAAAAGGGCCTCCACGCCAAGGGCTTCGACCAGATCACGGCCAAGTTCACTGGCACTTCGATCAAGGTTATGCCTGGCGAGCACAACTTGGGCATCTTCATTACGGTAGACCGTCGGGACCATGAGACATACCAGCTTACCCACCCGGCTGCTCATCTGGGCGGCATCCTCACGGGCGCTTTGAGCGTGAGCGTTGGCGACATGTGCTACATTACATGCCCCGAGACTAAGCTCAAGGCTATCCTCAGATATTACAATGACGGCTGGCTTGGCAGGACCACTAACAAGATGGAGGGGATCATTTTCCGCTATGATCCTGGGAACGACAACAAGACCCAAATCAAGGATGTACCAGTGGAAGATATCGTCGTTCGCCTTGGAGGCGCCTGGAAAGAAAAGATTGTATTCACGGTTGGAAACAAGCCTTTGGTGAGTATCTAGCTTGCTGGTATCTAACCTTCCTAAGCAAGTTTGTACTAATATGCCTGCAGGACTCCCATCCACCAGAAAAGCAGATTACCATCATCGACATCGCCCCATTGAGTGTTGCGCCAAAGGTTCTCCCGCCCGTTGAGAAGCAACTTCCCAACGAGTCGCTTCAACTCTGGGGTGAGGTCACCAAGGCCATCCTTTCCAAGCAGTTCGGCAAGGCTACCACAGTCAAGCAAGAACTTGAGGAAGCCCAGAGAGAAAAGGCTCGCGAACGTGAGAGGAAAGGGGAGACATGGACTCCGGTCTTCTTTGAGCAGGCTACCGATAAGGCCGGCAAGCCTTCACTGACAGAGAAGGGGAGAGAAGTGCTCAAGCGGCTCCAAGCTGGTAACTGGGATATGGATGGCATTCTTTAATGATGAGGCAGGAATGAATGATACATGACAGTCAAGGGATAGATGTGGATTGGGATTATTTTCGACATGCTCGTTCATTTGCATATCTGCTCTTTCGGGTTGGCGGATGGGGTTGGGGCGTTTATACAGTGGCATGGAGAAGACAGAGGACAGATGGGGGAGATATATGGGGTCATATATATGCATACAACTCTGGGGGCGTACTGGGAACATCTACAGTAGAGCACATTGGATTTTGATCTTATACATTTACCTGATTACGCGTCCTGGGCTGTCTGAGAGGTCTAGATGGAGTAGGTTTTCCGCATCTGTCGTACTAAACCCCAACCCTAGGTTACATCTTGGCGCCAGGCAACCACATGTGCAGCTGCGCACGGAGCGCATTGGAGCTCGTGAGGCTGACAGGCCACCTGTTATCGTTATCAGCAGTCCTAAGCCCCTTTTGCCAGTTGCTGAGGAGAGTGAGAGAGAAAAAAGGCAGCTGCAGCAAAAAGGGAGGAGAGATCCGATCACACGCGAGATTGCTCTCGAGACACAAGGGACATTTTGTTCGAGTTCTCTTCGGGATTCCAATTCAACTCGACCGACGGATATCAAACGAGAAAAAAAAAGAGAAAAAAAGATATTGGACCCTGGATTATATTATCTTTCCAAGCCCGGCACAACCCTGCCAAGCAAAGCCCGCTGCGCAATTCCAAGAAAGCCAAACGGGCTGGTGGTTCAGTTCGTCCCAGAGTTTCCCCGACCGCAAGACACGCGCGGAAACGACCGCTCGCTTGCTTCCATTGACCAGCCGACGACCACCGAAGACGACGAGACATTGATCTCTACGAATTCGACTGATAATCCGTCTTTTCCTCTTGAAAGGAGAGACTTATTGTGGTAGCTACGAACCCCCCGAGTTACCAATCAGCACCGACCAATCCAAATCGCGAATTTCACTCTCAACCTTGCCTTTACCTATCGGTCTAGCCGTACGGATAGCCCCCCCATTAAATCAATTTACCTATCCACCGCCCCCAAAGCGAGAACACGAGCGATCGAATTTATTCTCCCACTCCCACCAAGACATCGCGATACAGAGCCACGACCCAGCGAGCGATCTTGATAACCGCAACAATCATTCTGCCTAACAACAAATCAAAATGTCAACCACATCAGGCCTAACGCGCCGAAGAGGCGGCCCCCCCGCCGGCGGTACCGGCACCGGCGGCGCATCCACCCCGACAGAAGACAGCGGCCGTAACTCGTCTGGCGGTCCAGAAACATCTTACGAGTCTGGGGAGAACGGTCACCGCATCGCTTACGACCCTCGTGACATCTCGGAGAGCGCCGAGAGGTCGAAACAGCCAAAGTTGACGCTGATGGAGGAGGTGCTGTTGCTGGGGTTGAAGGACAAGCAGGTTTGTTACACACACACCCCGTCTCTCCCCATTGGTATTGACAGCAAACCGTAGGGCTATCTGTCCTTCTGGAACGACAACATCTCGTACGCCCTCCGCGGCTGCATCGTCCTCGAGCTCGCCCTCCGCGGCCGAATCGCCATGCAAAAGACGCCTTCCCGGAGAAACTTTCCGCTGCCGGACAGGGTGATCGAGGTGGTGGACGATACGCTGACCGGGGAGGTGCTGCTGGACGAGGCGCTGAAGATGATGAAGAGTAGTGAGAAGATGAGCGTGAGCAGCTGGATTGATCTCATGTCTGGTATGTCGTCCCTCCACGTCCCCTTTACATATCACCGCCGCCTTGTCACAGGATAACTCACCAACCCTCTGCGCCGTCTAGGTGAAACATGGAACCTAATGAAAATCGGCTACCAACTCAAACAAGTCCGCGAGCGCCTCGCCAAAGGCCTCGTCGACAAGGGCATCCTCCGCACCGAAAAGCGCAACTTTTTGCTATTCGACATGGCGACCCACCCCGTCGTGGACGGGGGCGCCAAGGAGGAGATCCGCCGCAGAGTCCGCAACGTATTAACCCAGAGGACAGTGGTGCTGAACAACAGCCAATGGCTGCCAGAGGGGCTCGAGTTCAGGTACATCAGGACGGTGGCGATGGTGTGCGCGGCGTACGCGGCGAACGTGCTTGAGAATGCGCTGAGCACGCTGGGGCACGAGGCGAGGGAGAAGGCTTTCAACCAGACGGATGAGTTGCTGGCGGAGTATTCTCAGTGGCCGTTTGGGAGGGGGGCGGTGAGGAATGATATTGGGGAGAATTTACCGCAGGTTATCACGGAGGTGAGTTGAAAAACCGACGACAATAAATTGAGAAGTGGGGAGGGTTTTTTTGCTGACAGAGTGAAAATAGGAGGTAAATAAGGCCAAGGAGAAGGAACTGCAGCTCGAGGTTGTGGCGGCTTGTTTGTGCGTGTTTACGAGGTTGGATTCGCTGCTTTAAGTTGGTTTGAGGAGGAGGGATTTTGAAAGGGGGTGGGGGGGGGGGGACTTTGACTTGATGATTTGCCCCTGGACGACGAGACAAAGTCTTTGTCCTGCATGCTTCTGATTTTACCCGATACCTAACTACGAGAAACAAAAAGAGACAGCCGACTTTTTTTTTTCGTTCACGATGGCTACCGGATTGGGGGGGGACTTGGGATCTGGAAAGGAGGGTGGGAAGGGCTTTACAGAAAACAGGTCTGATGGCTAGCTACCTAGGGCGAGAGGGGGTGGTGGTAAGTGTCGTAGTTCCCGGGATTCAAAGATGAGTGGAGGGTGAAATGGAATAAGTAATGTAACTTCAGGGAAGGGGGGAAGGCGGACAGACAGACAGATGGGGAACAGGGCAGCAGGGCAGGGCAGGGAAGCGGTTTTAGAATCTTTGTTGCTTATGCCTAAGGCTTGCCGATCGAGGAGGGGGGGTGTTATACCATGTTTACTTTTTTGTTCTTTTTTTTTTTCTTATTTGAAAGCTTTTAAGTTTTATTATTCTGGTTGTTGTTTTTTTCATGCCTTGTTGATATGTTCTGTTTGCGTATGCTGGACGAAAATGGGAAATGAACATGGTTTTCGGAGGTTCGGTTTGATTAAGGGTGGGAATGGCTTATGTTTCGCCGAAGGGGATGGGGAGGGGGAAAGAGGGAGGTAGGGAAGCAAAAATGGAGTTCTTTTTTACATGATTTTGTTTAACAAGGATGTTCCGCTTATTTTACAGCCATATTTTGGGGCTTGATGATATGAGGATTTCAATGTAGGAAAGATGATGAAATAATTCTCTTTTTCCTTTGCCTGTTCCATGTCCTTAAAGGACTGAATAAACGCCAGTTAACCAACCAACATACCCATTCTCTCTTCTTTCTTTTGCATATTGCCTGCTCAGATTTTGTTATCGTCCATCAAACAAAAGGCAGCAAAGACTTCATATATATACATACAGCACAAACAGTCCACCCAACAACCCAAGCGCCAAAAACACCCCGAAAACCAATTACCTCCTCTTCCAAAAAAAGAGACTTCCCAACACATAAGCATCAAGAAAAAAACAAAAAATTCGCTTCTGCGTTTAATGCTGTGCTTTATCAAACAAAACCACCCTTTACTTCCCCTCAAACCCCGGCCTCCCCCCTCCCTTTTTCTTCGTCTGCACCCCCTTATTCTTCTTCCCCTTGCTCCCCTTCCCTCTCCTATTCGCCATCTTCTCATCCTTCCTCTTCTGCAGATTCTCCTCCCTCTTCTTCTGCCTCTCATAAATCGCCTTCTGCACACCCTCCTTCCTCTCCTTCCACTCCTTCTCGCTCTTCTTCTTCCCCTTCTCCTTCCTCTTAATCGCCTTCTTCAGTAGCGCCTCGCTGTCCACCACTTTCTCCCCCTCTGCCCTCTTCCTCGCCGCCAGCCACGCCTCCTGCTCAATCACCTGCTTCTGCTTTTCTTCTGGTAAATTCGCGATCCTCTTCTTTTGGTTTTCGAGTTTCAACAACGCCGTCTTTGGGTCCGACGGCCCCTTCTTCTTGGCGGACCCAGGAGTCTTTTCGTAGGCCGCGTCGTGGGAGAGCTGCGTGCCGTCCGAGAAGGCGAGGCGGCCAAACGCAAAGTTTGTTTCTACCGGTGCTTCGTCTTGGAGGAAGGACGACAGAGCGGGCGAGTCACGCGCCGAGGCGAGGGCGGCTTCCCTCTTCTTTTCTTCTTCGATCTTGGCCTGTTTCCGCATTTCGCTCTTGCGCTCCTTGCGCTTGAGCGCCAGTTTCCTCCGGGCTTCGAGCAGGTCCTCCTTGTTCTTGATGATGTTCCCTTCCGAGTCGGCCGCCTTGCGCGCAATCTTCATGCTGAGGATCTTGGCGGCGATCTTCTCCTTGATTTTCGCCGCGTCGCTGGCGCTGACTGGGGTCTTGAGGTGCTTGGGCCTTTCGGATGGTGGGACGGCGGAGGAGATGGAGGTGGTGCTGCTGGCGGCTACCGAGTCGGTCTTCGCTACGTCCGAGGCGGGGGTATCTCTTGTTGACTCTGAGGCGTTGTCGTCCTCTTTTGTGACCAGGCCAGAGACGTCGATGGGGACCATTTCGTCATCTTCGCGATCGCTGTCGGGGGCTTCGGTGGACTCCTGCACAGCTGGCTCCTCGTCATTTTTGGTGGAAGGCTTGCTCGGTGTGGTGGCGGCTTCCATCTTTAACCTCTTGGCCTCCTCCTTCTTTTGCTTCTTCGCCGACTTCTTGGACTCCTTCGTAGATGCTGCCTTGCTGGGGGTTTGCTCGACGGCTGGCTCCTCGGCGACCTTTTGCTTCTTGACAGGCGACTCCTCCTCGGCGGGTGTGTCCTTCCTCTTCAATCCCTCCAGCGGCTTCTCCTTTTCGATCCCTTCAATCTCAAAGTCATCGTCGTCGTTGGAATCGTTGCTGTCGTCCTCGGCCTCGAGCTCTTTTGCCTTTCGCTTGTTGCGTGCCCTCTCTTCCATGATATCCTTCGCATTCCGGTGACGCTCGCTGTCCGGATCCAGCTTGTTTCTCTTGGCGGCCCTAGCTTCCTCCTTGGTTTGCTTTTTTCTCTTCCACTGGTCCTGATTGCGCCGGAAAAACACAGGTCAGCTATGTTCAGGGTCGCAAGGGAGATGAAATGCAGCCACATACTTGGGTATCATCGTCGCCATAGTACAGCGGCCCGGGAATGAGCGACAGCAAGCTATTGAATGCTTGTGAGTTGTCGCGGAGACGCTCCTAGAGAGTCATGGTGGTGGTTAGCGTTTCGCGGCTTGGCCTGGATAAGTCGTGGCCATGTCTGCCTACCTGCAATTCGTCCGCCATCTTTGCGCTGTGTATCTCCAGTGCTTCTTGCTTGAAATCCCAGCTGGTGAACTGTCCGGGGGCAGTCGCTGTTGCAAAGGCGGCTCGTGGAAAAAAATGGGTTGAGGTGGGCAATCTGGGCATGATTTTTATCACCGTTGATTTTTTTGGGCCAAGGTGGAGTTCCCGTCCCGACCCCCCACATTTCGTGCACATGTTCTGCCGGGCGGTGAATATTTTGTCTTGGCAGGACATGAGAAGACATCCGATTGTTTATCATCTTCTCATCTTCAGTATGCTTCACTCAATGTCACGTCACACGGTACCTCGAGCTGTTTCAACCTTCATTTTGATGTTCATCTATCTCTTACACTTTCACCACAGCACCCCGCCCCCAGAAACAAAAAGAAAGTATAAAAACGCCATACATGTATGTGTATGCTAATGCTGCCTGCCTAACAAACGCCTTTTACCTATAGTCTTTAACCTTGTTTAGAAAATACTTTACTTTGTCCCCTCGAAAACTCCTGGCCAATGATTGATTCCTCCTCTTGGTGTCGTAACAGATCAAACCTCCATGCTTTGTTTTGGCCCAGAACCTTGTTGCTTCCCCTGAAATAAAAATCGAGAGACGGAATGCCCCCAAACGCCAGCGCTATGCACTGATTTCTTCATAACTCATACAGTTCATGTGTACTTGAACCGCGACAAATCGACACCTTTGTTGACAACCTGAGGAAGCTCGCCCACCACCTTCTCATCCTCCTGCTCGAGCTCCCCATCACTAGAGGGCAAAATCAAATCTTCGCTTCCAACGGGCTGGCTGAGGGCCTCAATCTCCGCCAAGTCCACACGAGGCAGAGGAACGGAGGCGGGATTGACCGCAAGAGAGCTCGACCTTCTGGAAAAGCTCGAGAATCTGGTGACCTGGGGAATCGAAGAAGAGACAGCGCGGGGCTTCCCACGCTGCAAGGCTTGAAAACCCAAACGCTGAAGAGGGGTCAGAACAGGGGTCTGAGAGTTGCTGGGAGAGCTTCCCTCCGAGCTGGAGGGTGTGTTCATGACACCAGAAGACCTATTCATGATGTTGGAAGGCTTATTCATCATTGTAGAAGGCGTACCCATGATAGTGGCGGGTGTGCTCATAGCAGTGGAAGGCGTGCTCGAGGCAGGAGAAGGCAAGCCGTGAACAAATCGGGTGTTAGGAAACACGGGAGGCAACTCCATCTCTTGATCGCATAGGTCGCGGAACACGTCCTCGACGGAATCGTCAGACCGAATAAGGTCGGTCACCTCCTTGGTGGCCTCAGCCCTCTGGGTGGAAGAGAAGAACTTGCTCCGGACCGGTGTGTTGTTGTCCTGTGTCAATGTAGGCAGGTCGTCATCGCACAAGCGGGCTTTCTTGGGAGGTCTTGTGGCCGATGTGGACGGACCAGCATCCGACGGGCCGGAGTCTTGGAAGATTTCGGCGGGTCCGGTAGTCCTGCGACGATTCGAGGCCTGAGTCTCAAATGTGGCCAGCAGGTTCGAGACTGGCTCGCTTCTGCGGCGGCGCTCGCCGCCAAGAGCGGCTTCGAGATTGACATAGCGACGTGGACGAGTCGGCTCCTCCACACCTTCAATGTAGGGACGCGGAAGAGGGAAGACAATCGGACGAGGGGAGCCGTTGGGCGCCAACTGGCTGTTATTGTTGAAACAATTGGCATCCATCTCTCCCAAAGGGATCCGTCTGTGCTTTGCGAAGTACTCATTGATCGGTTTGCCAGGCGGCTTGCCAGGGTTCCTAGTTGGCACAGTGACCGGGGCCATAGTTTGGCTAATTCTTCTCTTGCCGGGCGAGGGAGGCGAGGTGCGGGAGGACGATGGAAGGACGATCCGCTTCTTGGTGATGGGATTGACATCTCCAGCAGCGATGGCCCGGGCCAGTTCAGTCTCGACTGGGGCGCCGATAAAGGGCATCTCCTCGACATTGAGCGCGGGGCCGGGCTCAGTAAAGAACACAATGTCCTTCTTCTTGGGGCAGAAAACTCTCTGGTGCAAAAAGGTGAGTTCCGCCTGCTTAAACTCTTCGAGATAGTTCTCGGGAACCTTGTGCTTGCCCTCAAACTTCAGCATCTGGATGATGCGCTCGGGAGTCTTGTGCTTGCGGATCAATCGGTAGGCTGTCTTGAGGCCGATGTTGTTAACAGCGTCCAGATAATCACAGCCGCTGAGGATGGCCATGTGGCGAAACTCGGCATCCGTCCAGCCAGTCAGGGAGATCTCCCGAACCAAACAAAAGTCCTTTCTCTGAATCTCAATACACTGGCCGTGCTGATCCATCTTAGTCAACAAGCGCTTGGCACCGAACACCAACATGTCCGAATCCTCCGAGACGATGCCGCTGATGACGCCCTCACGCTCCAAGTAAACGAGCTGAGCATCGGCTTCGTAGGGAGCAACGAGGTAGGGAACATCGGCTTTCTTGAGTTCCTCGATCAGGTGGCGAGCCATTTCCGGGGTGACGTCGATGGCCTTTTGGAGCTCAATATGAGCTTTGGAGGGTTTGCCTGCTTTCAAGAGCTCGAGGCCAGTTTTCAAGCTCTGCTCACGACGCTTCTCGCGGGAGTCCTCGGTCTTGGCCTTGCTGGGGAGGAAGTCGCCATCAAAAACCAGATAGGGAGTGACACCAAAATACTTGAACATTCTGACGCGGTGCATGGCGAAGTCGACATACCTTCCAAATTGTTAGTCATCTCAGCGAGGTATTGGTGAAAATATTTCGACGACTTACTTGCGAGTGGGCTTGCCCTGGGCTAGTTCAATGGCACAGGCAATGGCACCGCGATGGAGCCAGCCGTAACCATCGATACCAAAGGTCTCGCCGGCATACTTCTTGAGCTCGGTGGTGCGGTGGATTGACTTGAGGAGCGGAAACAGACCTTGGATACCCATGATGGCGGTGGTTGAGTCGGCCCAGGCAGTCGGGTACAGTGGCCGAAGATGTCGAATTGTTGGTGGGGGAAACGGAAGAGAACTACAACCTCGCGGCCATGAAGTTGTGGAAAGTTTGGAGTGAACAATAATGGCCTGGTGGGAATTTAGACGCGCTTCTTCTTGCAGAAAGTGCGGGTTGTCGAGGGCCGTGACGCGTGCTAGCCCTATTGTCGAAGTTGAACAATACGAAACGGTGATGCTGAATAGAAAACGGCGGCTGCAGGGCAAAGAATGAGGCTGGATTTTCCACAATGGGAGGCTCCTTCCCCGGGACCTCACCGGCACTAAATTAAACGGTCACCGGGAGCAAGTCGCGACGCGTCGTTGGAGCAGGGACGTTGCTCCCCGCGACGGTCCACACGCCTGTCAGTCGAATGCGGGGCCCGATGCCTTCTAGAAGCCTGGGGTCTGGCCAATTGCGTCACTGGCATTGGCTATTCAAAAGCATCACGGGAAGGGGTTATTCACTTGACGACGATAGCTGTGACTGCCCATTGTGCAAGCTCTTCCGAGGAGCAACAATGGCTGTTTACTTTGAGATTTTGACCGAGGTACATTACACTTGAACTTAATCAGGGTTAGGGATCATGCAGGCACTTAAACCTTATCGGGCATGTACCCCACCAACATCTTTTGCGCCCCATCAGAAAATTCCCTGACACTGCATTCAACAACGACAGAGTAAACATATTCCACAGCAACGCCTCACACAGCAGTCAAAATGGCCAAGACGTTTGAGAAGGAGAGAAAACGCATTGCGAAGAAGAAGGGCGGCAACATCGAGGCCCTTCACGCCAACAGCAGAAACGCCAAGCGCCTTCACAAAGCCGTCATTCGTGATGACCGTCTTGAAAAGCTTGCTGCTGCTCGCAAGAAGCAAGACAAGCCTTTGAGTTCGTGACGGCCACGCCGAAATGACCTTTGTGTAGCACAACTAACTCGTCTCAGTCCGCCGCACTCGCTTCTTCTTGGAGGCCGCTCGTGAGAATGAGCTGAAACCTCTTGAGCCAGCTGCCATCCAGGCCAAGATTCAAGAGTTTGTCCAGCAGCACAATGAGGCATACGAAGAGCTGAAGAAGACCCGCCGTGCCGGACGCCCACCCAGCACCAGAGAGGATCTGCTCAAAATGGCTATTGCGGCTCTCGAGACGGAGCACAAGAATGGCTTTTGTAAGTCCATGGCCGCCTGAGTCTGACTTTTTGACTCAGAATGAGCCGAGCTGACCGGTTCCACAGACCTCCCTGATATCGCCTCTGAGGAGAACCTCGAGATGTTCGAGCGTTGGGACGGGTCCAACTGGGCCTTCCTCACCAATGTGTCTTGGGTCAAGATCTCGGCTGATGGAACCACCAAGCCATCGAGCTTCCCTCCCCAAGGTCTATGAGCCAGGTCATGCGGCAAAGAGTAAGTTTGTCATCTCGGGCTGCATCCATGACACACAGCCTTCAAGCACGCTCGGACCGGCTGCACTTGCTCATCCTCTGTGTCGACTCGGAGAATGCTGTCCAAGACAACTCCGAAGGCACACTCTTGTCGGATTTTGACCAAATCGGCGGCGGCGGATAAAGTGGTTCAGATATGCCGTGTCTCCAGTGTCTCTCGCCTTCTCCTGCCTAGTGCCCATCCCGGCCAACAATTCGTCCTCGATCTATCTCGTGCAAACTCCGCGGTTCTCCGTCTTTTGCTCATCATGCAACCCGCCAGAGGCTCTTCCATGTTCCGAAAAACGAAACATGGGTTGATTACTTACTTAGCTACTCCGCACTTCAAAGCCACCACGCAGATGCACACAACGCAGGCTGCAACGCACGAAAGGCACGTTGGAAGAAGCCACGCCATGCCATGCCAACAACGCCCTGCATGGCATGCTTTCGAAACGCGGCCTACCTGCAGCCTTCCGCTCAACGATGCTGGGGCCGGCCTTGTGTTGAGTGGTCTTGTGAAGCACTCACGGGTAGCAGATCTTACCCGTCCCCGTCGCTTCGGGAGGGGAAGATGCGGGTGTCTGCCTGCCAACTTGGTCACTACTGCTGTACTACACATCCACTCCATGACCGTCAGCACGACGAAACTGCCCGGTACTGTGGTGCACTCTGCCCTGGGACGAACGACAAGCAGGCTGTGCTGTCTGGGATTCCGGAACGGCAATTGGATGTAGGAGCGGGGATAGCGAGGGTAACACACGCGCGGCTGCTTGCCGCCGGAGCCAACGGGAGGGTCTTTGAGAAGGGGAGGAGAAGTAGCAGACTTATTAATCGAAGTCACGAATATGAGACCAACCGGGTACCGGGCAAGAATTTTTGGGATTTCTTTCTTGCATTGTGAAAAGTGTCTTTGACTCTCTGTTCTGCTGGTCAACCTCGGGACTGAGGGGAGATGTTTGTCTCATGACTAAAGCGCAGTGGAAGTGTCTCTGTTTTGTTTCTTCTTGTTTTTCTTCCGCTGCGGGATGATGTGATGATGTCTGCGGACGCTTTTTTATCTGCGGATGGTCTTGTCTCTGCTCTGTAGGATCTAGCGGCATGCTTCTACCCATCTGGTTTGAGTCCGATTTCCGAACGATGACCCATTCCCCCGGCCTATCCCGCAGCTGCTTCATCATGTTACAAGACTCTACAGAGTACGCCCATCTCTTGCCACGCCGGGTATGCCACCTACCTTAGTTTACCTCCAAATATCCTGCATTGATCTGTGTGTCATCCTTTTACCCAAATGAAAGGCGTCGTGTGGTGGAGATTTGGTCTGGCTGATGACAAGGATAAGGCTAGAGTGCGGCTACCCGTCAAGTCGCCCCTCAAGGCCAGACACAAGAAGTGAGGGGGAAGGGAAAGAGACGGGGTTCCCCTCGATTTGATCTTCGGGACAGAGTCTGAGATGGGATGATGGCGTGGAAGTGTTTCCCGGGAGGTGGTGCATCTGTTGCACCGAGATTGATCGGATGAGGATACTTGCGTGCTTGGTTGTTGCTTGGAAAGGTTATTTATATACGCCACGGATAGGTGTATATAAACATGGGGGGTGATCGACGTTCTGGAAGAGAGAGGGATGAAGGGTGTCATCCTTGCTCACTCGTTTTACGCTACCGATTTTCAGTTGAGATCCCCAAGTTAGATCTGAGATCGGACTACTTTTTGAACGGTGGTTTGACGGTACACCGTAGACGGATATTCACCATCACATCTTGTCGATCCATCGATCATTTTTTTTCATCTAGCCGGGCGAACAGCCGATCTCGTCTTACCATCACTGCTTGTATCACGAACACTCACGGACGGGAGAGTTTTACACACACACACACACCTGCCCAACCTCGTCGTTCGTTCCTTGGTCTTCACTAGACCGTCACCACCACGGTCGTTTCCCTATTTGAAGGTGCCTATACTCTGAAATCCACACCCTCCTGGTCATCTTGCTGACAACAAGAACCAGAGATATCAAACACTTGAGGATGTGCACTTACACAACCCACGTCCGCGTCTGCGGGTCCTGCCGCTGTGAGGATACGGTGCTGATCTCGGAAAAACTGTGTCCTGTGGCCCAAAAGGCAAATGGCATTTTCGGGGCATGTCTGGAGGGCGTGCTTAGTGAGCGGGATGCTACGAGACATTGGTGCTGGCAGTGCAAAGAGAATGTGATTCCCAGCCCACCGCCGGGATATGCTCAGCTCCAGCAGCAGTTGCAATACCAAGCGGCGGCGGGGTATCCTGGCAGCAGCAGATATGGCCATAGAAGGAGAGGGAGTGTTGTGCCGAGTAGCAGCAACGGTCAAAGACCGAGGGCTTGGAGTTGATTTCTTTATGATTTTGTCTTTGGGAGGATAGAAGGAAGATAAAATGCTCAGCTGGACTGGACTGGACTGGACTGGATTGGGATTTGGGATATCTATGGGAAGGCGTTGATGGATTACACAAACGGGATACCAGAGACAGGACGGGGGACATGGGCGTTTTGATATTGATATGATTTAACAGACAACAACAGACAGCAAATGACAGAGAATCTCACAAGCAATTTCGAGCTCCAATGCTCAGCTTCCAAAATGGAGCTCACGAACCTTCGAGAGTGCATCTCGAAGCTGTTCTCGACATTCCTTATCTCTTATCAATGACGTCTTCCCTTTCTGATTGGACAACGGATCCCAGCCCGGTCCGTGCCCACTCGACTTTTTTTTTCCAGAATTGCCATCATCCCACTTCCCAGTCCCTCAGTGCACAGGTCACCCAGCGCTGCCAGCTCCTTCACCTCTGAACTTGGGCTTATCCATCATTTTCCTTATCCTACCCGCGTAACCTAAATTTTCCCACCCCAGGCCATCCCACCTTAACTTTCTTATCCCCCATCACCACCTACCTCTCTTTCATATCCCCCCCCCCAAAACAAAACATCCGCCCAAAATGATGTCCCTCCGTGCCATTGCCCGCGCGGCCCCTAGAGTCCTCGCTCGCCCCTCCACCCTCAGACCCGCCGCCGCCGTGGTTAGAACCTCCGCCGCCGCTGCTGCCCGCCCCTCCTTCGCCGCTACACAAAAGGCTTCGGCTGCCTTTTCCACATCTGCCTTCCGACGGGCGCCCGCTGGCGAGGTGGACGAGGAGCTGGCCGCCAAGCTCAGCTCGGAGCTCGAGTTTGAGACTTCTGTCAAGGAGGGCGAGACGCTGCCGGCGAGCATCAAGGATTTCTTGGAGAACGGCCAGTTCGAGCTGAAGGATGTGCCGGGACAGCAGGATGTGTTTTTGACGAGGAACTTTGGGAATGAGAAGTAATGTTTTCCCCCTCTCTGCGTCTCTACAACAAGAACTTGAACTGACAATTTGAGTGTAAAAGGATCACGGTCTCCTTCTCCATCGCTGACCTCTCGTCGTACCAAGAGCAACACTTTGAGGACGACGAAGCCCTCACCGACGAGCATGACTTTGAAGAGGAGATGGGCGGCCGCGACAGCGCCAAGTCTGGCGCTGCTGATTTGGAGGATGCTGCTGAGGAGGACATGGATGAGGCTGACACGGATGCGATGCCCTGCCGCCTGAACATTGTGGTTGAGAAGCCTAACAAGGGCGCGCTGAATGTGGAGGCGATTGCGCAGGATGGCACGATTGTGGTGGAGAATGTGTATTTTTACAAGGACGCCAAGTTGGCGCACAGCAGCAACCCCGATGCGGTTCACGCGGCGCAGGATGCCTACCCTGGCCCTGCGTTTGGCTCGCTGGATGAGGACCTCCAGATTTTGCTGGAGAGGTATCTGGAGGAGAGGGGTGTTACCCCGGCGCTGGCGCTTTTTGTGCCGGATTACATGGACATGAAGGAGCAGAAGGAGTATTTGGCTTGGTTGGAGAATGTGAAGGGCTTTATTGAGGCTTGAAGGGAGTCTCGTGAAGTTACTGGGGGGTAATAACGAAGAGATTATGATTGGGGGGGATATTGAGGTTTCTGGAAAATTTGGGGGGAAAAGGGAGGCCTGTGTATATGATGACATGTAATTTTACCAAAGTAAACTAACTCTACTTGAAGAAGAAGGAAAAATGTAAGATATGGATTTGAGAAGAGGCATAAGTTTTTTTGGTCTTGAATGCGGCTGTGAGATGAGAGCAAAGATGGGTGTTGATGGCCCCTGTTTAGCTTAGTCATCTCCATCATTCAATTGAGTGTTGCTTGGGCGTGCATGGTTCGATTTCAGGGGAGGCAAGAGCTGAGGAGTGAGCTGAACTTTTTCCCGACTTGAGCAGATGATTAGCTTGGAATTTGTTGTGATTTCAATTTTATTTTATTTTTATCAGCTTTTTCTCTCCTTTTCAGTTTCCTTCTCTCCTTTTCACAGTTTTCGTCTGCTCGTTTGATTCAAGTCTTGAGCATCGATATGGGCTTTTTGCTGCGGCAACATTAAGTTTTAAGTTTTGATAACGGGCAAACCGGTGAAAATGACTGGCGCCGGTGGTGGGAAAGAACTGGATGTTGAACGGGGCGTTTTGTCGGACAACAAGAACAACAACAACAACAACAACAACGGCGGAGGAGGAGGAGGAGGAGGGGAGAGGAAAGATGAAGATGGGGTGCAGATCCGACATGTCGACGATGACGACGACAATGACGAGCACGGCAGTGATGAGGAGGCGCAGTTGTTAGGGGGGGGTGATGGCAATAGTGAGGAGGGGCTGGAGATGGGTGAGCTTGCCACCGCTGCCCCGGAGTCTGATGTCGAAAATCACGTCGTGAAATCACGGCAGAAAAAAGCGCGGAAACGGGGGGGATATTGTGGTTGGGTTTGGGGCCCGGAGCGGGGGGGACGGATGCAGCGGATTAGAGCTGTTGGGTGGTTATTGCCTGGGTTGCAGGGGAGTTTGGTGGATGGTTTAGGGCATGTCTTTCGCACCCGGGTGTCGAGGGGATTGCTGCTGGGGGTGTTTTTGACGGTCTGGGGGTTGAGTATACTCGTGCCTGTGGTTTTGACAAAAGGGGGACTAGTGGTTGATGGGGAGGAGGTTAAACATATGAGTTGTGTGAGTTCGCTTTGGAAGCCGAATGCGGAGTGTGGGATTGATGGGGGGTTGTGTGAGCCGTTTGGGAACCTGACAGTGCCGTTTCGGTGTCCGGCGGGGTGTGCTGGGGTGAGGGTGCTGAATCCGAGGCGGGTGGGGGGTCAGGAGGTGAATTATCGGGCGTGGGTTGTTGGTGGGGGGGAGGGGGTTTATAGGGGGGATAGCTTTGTTTGTCAGGCTGGGATTCATGCTGGGGTGCTGACGGATGGGAGGGGGGGGTGTGGGAGGGTGAGGTTGAGGGGGGAGTATTACCGGTTTGAGAATACCACGGGGAATGGGGTGGAGGGTATACAGTTTGGGTCGTACTTTCCGATGTCGTATGAGATTGAGAAGGTTGATAAATGTGGGAGGGGGGATATGAGGTGGGGACAGCTGGTTGTGTCGGTGGTGTTGAGTGTGATACTTGGTATCGCGACGACGAGCGCAAAGGTGGTGTTCTTTGGGGTTTTTGCGGGGGTGTTTATGCATGTTGGGTTGGTGTCTGATCCGCCGGATATTGAGGTTATGAGTGGGAGGCTGGTGCAGGAGCTGGTTGGGATGATGGTAGGGAGATTGTTGCCGGGGGTGTTTGTTATGGTTGTGGTTTACTGGGTGATAGCGAGGAAGACGTTGGAGGGGTTGGAGAAGGGGGTGAACTGGGAGAAGACGGGTTTGTGGGTGGGAGGGGTGTGGCTGGGGGCTTTGGACAATATAACGTTTGATGCGTGGATTCCGATAAACAGGCTGGAGGGGCATGATTTGAGGCAGCAGCCTGGGGCGGTGGTGGCTTTGGTGATTGTAGTTGCGGTTTTGGTAATGCTGGCGGGTTTGCAAGCGTATCACTTTTGGCAGGAGGGGAGCTTGCCGAGATATCTTGGGTTCTATGGGGTTGTGATAGGGGCCATTGGGGCTTTGGTAGCGCTGCCGGGTTTGGAGCTGAGGCTTCACCATTACATCCTCGCTTTACTCCTCCTCCCCGGAACAGCACTCCAAACACGACCGAGCTTGCTATTCCAAGGGATATTGATTGGTTTGTTCATCAACGGGGTCGCAAGATGGGGGTTTGACTCGGTCTTACAAACCTATGATTCCATCAGAGGGGATGGACAATACGGGAGTATACTTCCCGAGGTGGTGGCACCGTTTATTGAGACTCTGGAAATGGGGGTGAAGCAGGAGACTATACACTTCAAGTGGTCAAGTTTGGATGACATGTTGAGACTGAGAGAGAAGATTGAAGGAATCAGTGTGCTGGTGAATGATGTGGAGAGGTTCAGGGGGTGGTTTGCGGAGACGAGGCTGGAGGATTTGGTGTTTAGCTGGCCGAGGTTTAGGAAGGCGGATGAGTATTTCAGGTTTGCCTTTGTGCGGGAAGGAGGGAGTACGCTGGACTGGACGGAGGCGGGGACGTGGTTTGTGAATGGGACTTGGAGTAAGGGGGTGGGTTATTATAGGGGTTGATGGGTCTTGTGGTCAGTACTGTTGGGTACGGATAGAGATGCATCGAGTTTGGGAGCATTAGTCCTTGATAATGTTTACTTGATATTCTTTTTGAGAGTTATGCTCGAGCTCGGTATTCAACGTCCATACATATAGTTGTGTTGGTCTACATAGATGTGAAAGGTTACATTGTAAACCATGCTCACCACAGAGCCTCAAATAGTTATCCGGACCCGGATCCGGGATGGTTCACCGCGCCGTTTTGCTGACCGCATTTCCGGGTTGCGGGTAGGACCCTACGTTACGTACCAGGGCTTTGATCCTTCTGAATGGCATGCTGTTCAGGGCTTCCTCTCAGACATCCTCACAGTCCCAGTCCACAAGACATAGACTACCTAAGGTATACCGCTAAATAGACGTCAACTCTTGACTTTCTCACCGTCAGTCCTCGCAAAGTATACTCCTAAAATAACTCCCCATCCGCCGCCAGACCCCATAGCATGCATGCGTGTAAGCCACATTCCCTAATCCGGGCGAACCCCACACCGCAATTTGCCCAATCAGCGGCCTCCAACCAAGCAAAACCTGTGCTCCACTTGTGGAGAGATGGGCGCTGGCTGCGCACTGCCTGCGAAAGCTTGACGACCTGATGAGGTGACCGACAATTTCTCCCAAAAATCCTTCCCACCGTGCTGGCTGCTGGCTGCTGGCTGTTGTCAGTTGGGCGACAAGGCTCGGTTTCGATTAGTCGGGCGCTCGGAAGAGGGGCTGAGCTCCGAGTTCCATTGGTGACGCCCGCCGGGAAGAAATGAACAAAGCAGCTGTCGGCTGGGATGGACGTGGGGTCATGGTATCAGCTGTTGGTGGAATTATTGGAAAATAAAATGGGATTGGGGAGGGGAGGGCTGAGCAGTTGGATTTGAGGCTGGCTGGCTAGCTGCCTACGGTGGTCCTTTGTTTTCGGGGTTTGCTTTTTCTTCTTCCTTTTCCTGTTTTCTCTCTCTCAATTATTTGAGAATTGCTGCTTGAATAGATCTTTTGGAGATTTTGGGGGATTTTATGCCAAACGTGTTGGAACCCGACGACACAACAGACGCAGCTGGACGAGAGCCAACGACATACGGCCACGGGCAAACACTGCAGCGGCCTTATACGGAGATACCTTCAACGAACGGACCGCATTTTGAGAGGTTTAGGTTGGGATGGATGGGTGAAATATAACAAAAACAACCTTTACAGAAAACCCCGAGCTTTGCGTCGTTTTCCTGTTATTAAATATCGCAAGCCAAAATGGCCAACAAACTCGACCTCGAGTCCCTCCAGCACTCGCGCGCCCGATGGCGACGGACCCTCCTCTTCCCCTCCTGGCTCCTCCAGATCCTCATCCTCTTGTGTTTAATGGGCATCTTCGCCTACCGTCTAGCCGAAACATTCGAGCATTACTCCGCCGAGAAGAAGAACGGAGCTGTGCCCTTGGTCGAGGTTGTGTAAGTCATTTTCCACACTCTTTCCCATTTCTCACCATCATCCCCTACCTAACAACAATATTGTAATGCAGATGGGAAGCCACAAACGTCGGCTTCAACCTCCTCTCCCTCCTCCTAACAATTCTCGAGCTCGCCCGGTACCTCACCGAGCGGCTTACACCCTTCCTCTTGGTATCGACAAATCTGATCAAACTGACGTTGTCATTTGCCGTGCTGGGGCTGGATATCGTCGCGCATTTGCAAAAGATGGACGGGTATTATTCTACTATTGGGCTGTCGCTTGACTGCGGGTTGCTGGCTGCGTCGCTGTCGTCGTTTGTGTATGCGATTAGGAAGTACAGGAAGAGTTTGAAGTACGAGCAGTATCACCTCACGGATGAGGTCAAGAGGGTGGATGGTGGTGGTGGTGGTGGTGGTGGTGATGGGGGGAGGATTACCGGGTTGAAGCCGTATAACAGGGATAGCGCGAGTTATCGGTATGACTATGCCCGGACGGTAGAAAGCGAGGATAGGAGGGTTAGTGGTGGGCGATGGGATGGCGGTTACAAGAGCCAGACGGGACATCTCAGTCCGAAGCAGCACGGTTCGGTGGCGTCGAGTAGGACGGCGGTGACAGTCACCGAGATCTCGCCTACGGGGTTGAAGCACGAGATTGATCGGACTTTGGGGGAGGAGTTTGGGTGGGTTGGGAGGGACAGGAAGGGGAGTGATGTCAGTCCGAGTGGGAGTTTGGTGCATAGTAGCGGGGTGGTGCACATGTCTGTACCCGAGATCCACGTCTCGAGGCAGCAGAGCTGGAGGACGGAGGTGATTGCGGAGGAGAGTGAAAGGGAGGGGGACGGGGACCTAGGGGCGAGGGTTATGGGTGGGGAGGGAAGGGCTGATGGGGATAGAGACGGATTATTGAGGTGAGCTGCATGTCGGGCGCTTGTTTGGGATACCAGGTGTTTTCGTTTTGGGTTGGAAATTTTAAACTGTTATGAACGTCATTTAGGAGCACGGAGTTGTAGGATAGGGGTAGTAATGAATGTGATGCCCGCCAAAAGGCCAAAAAATGTGTTTTATTTTGCTCCGAAAGCATCCATCCGAAAAAAGGAAGAAGTTGAACAAAAAAGATCTACCCAGAGGCTCGCTGAAAAAAAGGTGCGCGCTATTCCTCTCTTTATTCCTTCCTTTCCTGAAAGTTCCGTTTCCCATTGATTTTCTCCAACCAGAGTCATATGTGGAGGCGTTCATTAAATATATGTGTACCAGGCCGTCGTGTGCTATTTGTTGGTAGGCCCATCCAATTGTTGTATGCAGCTTAGGCCTTGCGGCGAGCCTGGTCAACCCGGGCGGCGTCGAAAGGAACAACGTTGCCCGCCCCATCAGTCATGGCCGGAAGGGAGACGTCGGCAGTGACAATGTTTTGACGCTTGACTGGGGCTGTATAAGAGTTAGTCTTCCTGTCAACTTCGCCACCACCCTGGCTCCAAAAACTCACCATTCATGTTCACAGTGGGATAGGCAAAGGCAACAGTGGCCAGAGCAAGGACAGCAGTGAAGAACTTCATTTTGACTGGTTTTTGTGTGGTGGTTGTTTGATATCGAGAGATGGAAGGAAGGAATAATGTCGACCGGCGACGAGCAGATAAAATGTGCAAGAAGAGATGAATGAAGGACGAAAATAAAACACGGCCAAAAAGTTGAACAAGCAGCGGGATGAAGAGAGAAAAAGGACAAGACACGGGATGGAGGAAGAGCAATGGCATTGATATATGTACGGTAGAGTTGACGATCAGGATCCACGACGGTTGATGGACGACCCTTGCGTTTCAGAGTCGAAATAAGCAAGGTGTGTGGCAAGCAGGGGGATCTGTTCTTGGTATCGTATCCTGACCCGGCGGCAGCGATCTGTGATCTCCCCTATTCGTGTGCGCCACAGTCGCGAATCCATACCTGTCATTGAAGCCGCTCACATGGGGTAAAGTAAGCTGGCACTTCCATTTCGGGCTGTGCTGGCTGGGATTCAAGTCAACAAACGATGCGGAAATCTAGACCGTCTTGAAAAGCTGTCAGGATATCGCGCGGCTGTTACTTCGTAGCGCTGTCGTCAAGCAATTGACCTGGAAGCTTGGTACGAATGGCACGAAACAAAGCGACGTGAATGAAGGAGCTAAAACGAGCTTAACTGGGCGCAAAGGGGAATGAAGCTTTTCTGATGCAGGGGGTTGAAACCGTAGCGGGGGTTGCGTTGGAGAAGGGGACGCTGAAGCTGGGAAGAGCTGCCGGAACACTGGCGAGCCGGGCTTGGGGATGTTCCAGATGGCGGAGCGAGCTTCCGTGCTTATCAGAGCACCCTGACTGCGTGT
The DNA here is from genome assembly GCA_033296885.1 of Triangularia verruculosa. Lineage (NCBI taxonomy): Eukaryota > Fungi > Ascomycota > Sordariomycetes > Sordariales > Podosporaceae > Triangularia > Triangularia verruculosa. The sequence goes on from MU863888.1 coordinate 232,525, forward strand.
TGTTCTCCAGGGAAGATGTTGGACAAGATGAAACTGGCTGTCGGTGGTGTTTCTGAAAGACAGCTGGCGGACAGGTGTCTGGGCTTCCCCTGTTTCAAGACTTGGCGTTGATGCCAACAGCCCCTCGACTCGATCCAGACCTCGATCCAACTGCTTGGGGAGCCGTGAGAGCTCAGGAGAGCTCAAGTCGGGTCCTGAAGGGCCAGATGGGTCGACCACGTGCTGGCCAGCCGAGGGTCATTGTTTGTGGTCACTCGGGAGATGAGGTGATGAGCTCTTGTTCGACTTGGCTACAGAAACAAAGGGTCTTGTGGTGAGGTAGACCATAAAGGCTACATTACAGATCCCCACTGCAGACCTAGAACCGGATTTTGGGACCTGGAACTTTCATGTCAACTCCAAGACTCGAAAGTCCAATGCACGCCAGGGCGTCAAAGTGGGTGGAGTCTGCTAGAAGACCCGCTCTTGGACGTCAAGGTCCTCCCATCGTCTCTGCGCTCAAACACCAAAAGTTCCTAGATCCGTCCCATCTCGAGAAAAGCAACAGATCACGGTAATCAACGTTGCGGCCAGGTAGGTGACGACGCTCAGCTGGCCACACTTCCCGGCCCGGGGCCATCTCCCAGCGCTTGGGAACACCGACTCCAGGTGGGGCCAGCGGCTACTCGACCGTTGTGCTACGAGCGCCCCTCCCTATCCACTTCTCCCCGGATCGATTGCCCCTCCATTCCCCGCCTCTTTTTCCACGACTTGCCTGGCAACGTTACGGATGTGCCACCGACCGCATATTTCCCGGATTTTGGCCCGACGGCGGCCTTCTCCTCTCTCTTCTCTCTGCAGGTCGAAATAACCGCCGTCACAAACACCAAAAAAACAATCAGAAAATATCAAAAACAAAATGGCAACCGTCGAGCACTGCCTCTACTGCTTCGAGACCCTAGCCGCCGAGCTCGAAGACCGCAAGCCCTTGACCCTCGACCAAGTCAAGAAATCGTGGGCTGAATACGTTTCCTCGACAGCAACATCCGAGAGCAGCGATGCCATAAAACAATCACCTGCTCTCCGTCGTCTTGCTGCCTCGTCGTCATCGTCAACATCCAGCAGCAGCTCATCCCTATCTCTTAGCTCCTCCACCCCAGCAACATCCATCTCCTCCTCCCCCGCACCTCCCGAAGAAGAACCAACCTCCACCCCCCTCTTCATCACCTGGAACACCAACCACCCCCGCCACGGGTACATCCTCCGCGGCTGCATCGGCACCTTTGAAGCCCAGCCGCTCACCACCGGGCTGTCCTCCTACGCTTTGATCTCCGCCCTCCAAGACTCCCGTTTTCACCCAATCTCACTCGGTGAACTCCCAAAGCTACAAGTTGCCGTTACACTGCTCACCGACTTTGAGGATGCAGCAGATAAAATGGACTGGGAATTGGGGAAGCACGGGATCAGGATCTCGTTTTACGAACGGGGGAGACGATATGGTGCTACGTATCTCCCTGATGTAGCGACGGAGCAAGAGTGGACGAAGGAGGAGACGTTGATCAGCTTGATGAGGAAGGCGGGGTGGAGTGGGAAGGGGGATGACTGGGAGAAGGTTGATTTGAAGGTGGTGAGGTATCAGGGGAGGAAGGAGAAGCTCGAGTATGCGGCGTTTAAAGAGTGGAGGGATTGGGTTGAGAAGAACCAGAATTAACTGGGTGCCAATAGACGAATGGAGTCTGATGGAATAGAGGAGTTCAAGGAATCAAGCGCGCGTACACGGTAGCGTGGAGTCTTGGGGGCTATGATATACACAATACAGCGGGTTATGAGGTAGGTAAGGTATGGGGTGCATGGAATCTGGCGCATTGGGTTTAATGGTTATGCTTAGGGTTAGGACGGCTAGAGGAGGTCAGGGGTCTAGGATGCCCGGCTGTTATGCAATCACTGGGCAGCGTTGAATTTCACGGTTACCTCACCATGCCACTTCTTCAATGGGATAGACAACTACAGATTAGTCTATAATAATGAAGTCACGATTTCATTTCTCACAATTAATCCCACAACTCATATCTGTCAACACGCCATAAACTTCATCTTCTTCTTGTCTGCATAGGTAAGGTATTCAACCCACAGCCCATCCTCTTTCGCAAAATACTCATGATACCTCAGTATGTAATCCCTACTCCACACAAACCATAGTGCAAAGTCCACGGCGTCCGCCGATTACAGTGATACCTCCTGCGGGCTTCTGATGGTGGTTCAAAATATCGGTGTGATGTTGTAATTATGCTAAAACCCAACTTGGCTGTAGATGGGTCAGGAGGATAGGTAGGTAGGTAGGTACGTATCGGGAATCCTTGATGCCAGGTCATCATGGATTTTCTCGACGGCATACCTACCAAATGAGAACTTGATTTGCTTGACTCTCTTTTATTTGGGTTAGATATTTGGTTGAGGACCTAGAGCTCGTTGCTGTTGTATTCTGCGTGGTGTTGTTGGTGTTATTTTTCTTTCTTTTGAGCGGGTATTTATTGTAGAAAGGGTTGGTGTTGTTTACTCTTTTGGGGAGGAGTGGAGGAGTTATTGGGGAGGTTGCCTTGGAGAAGGTCGTGAAGGAGTGAGGTGGCGGGGTGGTTGTGATGGGGTGGTGGTGTGGTGGAAGGAGCGGGGGCGGGTGGTGTGAAGTAGTGGGATGGGACTGACTATGAACTGCTGTTTGGTAAGTTGGGTGTTGGGCGTTTGGTGGTTGATTTGGATGGTGGGAGCAGTGGCGAGAGGGCCCATTGGCGGACTGATAGGGCTCTGTTGAGGCTGAGTGTTCTGGGAGATTTGCAGGTCATTTTTCAGTTGTTGGATGGTAGGAAATGGATGGGCACTGGCTGTTGATATGGAGGTCACTACTAGAAGCGAGCAATGTACCTACCTACCTAAGTCAGGGTCATCGAAAAAAGCCTCCAACTTGGCCGTGGTCAAGTTGGCAGTGCGCCGCTTGCTTGATATCCTAAGAGCGCTCCTGGCAAGTACACCCTGGACTTCGCCTCTCTCTCTCTCTCTCTCTCTCTTTCTCTCTCTCTCTCTCTCTCTCTCTCTCACACACACACACACACACACACACACACACACACACACACACACACACACACACACACACACACACACCCCCAAATCAGGGCTAGATAGGTGAGGTAGGTTAAAGTGATGTTTGATGGAGCGTTGTCCTGAGAGACGATGTTGTGAACCTACTGAAGCGAGGGCCCTGTGCACAGAGGTTGGCATTGTGGGCCTAGAAAATGATAGACTCTTGATTTGATAAGATTGATCCTGGGGCGTGGCATATGGTGGTGGTCAAGAGGTTTGGGCCAGAGGAGGGGAGGTTGATGTTATACTAGAGGACCTTGTGCATTCTGGTGTCTGCCTTCAATTGCCGGAATCAATCCTCCATATAATTTACATTTCCATACAGGTATTGTCCATCAAGTCACCTATTTCACAGCCACCGACTGGGTGTAACTGAGTAACACATGAATCTCTTACATCTTCTTCCCGAACCAAACAGAACGCATCCACTCCCATAGGTAGCTTTCCTCTGATCTCCCTTTCTGTTCTCCGTCTAGTTTTCTTTTCTGCTCTCCTTCTGATCTCTCTTTCTGATCTCTCTTTGAACTCTCTTCATGCTCTCCCTCTGCAGACTGAAAGGGGATATCTGTGCGATTCGGCTTTGGCCTAAAGTGCCACAACTTGAAATCCATCGCATCAACCCGCCGTTTATCACAGAAATACCAGGCCCCCTCTTTCGTAATCCGAAGTTCTCTCGAAAGCCCTTTCCAAATACTCTGGCGGCAGAATTGGCTAATTCCTTTAGGAGGGATGTATATGCTCTCGCTCACACTCTCGAGTGCATCGATGTACCTCTGGACAGCATAGGACAATAGAACCCGTTCTCCAGGTGGGAGCCGCATGATTTGCTTCAACTTGTTCTGCAATGTTACTTGGCGAATATAAACGTCTTGCTGCTGTTTCCAAAGCCTCCCTCCTTCGGCTTCCGGCATGTTTTGTTTGTTGTTCTGCTCCTCCTGCTCCCAGTCATCCTCCTCTTCCCTCTCCTCCTCCCGCCGCTTCAGGCGCGCCTTCCAGCAGTCCTCGCACCAATTCGTGAAAACATACTCAAGCGGCCCAGCTTCATCTCTGATACGTGTCAATTCCTGATGGGCCGTGGGCTTCTCCCGGCAGAGGCCGCAGAAAGGTCGCCATTCGGCTTGCAGACACTTTGGGCAGTCGCATGGTCTTCCTGCGCGGGTGCCGCGGTGATGTAAGACCTTCTCGAGTAAGGGGCGGAGAAACTTTGTGATGGTTGACTTTTTTCTCAAAGTCGAATGAGTCGAGCTTTGTATTGTTGGTCTCTGTTGTCTGAGCAGTGTTGGTCGGAAAGTGGGGGGCGGCCTTGCCAGAGCCCAGCCGGCTCTGGTGATTCTAGTGGGAATTGTAGAGGTCATTGTTGCCCTACTAGTTGGCGGGGAAGAGGCGAGGATAGAAGGGTAGATGTATGGGGATGAAGTTGAAGTTTGTAGTTGAGCCGAAGAATTTACTTGGCTGGGGCGTGTCGAGAAACTAAGAGAGGTGAGGAGTGAGTGTTGTAAAAGGTGTAGTTTTGAAGTCGAAAGGTCGATGTGTCGAAAGGTAAACAGGCACTGGGTTGCTCGTGAGAGGGATGTTCCTCCCAAAAGCCGACGACATTGCTGGAAGGTGGCAGGTGGCGAACATGAGGCAGAGGTTCTCCGTCCCCTGGAATATCCATTTCTCGCACACTGTTTGTTAGGTCGTTTAGAGAGGCTGAGGGACGCAATGTACATCAATTACCGCTTGCTTAGATCCAATATCTACCACTCTAAATCCGCTCTATCCCAATTCCCTACGTCTTTTCTATCTTCTACTCCGCCACAATCTCCCTCCCCACCGCCTCCAAAGCCTTCACCAACCCCTCCACCGTCCCCCTCAGCGTCTGCGCATTCACCACCACCCTAAAGAAACTCCCCCTCTCCCCCGACACATCCGGCGCGTAATCAACCATATACCCCCTCCTCACCAGCCTCTCCACACAAACCCTCGTAACCTCGGTATTCTCCTCCCCTGTCCCCCTCAGCTTGCCCCCGGGGGCATAATAAAAGCAAATCTGCAAACACGGCGGTGGGTTCTCGCTAACCAGCACAAAATTCCCACTCTTCTCCAACAGCGTGGCAAAGTACGCCGCGAGGTCAAACGCAGCGTCGATCTGCCGAGCAAAGCCAGCAGCACCGTAGTAAATCCACGACAGCGCAAGTTTAAGTGAATCAGCCTTTCGCCCGCATTGAAGTGTCAAATCGGCAAGATCCCAGACATCAGAGGGGGTTGACGAGTGGAAGAGGTAGCCTGCCGGCAGGGTATTGGCCTTGTGGAAGACGGACATGTCCGGTCCGAGGAGGAAGGAACAGGTGACGGGGCAGTTGAGCATTTTGTGCGGGTTTACCGTGAGTGAGTCGGCGAGGTGGCTGCCGGCGAGCTTGTGCTTGTGTGTGGGGGAGAAGATGGCGGGGCCGCCCCAGGAGGCGTCGATGTGCATCCAGAGGTTGAATTCCTTGCAGATGGCAGAGATCTCCTCGAAGGGGTCGTAGGATCCTAGGACGGTGGTGCCGGCTGTGGCGTTGACGTAGAAGGGGGTGTAGCCTTCGTCTAGGGACTTTTGGACGAGGCGGCGGAGTTCTGAGGGGATGATGCGGCCTGATTTATCGACGGGGACGGTCCAGACTGAGGAGGAGCCGAAGCCGCAGGTTACGGCGGCTTTTTCGACGGAGTAATGGCCATGGGAGGAGGTGAATAGGATGAAGCGGGAGGTGTTACCGTTCAGTTTGGTTTCGGGATACAGAGTGTTGCGGGCGATGACGATGGAGGTGAGGTTGGAGGAGGAGCCGCCTTGGCAAGTAACGCCGCCGGCACGAGGACCGGTGAAGCCGAACAAGGAGGCAAAAGCCTTTGCTGTGTGCTTTTCTATTACTGCCAGGGCTGGAGAGACTTGGTAGACGTGGACCTTTGGAGAGGATGTTAGTGGCGGGTGTAAGTGAGATGAGAGAAAGACAACTTACATTGGTGTTGAGAACGGCGAGGACGAGCTCGGAGATGACGCCGACCTGTGTTACAGTGTTAGATGGCCGAAAACAAAAGTTCCTGAAGGCAAAGACATACGGGATTGGTGCTGGCATACAGCTTGTCCATGAAGCCCTGATCCCAGGTGTTGACGCTGTACTTGAGGACATCTTGGATTGTCTCTAACAGACCTTCCTCACCACGGCCTTCCCCTTGAGGGAGGGACAGGGCCAGTTCCTTAACCAGCTCCTCAGGTCTTTTAGACTCGACTAGGGCATTATGGACAACACCGTTCCTGTTTGGGAGAAGTTCCCCGGCAGCCCTGGATGGCACAGCATCATCGGCGGCCTGGATGAAGGGGATGATTAAGGATTTCACAGCATCAATGAGCTACACAAATGCATATTTGATCAGCATGTTGCATGCATGCTATGTCTGACTGGGTCTAAGATGGGCAAAACTTACATGTTCCACCTCGGATGCCCTGTTGAGGGTCTCCTTCTTGACCCCGTTGGTTCCGTTCATGTTGTTGATATCTGCTGTCTAATGTACAGGGTTGGGGTTCAGAGAAAGAGTCACATTCTCTCTTAAAGCGAAGTGAGAGATCAGGGTTTTTTGTAGTCATCAGGGAAGAGCCTGCGGCGGGTGCATAGGCCGAGGTCCACCCACCCGCAGTCCACGTTCTTTCATCCCGCATTTTGGCTTCTTGGTCATGCTGGAGCGTCAAGGGGCGTACCCGGCACGGCGGTGTTTGTACGTAAGGTAACCGCGGATCCGGGTTTCGGAGTATCGATCCAAACGGGGGTTCCTGGCGTTTTCACCTCATCGAGACTGAAGAGTTTGAAGATGTTCGGTGTGGGGTCGCTATCGGCTCGATAGCCGAACTGTCGCAAGATGACCTCATCGCTGGGCAGTTCTGATGGTATTAGCTAAGCAGACAGGGCCAGCATTGTGCTTGTCATCTCCAGAGAAGAGCTCGCATGAAGAGGCGTTATTGCAGATATCACGAAGAGGGGATGGTTGCTGTTGGTGCGCTTGCCCGGAAAAGGGGGGAGAAACTTTTTTTTGTTATGAACCAGGAGCCTCAATTAAGCCCCGAAGCATCGCTGCGCATGTGGCTTTGGAAACCGTTGGGTGGCACTGGATGGCGATGTTTCCCTCGTCGACCACGTTGTTGAAACAAAGGGAACGCCGATCTCTAGCGTCAAAAGTCATGATCACTGCCCATGGCACATCTGTCGGTGATGGCGCTCAATGCGGAATCTTCTTTCGAGCTTTTCAAGGCTGAAACCCCTCATTTGGAGATGGAGAGAGTGGGATGGAGTGGATTCAGGAACGGCTTTGATTTTATTGGCTGCGTCCCTGGCCGTCAGGGTCTCCATCACCAGAGTTGGTGTCAGCGATGCTATCGAGCATGAGCTGATACAAAATCTAGACTTGTCACTCTTGTGTCCAATTCCTTCTGCAAGACGGAAACACTGTCACATTGCGCACGAGCACCTCCCAGGGGACCCTGATTATCAAGCACGGGCCAATTTTAATCGTGGGAATTGGAAAAAGAAAAGAAAAGTAAAAAAAGAAACCTCACCTCATTCTCGTCCCTCATCTTGTTTCCCTTTGCTTCCCTCCCCTCCCTCGATCCCGACCCGACGCTGTGGTTACATGTCTCATTCTTTTTGCCTCTGGCGTCTCCGCTGACAAAGGAGACAGACAGACAGACAGAACGCGTGACGTCGCGTCCTTGGTTTCCAGGTTGGCCTTAAAGTGAGCTACCCCACTAGCTTCTTCCCTACGCGGTAGTTGAACACGACCCTCTTTCCACTTTCAATCCTTCTCCACGCGCTTTGCCCCGACATTGGACGACAGGGAATCGACTTCTTTTTCTTAAATTGCCATAGGCTCGGGCATTCCGTCTAGACCAAGACCTTATTATCGCCCTGCCCGCCACACATCACAAACGAACCGTCTTTTGCGCATCTTCCAAAAAAAACCGTTGGGCGACCTGACCCCTATTACAGCAAGCCACATCCACACACCACAGCGTCATCACCATAACCACAACCACAACCACAGCGAGACTCACAACACCACCCCCCCCCAAAAAAAGAAGCAGAGATGCGCTCTCCCCACATAAACCACACCCCCACAACCTCCCTCTCCTCCCCTCCGGCCGCCAACCCACTACAATCTCCCACCCAACATGACTCGGGCCCCCCGATCCCAATCTCCATCACCATCTGCGGCGACGGCGGCTGCGGTAAATCCTCCATCACCCTCCGCCTCGTCCGCTCGGGCCAGCCCGGCTCCTGGACCGACGACTACGACCCCACCATCGAAGACTCGTACTCCATCACCCGCCGCATCGACGGCATAACCTACCATCTCTCCCTCACCGACACCGCCGGCCAGGAAGAATACCGCGGCATGTGGGCCTCGTCCAATCTTTCCTCTGACGCCTTCCTGCTGGTCTACGACATCACCTCGCTCGACTCGCTTCACGCGCTGGAGTACTTTAACGATCTGATCGACATGGAAGCCGAGACGAGAATCGACAATGCGGCGCGGGCGAGGAAGGCGGGGCTGAGCGTGAAGAGCCCGACGATGGGGGATTTTGGGGGGCTGGGGGAGACGGGGAAGATGATACCACCGGTCAAGATTGTGGCGGGGAACAAGTGCGATCTCAAGGAGAGCAGAGCAGTGCCTGCGCGGGATGGCTTGGAGTGGGCGAGGAGGAGGGGGTGCGGGTTTATGGAGACGAGCGCGAGGTTGGAGGTGAATATTGAGGAGACGTTTGAGTTGATTGTGAGGAGGGTGGTGGAGGGGAGGAGGTTGGCTGAGATGGAGGCGGACGAGCTTTTGGGGGGTGGGGGCGGGGGTGGGGAGGTAGGGAACAAGAGGGGGATGACGAAGCCGTTGACGCCGTTGCCTGATCAACCTGATGGTGGAGAGGAGAAGGAGCTTGGGAGGAGGGGGGTGAGTGTTGGGGGGGAGATGGGGAGAGGAGGGTTTTGGAAAAGACTGAGGTGTTGGTGATGGGCACTTATTGATTCTCTATTTAATGAGGGGAGCATGGTGTTGGTGGTGTTGGATGCATGAGGTTGGATCGAGGGAACTTCCTTGTTTAACCCAGGTAAAGGAGGGTGTACGACAGTGTTATATATCGGCTGGCTGGCTGTCCGGGAGGCACGTCTGGTTTGGCAAGGGGGAGGGAAGTGTGTTTTTTCTTTTTCACAACAGATACCTACTCGCGCGTTGGATTTCATTTTGTCGTTTCGCACACGGATACCACCACACACACACACACACACACACACACACACACACACACACACACACACACACATCGGGGCGTTTGTCTGGATTATTTCGCGCTGGCAAAAAACACTCTGGTTATCATTTTTTTTTTGTTTTTTTGGAATGAGAGCAATTCTCTGGATAGAGGGAGGAGGAGGGAAAGCAAGCACTTGGCAAGCCTGTCTGTTTTTTTTTATCGATGTCTTATCACTGTTAGTTGTATATATAATCACCGAGGGGCTCTTGAAGAGCAAGACTCGAGTTCTAGGCAGAACACAATGTGTGATGATTTATTACTGTCTCTTTTCACAGTGTTTTTGTCAAGGTGAAGACTCATCCGGACCCCCGCATCGGTTAAGAGTCTCTCCGATCCCGCAGCAGAGGCGGAAACAGTCGGGGGTCACATCCGGCGGCCGAAGACTTTGCGCGCAGGCGAGCTCTCGACAAGAGAGTCACAAAGTGGAGAAGAGTTGTATTGTATGTCATTGACTTTTTTGCAATTTTTCACGGTTGAGACATGAGCGGTTTTTATTCATGGCATTTCGAATTGGACGAACCATTGAGCCGAGATGGCTGTGCCAATGGCCGTGGGTATCCGCCGATTGCCATATTCTCTTATCAATTGACTGTTCTAGACTCTGCGGTACCGGCTCATCGATTGGAAATCTATCTTGGAAAAAGGAGGGGTTGCTGATACAGGAGGTAAACATCCGGCTTGGACGGTGTCAAAGTGTGGTGATACGATGGAATTGGCTCTCGTCATTGGACTGTCATGAGTAGATGAGAGTTGGGGGGATGACCACTCATCACTCCACACCTCCTCCACTGGTTTTGACATGCCACTGGTCCGTTTGATGCACGGAGATGCTCAACTCGAAACCGTGACCCCTCTTTACTGTGGTGGTGGTGGTGGAAAAGAGGGGTTCGGGCTATCTCGTGGGGGTGTGGATGAAGGGCTAAGCAACCTTCTTTGCAAAGAGCGGACATTGATCGGGGGGGTTTTGCAAGTGGGGGTTTGGAGGGGGGGATATAAAGAGGTCTTCATTTCCTTCTCTGGAAACCTTTTTCTTCTTTCTCTTCTGCAAAGCAACTGTCTTAAGACAAACCTCGACAGACAGCAAAAGACACTTCTCGTAAATACCGCTCCTCCCTTTTTCGTCCCTGTTGTGGTAAGGTGGATTGAACATACTAATACATATCCAGGTCAAACACACACACTTGACCGGTACATCATGCCTCTCTCTCACAGGAGAAGAAGCAATGGGTCGCTTTGCGCTGGTGGTGGCGGATGAGCCACACACATCATAAACCATGATCAAGAACTATCAAAACATAAATGTCATCAGGTAACTATCTGAATGCATGAGCCGGTGCCCCTTTCTCTCTTAACTCATTCACCCCTTTTTTAAATGGGTGATGACAAAAGGGGGAAAGGTGGCTGAGATTATACGGCCTCGAACTTGATCTGGATAATACCAGCGAAAGGATCATGCTTCTTCACTCCTTTTCCCTTTTTACCTATCTTCAGTTCACCTTCCCTAACACTTCTAGAAGATAAACCAATCTACCTTATCAAAAATGGCTCCCTCCGCCGTCACCCCTCCCCAGAAGCCCGCCGTCCTGGCTTCCCACCCGTTGAAGACCGTCTCCCTTGACAACAAGGTCGAAGTCGCCCCCAACGCCCTCAAGGATGACTTGGCTTCCCTCTTCAACAACTGGGACACCTTCACCTTCGCCCCCATCCGCGAGTCCACCGTCTCCCGCGCCATGACCCGCCGCTACTTCAACGACCTCGACACCTACACCGAATCCGACATCACCATCGTCGGCGCCGGCTCCGCAGGCCTCTCGTGCGCCTACGTCCTCGGCACCCTCCGCCCCGACCTCAAGATCTCCATCCTCGAAGCCGGCGTCGCCCCCGGCGGCGGCGCCTGGTTGGGAGGTCAGCTCTTCTCCGCCATGGTCATGCGCAAGCCCGCGCACCTCTTCCTCGACCAGGTCGGTGTCCCTTACGAGGACGAAGGGGACTACGTTGTTGTCAAGCACGCGGCGTTGTTCACGTCTACCATCATGAGCAAGGTGCTTCAGATGCCGAATATTAAATTGTTCAATGCTACGACTGTGGAGGACTTGATTACGAGGCAGGATCAGGAGACGGGGGAGGTGAGGATTGCGGGTGTGGTGACGAACTGGACGCTGGTGACGATGCACCATGATGATCAGTCTTGCATGGATCCCAACACGATCAACACGAACGTGGTGGTGTCGATGACGGGGCATGATGGGCCGTTTGGGGCTTTTTCGGTTAAGCGGTTGGTTAGCATGAAGCAGATTGAGGAGTTGGGCGGGATGAGGGGGTTGGATATGGGCAAGGCTGAGGATGCGATTGTGAAGAGGACGAGGGAGATTGTGCCGGGCTTGGTGGTGGGGGGTATGGAGTTGAGTGAGGTTGATGGGGCTAACAGGATGGGTGAGTTTTTATCTCTCATACATACAATGTTGAGAAGTAAATTTTGCTAACTGAAGGAAAAGGTCCTACCTTTGGCGCTATGGTTCTTTCCGGGCTCAAGGCTGCCGAGGAGACGCTTAGGGTGTTTGACTTGCGCAAGGCTCAGAATGATGCCGAGCTCTAAGCTAGCTAGTTGCTCGCAACAAACGATCTAGAGCAGGCAAACATTGCTCAGGTTGGAAAGGTTGAAAGGGAGGGACATTTTTGTTGAGGGATTGCTTTGGCTTATGTACCTACCTACCTTTTGGTTATCTACCCACCACAGACAGATTGACTCTACGTATACATGAATGGGTATCACTTTTATCTCATATCAACAACAGCTGTTTCATTTCATATGATGATGATAACCGTGTCGACGTAAAAAGAAAACTGAATTATTACACGCTGCTACTAAACACCAGCCTCTACTCCCCACTTTCCCACACTGTACCGCTGTCGAAACAAAAGAAAATAAATACTACAGGTAAAACACTACACCCAACCCAGCCAGAGCGATTACAACAAAACTGTACCCCTTCCTTCCAGCACCGGCAGTGACAACAGATTTGTCTGTCGTGATGGGTTTGTAAGGAGTGTTAACCGCCGATGCGGTAACCGATGAAGTGCCATCATCGACGGGAACAGGAGGCAACCCCCCAGCTGGAGGGGGACCGTACCCTTCACCACCACTACCACCACCACCACCACCACCACCACTTCTAGTTGTAGCTGTCGGTTCCGGAACTGATACCGTAGAAGGCAGCGGACCATAACCATCAGCAGGATCAGCCACCGTCAGCATCGACGACGAGAAAACCCCCGTTGTTGACAATGACATTCCCACCCCCGACTCCAAAGTCAACACCACAGCCGCCGTCTCCACCGCCGTGGCAGTAACCGTCGTCGTCGAGCCGCTACACCCGTGACATTCCCCCCCCGGTGTATGCCCCGGGACAGTCCCCGTATAAACCGTCGTTGTACACGTGCTGCACGGCTGAAGCGTGACGGTGAGGGTTGTTTCGGGGGAGGACGGGCAGGAGGTCACTGTAACCGTGGTGAAGGCATCGTCTGATCCTCCGCCGGAGGACGGGGTGCCGAAGATGCAGGGGTAGCAGGGGTGCGAGGGGTGAGGGGTTGCGCAGATGGAGCGGGTGAGGGTTGAGAGGTGGGATGTGGAGGTTTCGGTTACTGTTTTTGGGGTTAGTTAAGGTCGTGGATGGGGGGAGGGGGAAAGGGGGGATGGGTACCGGTTGAGCCGGAGGGACAGATCTCGATGAGGGAGATGATGTGGATTATTTCTATCCCTATCCAACTGTCGCATTCGGAGGTGGAGGGGGGGTCGTCGCAGGTATTGTTTGTTGATGTAGGTAGGTTTGATTCCGACGGGGTGGATGGGTTGATGGTTGTTGCTGAGGAGCCGGATGGGTTGGAGGGACTTCCGAATGAGTATGATGCGCCTGAGCTCGGCTGATTAGATGGGAAATCCCCTGAGGCAGTTCCAGAAGCGGCGGAGGTGGCTGCCAGAGTCGAGGTTGTGATTGAGCCTGTTAAGCTTGGGAGATTGGGGCGGCTGGAGGAGCTTGATGACCCAGCAGAAGCTGAAGGTAAGAAAGAACTAGAACTGGAGGCATCATCAGTTGGAGAGCCAGATGAACCGGCATTTCCGGATGAGGAAGAACCAGAAGAACCACTAGCGGTTACAGTGCCGCTTCCACTCAAAGGATCAGCAGTATTAGTCTCCGAGGGGCCCCCGGACATGCTACCTGCGGCGCCTGATGCGGTTCCTGAAGACATCATCGACGAGCTGCCTGACTGGCCACTAATATAGCTCGTACTCCCCAGCCCTCTACCCGTCGAGCTCGAGGTCACCGAGGATCCAGGAGCAGTAGCTGAGCTTCCACCGATTGTCAGAGTCTTAGTAGATCTTGTTTCACTGACGCCCGGTCCGTTGCCGTCGCCGCCTCGATCTGAAGTCTGTCCAGATGGATAGACCGTCAGGGTTGACGGGGAACGGCGCGATGTCGTGCTGGATGCAGTGCTGATCCCCGGTCCGTTGCCGTCATCTCCACCTGAAGACTGGCCAGAAGGATAGATGGTGACTGTGGACTGAGGCCTACCTGACGCCGTTCCAGACACAGTGTTTGGCGAGGACGAACTCATTGGTGCTGAACTAACTCCCGGTCCATTGCCGGCGTCACTTCCACCAGAAGTCTGACCACTTGGGTAGACAGTCACTGTTGGCTTTACCGAAGCCGATGCCGTCCCAGAACCAGCCATAGGTGAGGATGTATCAGGCTCTGCGGTTCCCGTCCTAGAAGAACTAGCAGTACCAGACACTGAACCTGACTGGTCCGATGGACGCACCGTAAGTGTGACTTGCGGTGAAGACTTAGTTGAAGACCAGGCTGGGACATCGGTGCCCGGTGGATAGGAGCTGGTGTCGGATAGCGAGGGATCTTGTGGGTTTACGGGCGGCTCCGGAACAACTGCTGTGATTGTCACTGGTGGGCTGTCCGACTCGGTCATATCAGCTGTGGAAGCCGACGCTGAAGTGACCTGTCCGCCGTTGTCGCCTCCATTGCCCGGAACTCCAGCTGTAACCGTCACTACAGGATCATCGGTTCCCGCCACAGCCGAACTACTCGGCCTATCGGTGCGTATCGAGCCCATCTCAGTCGGCCCGCCTGAAGGAGGCCCGGCTGTTACCGTCCCAGGAGTAGACTCGGTAGGATCACCAGAGGCGGTGACGATGACTGTCCCTGGCTCCCCGCCATCGGTGTCCGAGTTGCTTGGCGAACTGGATGAGGTAGGCGGTGCAGATGACGGTGATCCAGTATCAGGACTGCCTGAAGCGGTGATAATGACGGTCTCTGGTTCGTCGCTGGAGTCAGAAGTGCTCAGCGGAGCAGATGAGGAAGGTGGTGCTGATGACGGCGCACTGGTACCAGAGTTGTCAGAGGCGGTGACGATGACGGTTTCTGGGCCGTCGTCGGTGTTGGACCCTGATGCAGACGCGGACGCAGATGAGGCTGGGTTGGTGGTGGCGACATCTGAGGATGACGCAGGATCACCAGATGCAGTTACGACTACCGTTCCTGGGTCAGTATCGGTGGCGATATCTGATGTCGGCGAGGGAGGCCATGAATAGGTAACGATTATGGTCGGCGTATCGGAATCGCTTCCATTCCCGCTCGGAGATGCAGTACTTGAAGTTGGGACCAGACTTGAGGTGGGGATCCATGGAGGTCTGGATGGCCAGACGGTGATGGTTACCGGTGGTTTTTTAGTTTTGGTTCGGGGAGTTGATGTGTTGGTGTAGAGCATGCTAGTGGAGAGGCTGGTGTTGCTTGGTGATCCTGTGCTCATAGGCATGGAACTGCTGTGATTTGTTAGCGGATAAACGCAAGAACAGGACGCGGTAGATGTACCTAGTGTTGTAGAAAGTGGTACTGCTTTGTGTCGAAGTTGATGAACTAGACGTGATGTTTTCGCGACACAGGCCAGGCGATATCATGCCCAACAGGCACTTGCAAGAGGACGAACAGGCGCTGCCTGGCATCCCATTGACGGCCTTGCCATAATCACACTCCTCGTTAAACTCGGTATCCGTCACATTATTGCCACAGCCAAGTGGTATTGCGCCGCGAGCGATGATGTACGGAGTTCCATGCGTGCCATCTGCGAATGTTCTTTCCCCCAAGCCAGTACTGTTAAGGGCGATTGCCAGGGGCTCAAAGGCGCCATTCCCCTCAGTAGGGTACTCTGCAAACACCTCGTGGACACTGCAGTTCCAGTTGCTGGCCATGGCATCCGTGAGCGAAGTCATGGACTCGTCCGTTGCGACAATATGTGCCTTGTTCAGGCATGTCAGGTTGCCCCGGACTTTGAAGTCTCCAATCTCCGAAAGAGCCTCAATCGTAGTCGGAGTGGCTTTGCTCTGGTAGTAACATGACAGCGAAAAGTACATGCCGGTACCATTCTTGCCGGCGGAGGCAAGGCTGATGGAATCTCGGATCATGGCCGACGCACCGGCGAGCTTGGACCACTTGGCATGGTAAGATGGGTCCGTCCCGATGAGAACCATGTTGCCTGTTACAGCCGGCGACCAGACTTTCTTGGTATTGTCCAGGAACTTGATCGTGTTCAAGCTTGTGTTGCATAGGCAGTCTGGGATAATAATAGACTTGTACTTGGCAAAGTCGGCCGTGGTCATGTCGTTCCATTCCTCTTCCGACTTGCAGGCATACGCTTCGGACTTGTCAGTTACGCTCTCGCCAACCGGAACAGCTACCCACATACGTGTCAAACCGAGTTTCTTTGCCTCGTCGTATTCGGTGTAGTTCAGCCCATACATGTACGGGAACAGGACGTCTCCCTCGGCCATCACAAGGCCTGCCAAGCTGGCAAGCGCCAACAAAAGACAATGAAAGATGCGCATCGTAGCGGCCTCAGGGGTGATTCAGGGGTAATGAGTGACAAGATCGGGGTATCCCTTGAAGGATACGCCGTCAAACGACTGACTGTAATGATAGACTGCGCTAAGAGTAAAATGAGGATGTTGGAAAAACAAATCCAACAGTCCAGTAAAGCCCGGGAGTGGGCAGTGACTGCTATTTCAATCCATCGTCACGACGCAAATAGCTGAGATTAGACAGAGTCAAGGTAACCATGATATCGCGGGGCATTCTCGGCCAAACGAGAGCATATCCAGAGAATCAGAGCATTCCCTCCGAGACGGTCTTAGGTCCCAGGAAAAGGGTCATCTGTTTAGCTGGGAGAGGGTAGACAAGCGACTGATGGTGTCTTTGTGGGACAGCCGCGTGTCGGACATTACTCTGGACCCCTTCCCAGTAAGCAAAACAGAGCCAGGGATTATTGACAATATCGGACAACGAGCTGGGTAGGTAAAGTCATATCCTTGCTAGAGCCTCGGCTGCCGCTGCTGTAGTTGTACTGTAGCTGTGAAAGTGGCTGATCGGCATTGGATCCCTCTGTGGACAGTGCTTTAGCCTGATGCATATCAACACAGTCTCAGGCACGGTTGGCTGAGATGGTTGCTGGGTGTACTGGGGAATCCTAGTCTCCAAATGCCGGGTGAGGCTAAGGGTAAGGGGTTCGGGAGCGATATGAGGCTCTTGTACGCTCGTCACTAGGCTTGGCCCGTGTCAACACCTTTTCAGATAGATGGGATGGCAGGTCGAGCTGAAGCTGCAAGCAATGAGACATGCTAATGCGGCCGTGACACTAGCTTCACCCGAAACACACCACAGTCTGCAGGGCACTTGAGGCGTCTGGGGGGGCGATCCTGTTGAAGAAAGGGGAGGCGCCCATCTCGCATCGGATCGCGTCGAGTCGGGTCGAGTCCAGTTGAGGGTTGCACAAAGATCTGAGACTGCAATTCATCACTTCCTCCTGCTTGAACCGAGCTAGTGGGTGGCAATGACCACGGGGATCAGGATTATAAGAACAAGTCTCAATGTTGTTGTGTAAGCTGATGGGCTCGGGCTCATGAAGTTATGCGGATGTATCGGTGTCGGGGAGACGGTGTATAAGATTATGGCGATGGCGATGGCGATGACGATGGTGTCGCGACAGGGCCCTCAGGAATAAGGCCGCCATGTGAGGAATAAGACGTGGTTGTGCAGAATCGCGGTGAGGTAACGTCGCAGTTGCAGTGCCTTATGCAAGATGATTCCAGAAGTTCCCTTACACAGCATAAGTCGGTCCTCTGCAGGAGTTCGTCGCTGTGACGCACTAAGGTCCCCATCAGGTACCCGCGCGACAGCCGAACTTTGATATTTGAATATGAGAGATGGATAAGGTAGTGACGTTGTCGATGTGCATGAAGGTCGGCGAATGGGCCGCCGACCGATGAGGACCTGGACAGCGTGAATGTCTGAAATGTGGCTGCGGCTGTGATGCGCAACTCTAAGTGGCTGCATATATCGGTCCCAACTGGACGGGAGGGATCTTGGCCAAGGTCGTGATCGGCCCCCCGCCAGCCAATGACGAGCCGACATGGGCAATTGACCCTCGTGTACTCAGGTAGCATCGTCGTGAGCTCCCCCAACGTCCCACGACATGCATCCTCCAATTCGTGTTGGCCAAGCGGATCTTTTTGGCAAGCTTGACGTGCTTCCCGCTGCTGTCACCTTTTCACCTTTCACCTCGTCCTATCTTTTGACCTCATCCTCGGCCCTATATCGCCCTGCTCAGCCTTGATGTTCCTGCCAAGCCTCCTGTTCCCATCCAGTTCACATCCAGTTCAACAGCCTTCCTGGGACTTCCAAATATCGCCGCTCACTTCGGCTGCCCTACCAGGATAGCCTGCTAGGGATGACTGGATGCGAAGCATATGCAGTCATCGACTATCCAGACTCTAGCTCGTTTCCATGCCCTGCCACGGCGGCAACTAGCAATAATGACACCTACGCCTCGCGAAACCCGTACCCTCCCGTCACCTCAACGGTGACCCCCATGCCATTTTGAGGCTTCGGCGACTCAGCTCGCTCGTGTAGACGCAAATTTCCCCCGTCTCCCACACACAAAGCCGATCGTGATGATCTCGCCAGCACTTTTGACAGCGCAAGCTGTCCAATGGCCATGTCCGAGCTGACCGGACCTTCTCGAGGATGGTGTGTCGAGACATCGATAGGTTTCTGGGAGCGCCACCGGAAAGACTCCCGTTGTCATCCCGCGTCCGCCCAGCTTCGACAAACAGGTTCATCCGTCACCGTCGAGGAGCCTCCAGGAGGATCCAAGAACTCTGCAGGATGGGGTATTTGCAATGCTTGGGAAGCAGGGTAACCGGCACACCATGGACACCAGGGGCGGGACGGTCCGGGCCTGGAGTTGCTGGCTTTGGGATAGATATAAAGCCAGTCTCAGTCAGCAGTTTAGATGGATGAGTACCTACCTGCTGTGTCAGTGCCTTTTCTGTCTGAACATTGATACCGATCACTTTGAAACTCCCCCACCCAACAAAAACGTATAGCTATTGCACGCGTTTTCTCTATCTTTTGCGTGAAAATAGACACAACAACAACAACCCAACAAAAACGTAGAAATGGGCCAACAAACATCCCGCCCTGTCTTTGACAGCAAACTGACCAAAAGCCATGTCGAACACGCCTTGATTCAACAAGACGGACGCCATAACGACATCCCTACGGTATTTGCCTCCCGCACTTGCTCCCATGATCACTAAACGCTAACCTGGCCTCTCTTAGGTCCTTGCCACCCTTCTGTTCCTTGATGCTTCTCCGGAGATGCTGAAACACGCCTACCGGTCTCGTAAAGACAGCCTCCACACCTGGGCTCCATCCCCGGGAAGCAGTAAGCCTTTCACTTTATCCCTCCTTTCAAGTAGGTAATTTCACTAACGAGATCCAGTCACCGACGAAGCGACCAAAACCGCCCTCCTAGGCGACAAACGCTTCCAGCGCGCCTTCATGACCTACTTCTCCCTGCTCAACAACCAGTACAACTCCAACTCCCTCACCCTCGCCCACTCCCAGCTCTTCACCGGTCCCAAACCCCTCGTCTATGGGTTATTCTCCTCCCTCGGCCTCCCCCTCACCTTCCTCTCCGACGGCATCGAGCTCCGCTCCGCCATCCTCGTCGCCCAATCCCTCACCATCAGCGCAGTCGACTGGACGAACCCCATCTTCGACCTCCTAACCTCCCCCCAACTAGCCCGCCCTGCCTCGGAGCTTTTGTCGCCAGAGGAGCTGCTCCGGCGAGTAGCCTACGACGGCCGGTTCAGCGGGGTGATGAAGAGCGGACCGGGGTACCACAACATATCCCAGATCTTCTCCAACCCCTCGGCCCGCACGGCGGTGATTGAATATATCCAGCAGCTCGACTGCCGGAACATTGGACTTTTGCTCCCCCAACTCGCCTCTTTGTCTGTTTTGCTGTTGACAGCTACGCACAAGCCGACTGCCCCGGCGTTTGATTTCTACCTAGCTCACCTCGTCACGGCGGTGAACTCCCTCCGGATCATCCTGGGAATCCTCGATCAAGGCACCCATCGGATTGTAGCCGTTCGCGGGGTTTGGTTACTGTTTGTGTTGGTCTACGTCACGCAGCTGAGGCCGGTGGTGGATGGGGAACTGCTACATGGGATTGAGCTACAGGGGGGTCACGACTGGCAGGGAATTTACGAGTTGTTTTGCGGTGAGGGGATAGCGAATGGGGGGAGGTTTGGGAATGGCCCGTTTCTGAGGGTGATGAGGACGTTGTGGGAGCTGGGGCAGGAGTATGATGGGGTGGGTGGGGGGATGTGTTTGAAGGCGGCGTGGAAGATGATTGGGTATTGGGGGGGTTGGACGGGGTTGGGGGGGGATAGTAGGGAGGTGGGGTTGAATATTAGACTGTAAGGGAGGGGGGACGGCGAGTTGGGCGTGTTATCTGATCGGTTTGAGTAATGGATGGTGATGAGAGGGGAAGAGTTAGAGGAGCGGTGAGATTGATGGAGATGCTGGGAGGGGGAGGGCGTGAAAAGCGTGTACGATGCGGTTCTGGGTCTAGACTTTGATCAGCTAGCAGGCTAGCGATCACCAGACACCAGCTGAGAAGAGTTACTGAGTGAGCAATATCTTACCTCTGCCGTCATCAACACCAAGCAAAACCGCCACTGCCAGGCAGTGAAGCAATTTACGTACGTATATACAACAACACCAGGGGTTACGGACATGCATGGATCTGGGATCTGGGACCGGACTGTTGGATCAGGAGTGTACTTTATGTAGTGTAAGTTACAAAAGCTATGTACCATTTTGTGTGTGTTTTTTTCTCATTCGATGGTTTACGAACAACAACGGAAAGGCCGTGATAGGTGTGCTCGGTTGCGGTTTGGTGGGTGAGATAGGGGCAAAAAAGGGGGCTTGGGATATGGACTTGGTAATATAAAGTAGGATTCTGGGGAGGATAGAGCGGTTGGAGTGAGTAAGCCCTCTGCATTAGAGTCGGTTGGAATTCTCTGATAGTCAGTGAGGTTCCGTGAGCGGGAGCGAAGCACACACGAGGCTGGAAGATGGGTGTTGCTGTATGCAGGGGACGAGGCTGATGTGACTGTACTTGTAACATGACTTATACCTTTCATGAAAAAGGGCAGGCGGTAGAATGATGGTGGGGTGGGAGGCAAGGTACTTTCCTCCTTGTCATCGTCATGTTTTGCAGTAGCTCGCAAGATCTACCTCTTTGCTCTTGACGTATTCTCTTGGCTAATAAACTAGAGACGGTCTTCATATTTGTAACTACAATTTCTAAGCTCTACCGTAAGCACTTACTCCCCTGCCTGCTAAACTCTTCTTGGTCAGAGTGTAGCTAAGATCGACAATGGCCTGGGAATGGTTGTGCGAGGAAAATAGTGGGTGGGTGACGTGACAGCGAGAGCTGCATTGCATTGCATTGCCGAGCCGTTGTGAGACTAGGTAGGTAGACTGTCAAATGGCGGGTGGGCGGGCCGGAACGAATGTGCTGACAAACGTGTTGATTATTTTGTCAGGTATCTGGAAAGTTAGGTAAGGGGTTTGGAAAAGCTTAGGTAGACAGCAACATTGAGGATGAATCGTGAACATAGGTAGTATGGCTATTGGCGACGATGTCCGCAGCAATGATTCAACAAAAAGCCGAAGTGTTGCCAATTGAACTGATTACCATGCATGCCTCAGCCATTCATTCATATCTACCTAGAATAGCCCCATGAGCCACACCTCGTAAGGAAGATTAACTATGCAAACTAGCATTGCTGAATTGTCACTACATGAAAAAGTGTCACAAGATACACCAAAAGGTGGCTGGCAGGCAGTCTACCTAGGTATGCACCTTCACAAGATCAATAGGTATCGAGAAACATCGAATAGACCTCAAAGTCAGTGAAGAGAGCTGGAAACTGTCATCAAAAGAATAACCAGTGTATCAACAGGACTCATCAGACAGTCATCCACTCAACCCTACCGTTCAGTAAAATCTTATTTCTATCTTAAACCGCTGGTTGAGTCATTTAACGTTCTCAATATCTCCTGCTTTTCCTAACGAATAGGCGTTTTTTTCTCGCTCATCTTACTACCGTGCCCATCAAAGTGGTACATTCGGACAGTGTTCCGTCTAGGTATTAATGAGAGATCTCTGCTAGGTTCAACGGTATATTATAGCCAAACGAAGATACACTTACAAGAAGCCTTTTCCATCTACACAATTTCCATCTATCGCATACCCCTAGCTTCTGTCGCCGATATTGTTGGCGGTGGAGCGTTGGAGATGGCCGGCAGGGGTGGTGAGGCGGACGTTGTGCGGCTGAACAGCTGACAGCCCTACGGGTGTCAGCAGGGTGGAGTGTCAGCGGCTGTTGGAGGCGGCCCGTGCATCCCCGTCAACGGTGGAGCCGCGTGCCAGGTTGAGGTTCTGGGCCTTGAGCTGTCGCCTCCCAAAGCTTCAGGGTTGGTGGTGCTGTGGTTTTGTCCGAGTGTCTCTCTCGGTTGTCGAAGCCGGGGACAATGGCGGTTCTGGCTCTGATTGAGTGCCAGACCGTTCCAAGGGTAACTGTTGCCGAGACAGCGAAGATTCCGGTGCCTGAGTCGGATGTTAGGTGCTGGGTTCTCACTGCGAGAATTCAGTGTCCAGACAAGGCTTCTGTAAAAGACTGCACCTTTTGGGGGGCAGAGAGAGGGTTGGCGGTGGTGGTGCGGTGGTGGCAGTTGGGCGTAGTGGGGCGGGCCGGGCCTGAATCAGCAACTAAAAAAGTGGTAAAAAAAATGATCACAATGCTGTGGGCACTCCCCTTTCCTCCCCTTCCTTCCCCAGCCCATCTCCTCTCGGTGTCCAGCACACACACACACGCACCGCCTTCGCCAACCTTCCCCTAGGGTGCTTCTCTTCTTCTTCTTTCGCCGTCTCCTCTGCCTCCCCCAATCGACGGTCGGTTTTTTTACTTTCATTGCATCTCAGCTCCAGCTCCGACCTTCACCGTCGCGTGTTCGTGCTGCTGCCCTGCAACAAACCTGAATCCCGAGTGCCGCCTCCCTGCCCGAGCCACTCGTCCCGCTTTTTTTCTTCAGCAAAGGCCTGTCGTCAATCTGTCCAACCAAGCCTCTCGATCGCCTTTGTGACAAGAAAAAACAACCGCTGCGTGACTATCCTCGGCCTCCCCCTCTGCGCATCAATCCTCCACCGGGAACATCATCCTCAGGAACGCCCAAAACCCGAAAGAAAACGCCCCCTCCTCCCCCGAAACCTACATCGCGACCATCTGTGACTTTCACTAGTCATGGCCAGTCCTTTGCAGTTTGCCTACCGAACCCAGACGGCCATTGGCGTCTATGACGCCGCGCCTGTCTACGAAGCCCTCCCTGGGTTCGTCCAGCCCCAAGGGAACCTCCGGTGTTGTGTCTATTCGCCATGTGGCCGCTACTTTGCCTACGCCGCTAACGATGGCATCTCGGTCGTCGACGCCTCGGTCGGCCACGTCCTGACCAGCATCGCTCTCCCTCTGGTTTACGAGATCAGCTTCTCCCCAGGCGGCACCTACATGAGCACATGGGAGCGCCCGGCCAAGGACGAGAACGGAGACGCCACCAAGAATGTCAAGGTCTGGCGCACCATTGAGGACGTCGAAGAAGGCCAAGAAAAGCAGCCGCTGGGCAAGTTTGTTCACAAGAACATGTCGGGCTGGAACCTGCAGTACACGGCCGATGAGAAGTTCTGCGCCCGTCTGGTCACCAACGAGGTTCAGTTCTACAACAGCAATGACCTCACCGCGCCCTGGAACCGTCTGCGCGTTGAGGGTGTCACCGATTTTGCCATCGCCCCTGGGAAGAGCCAGAACGTGGCCGTGTTTGTGCCCGAGCGCAAGGTATGTCCCAACATCTGTTTCTCCTCTACTTTGGACAGGTTGGCGCTAACTATTCCTCTACAGGGTCAACCGGCCGCCGTCAAGGTCTACAACGTTCCCCAGTTCAACAGCCCGATCTCGCAAAAGACTTTCTTCAAGGGCGACAAGGTCCAGCTCAAGTGGAACGCGCTGGGCACCAACCTGATTGTGCTGGCACAAACAGAAGTGGACAAGTCCAACAAGAGTTACTATGGAGAGACCAACATGTATCTCCTCAGTGCCAACGGCTCTTTTGACGCCAGGATCACCCTGGACAAGGAAGGCCCCATCCATGATGTGTCGTGGTCCCCCAACTCGAAGGAGTTTGGTGTCATCTACGGCTACATGCCCGCCAAGACCACCATCTTCAACCACCGGGCCGTGCCTACCCACTCCTTCCCTCTGGGACCGCGCAATACCATCATTTTCTCGCCCACTGGCCGCTTCGCCCTCGTTGCCGGTTTCGGCAACTTGGCTGGCCAGATTGATGTGTACGATCTCGAGAAGGACAACCGCAAGGTGTGCACCATTGAGAGCGGCAACCCCAGTGTTTGCCAATGGAGCCCTGACAGCCGCTACATCATGACGGCCACCACTTCGCCGCGTCTCCGCGTGGACAATGGTGTCAAGCTCTGGCACGTTGGTGGTGGCATCATGTACAATGAGGATTTCAACGAGTTGTACAACGTCATGTGGCGTCCTGTGGCTGCGGATGCCCTTCCGGCCGGGGACCCCCTGCATCCTGTGCCGACTCCTCACCCATCTGCTCTGAAATATTTGGGCACGGTGAAGACACCTTCCAAGCCCGTGGGCGCCTATCGTCCCCCTGGTGCCCGTGGCTCGTCCACCCCGCTTCACTTCAAGCGTGAGGACGAGGGCGGCGCGGCACACACCGTTAGCAACGGCGTGCCCCAGGTCGGACCCAACGGCTTCGGTCGTCCCCGCAACCAAATTCCCGGCGCCGAGTTCACCAAGCCCGCCGGCATCCCCGGTGCTGTCGCCGCCGATGGCAGCGAACTTTCCAAGACGGCCGCCAAGAACAAGAAGAAGCGCAACAAGAAGGCCAAGGAGGGTGAGGGCAACGATGGCCCCAGCACCGAAGGTGGTCTTGCGCCTCCACCTCGCGAGCATGGCGGTTCCCCTGGTGAGGGCCGCAGCCCCGAACGCCGTAACCAGGGTCAGGGCCAGAACTCTCAGCACCGCAGCCAGTCGCGCAACAACTTCAACGGTCGCAACCGTAGTAACCGTGACCGCTCCCAGAGCCGTCCTGGCCATTTCGGACGGTCTCAGCAGCAGCAGCCCCAGGGAGGTTCCCCTCTCGGCGGCGGCGGCGATGGTGCTATGACCGCTGCGCAAAGCGCCAACGCCAAGAAGATTCGCAGCTTGCAGAAGAAGATCCGGGCGATTGAGGATCTGGAGATGAGGCATGCTGGTGGTGAGAAGTTGGAGGATACGCAGGTGAAGAAGATTGCTACCAAGCCATCTGTCATGAAGGAGCTTGAGGCGTTGGAGAGGGAGCAGTAGAGAGGGCGGGACGGATGGGAAAAAAACAGCACGGCGTGAAGTTGTGTATTTTTTGCTGAAGTCTAGCTTGTTTCTTTGCTACGCGCTTCTGGACAGCAAATTGAGACTCGAGTGTTTACGAACCTACCTTCCTGGATATCCAAGAGCTAGGAGTGAACCTGAAGGGGGAAAAGAGGAGGATACAAGGAATATAGTGACGAAAAAAAATGAAAATGAAGAGCTGCTACCAACGAAAGTCGGCAGACGAGTAGGGAGTAGCGGTAGGAATGAATTGATAAGTGCCAGCTTTTTTCTTTGCAATGAGTGATTTACTACCCCACGGGGCATGTGAAGGCCTACCCCGGATATTTCCAGGCCAGGGGTCCTAAAAGCTGGGGGAGGGGGTGGACGGGTAGGGAAAGGGCGGGGTAGGTAGGCTAGGGCTGAGATGGGGAAAGCGTTGTGCTTGTGCAAGCCACTCCCGTCTCTTATTGAGATGGGGCTGTTGGCGACTTACACATACCTTACCGACAGGTTGACGACTTCCCCCTCAAGGACAACTGAATATGGACGTCCAAGTGAGCAAGCATACAAGTGCATCGAGTATCGAAGTACTGGCTTTGCCCTCTTCTGGTTGCGGATACGCGTGGTATGATGGTTCAGGTAGGCAGTTGGCCAGTAGGTAGGCAGGGGGATCGGCACACGACCTTCCCAAGTTCTAGGTTGCACCACTTCTTCTCGCTGCATATCTGCTGTCCTACCTAGCACTCAGAATGGTTCTCGGGAATATCGGGCGATAGAATCGCGAGCTTCCTAACCACCCTCGCCCACAGGTCGTCCGTCACTTGCAGCTGTCCTCTGAGTTAAGAGCCAATATTCAAGTTGTTACCATGACGGTGAAGACACACCTCAAAGTACCGGTATTAACCGACGAGTAAAGGAAAGAAGCGAGATGTATGTACATAAGACGGCTCGGGCCATGTGTTTTAACGGTTCCTACCACGTTGTGACGGAGGATATGTCGGCAGTGTCCCTACCTATTTTTCCGTCCACAGATGAGCTTTCCCAGCCGGCTGTCAAGCTTGCTGTTCTGCCGGGATTGGTTATTGATCAACCACAGCGACAACCTTTTTACTTTCCCATGGCACCCTACCAGAGATCAACTTATTTATTGCAAGATGTGGACATTGATACGGTACAGGATTCACCCGGCAGGCAGGTAGAATTGATGAACCGACGTTCGAATGAGGGGGTAAGGGGTCTCGGAAGAGGAGAGAGTGGTGGTTTATCTACCTCTTTCCCCCCCGCATCCTATTCTCAAGCCATACTTTACCCTAGGTCTTCAGACTTCTCCTTTCAAAGCCATCACAACCCAAGGGAGACACCAACCCTCTAAGCAAACACCAAACCCCCCCCCCCCCCAAAAAAAAAATGGGAGTCCTACCCTCCCGCCGCAAACGCATCACCATCCGCGATGACACCATCACCTCCGCCGCACACCTCACCCTAAAGCAATCCCTCCTCCCCAACCTCCTCGTCACAACCTTGTTTTTCCTCTGGGGCTTCGCCTACGGCCTCCTCGACGTCCTCAACTCCCACTTCCAGCACCACCTCTCCATCACCCCCACCCTCTCCGCTTTGTTGTCTACGTCCTACTTCGGCGCTTACCTCCTCCTCCCCCCCACCCTCTCCTCCTTCATCCTCCGCCGCCACGGCTTCCGCGCCACATTCATGCTAGGCCTCTCCATCTTCGCCGTCGGCTGCCTTCTGTTCTGGCCATCTGGCGTTTATTCCTCCTTCGGCGGGTTCTGCGGGAGTATGTTTGTTGTCGGAGCTGGGTTAGCTACTCTCGAAACAGCAGCTGATCCGTTTTTGAGCATCTGTGGTCCGCCTCGGTATAGTGAGATCAGACTGAACCTCGCGCAGGCGGTGCAGGGAGTGGGGAGTTTTGTTGCGCCTTTGTTAGCGAGTCGGGTTTTCTTTGGGAAGGGGCTCGAAAAGGAGCAAGGGGGGGAGGGGCTGAAGAATGTGCAGTGGGTTTATTTGGGAGTGGCGGGGTTTGATGCGGTGTTGGTGGGATTGTTTTGGTTGGTGCCGATGGTGGAGGTGACGGATGCGGATATGGGGGTTCAAGAGAGACAAATTGGAGAAGGAAAAGAGGTGGGATTGTTTAGGAGGCAGTGGAATTTGTTTTTGGCGGTTGGGAGCCAGTTTTGCTATGTTGGGGCGCAGGTTGCTGTTGCGGTGAGTTTATATCCGATTACCGTACCTAGTGAAATGAAAAAGGGGCTGACAGAAGGAAAACAGAATTACTTTATCAATTTCTGTGAGGAGGCTGGGAGGGATAGGGCTACGTCTTCGGATTTGTTGGCGGTGGGACAGGGGCTTTATGCGTTCAACAGGTTCGTCGCGAGTGGATTGCTGACGATGCCGGCGTTTAAACCGAGGTATATGCTTGCTGTTTATCTCGGGGGTTGTTTTGTGTTTGTCACTGCGGCGATGAACACTGCTGGGACGACGTCCATTGTCATGCTCATGCTTGTTTTGTGTTTTGAATCCTGCTGCTTTGCTACCATCTTTACGCTTGGACTGCGAGGGCTGGGGGGACACACCAAGATGGGGGGTTCGTTGCTTGTGGCTGCTATCTCGGGGGGTATGGTCTTCCCGCCTATGATGGGGGCGGTGGTGGATGCGAGGGATGCGCATACTGCCATGGCGATTCCCATGATGGGGTATATTTTGGCGTTTATGTGAGTTTGTCTCAGTCCAAGTGGGTACATTTGAAGGACAATGCTGACAGAAGAGGCAGCTACCCTGTGTACGTCAATATCTGGAAGAAAGATGTGATGGACAGCCATCGGGAGACGATGGTTGGCATCGAGAAGCCTGCTGTCGACGACAAGGCTCTGCAGCTGGAGGAGCAGCCGTCCAAGACTGAGAAAGAGCACGCCGAAGCCGGGACTGAGATCCGGCTGGCGTCAAAGTAATGTTGTTAGTAGCCGACTGTTCTCGCGCCATAGAGAGTGAGAAGAATAGAGGCATCAACAGGCATCTCTCCTTTCTGCCAGTTCATGGCATGGGCGATCATTATACAACAATGGCACCATTTCGTGTACGGAATGAGTAGTTTATTCGAATCGTATAAACCAGAGAAAAAGATTGTTGCCGAGGAAAAAGGGGGTGGAGTAGGGAAAAACTGTAAAAGAATATCAGATGCATCAGCCGTGAATCGAACACGGGGCCCATCGATGGCAACGATGGATTTTACCACTAAACCACTGATGCTGTGTTTCAATAAGTTGTACAACAATATCAATCATACCTTAATATAGGATATCTTTCAATGTGCGACCTACATTCATTTTGAACCTGCAGATCCATCGTTGCATCTCAGATATACTGTCAGTTTTGATCTTGATCCCGTGAGGTCAATATCTAATGTATAGATAAGGTATGGAGCTGGCTCTAATCACGACAAGGTTGTGACCATCGTTTTCTGCTAACTGTATTTAGAGAACCCAAGGTTTCAGATACTTTGAACTTCTTCGAGGAGCATGTCCCTCTGGAAAAACAGTTATCTAACTCTCACACTCTGTGCTACCCCACATCATCCTCTCCATCCCAATCCAACAAGAGTGAAACCCAGATCCTTACATGTAAGCAACATTCCCCAAACGGGCCAACCCCACGCCAATTGTCCAATCAGCTTCCGACCGGCCTAGGGTCTCCACTTTGGACATCACAGGAAGCACTGCCAGCTTAGACAGTCGACCCGATGAGGTGACGGACATCAGTCACTTCGACCACGATCCAACTGCCAATGCAGTGTATAGTTGGGTTGGGGGGAACAAGGCTCGCACATTGGACGCCCCCAAAGGAGGGAAGATGTGAAGACACATTCATCCAAGAAACATGCTGTGTTTAATTGCAAACGCTTCTTAATTTGCAACAAAATACTTTCCTGAAACAATCCCCACCGAGTAGCACGTGCTTGAGTTGCTAACATAGGTAGATCACCTCCCAGCAACCAGTCGTATCGACAAAAAAGCTCACCTTGCCATCTCATTCCAGGTAGGACATACCCGAGAAAACCGGAATAAAATGTAACAGGTGAGACAGGCGGAAGCACTGAAAACGAAGCCAGCTTGAAATTGAAGGAAAGAATGATGAACAAGCAGAACGAAAAACAACAGGTTGCACTGAGCATGAGCTCTCAGCCCTTGAAGAAAGTTGGTTGTTGGGCGCAACCAAGAGGCCCGCGGCTCGATGGACCTCTAGGCGTTGTCGGTCATGTAAGATACAATATCATACAGCCCAGTGGATTGCTCCAACTTACTTCCCCCCAACTCAAAGCTGCGTGTCAACCCTTCGACAACATAAATACCCTCTCTTTCCGACAATTCTTCATCGGACACGGAGGAACCATCCGATAAGCCGACGACGTCGTCGTCGTGCGATCTGTCGGTGTGTTTATGGTGCGTACAATGGTAGCAAGACTTAGTCAGCCGTTGAATGTCCCCTTCCTGGTCTCCAGCATCCAATTGAAGGGCATCCCCATTTGAAGCCCCCACGGCCAGGCGACCTATTACATATAGGCGGCTTATCAAAAGAATATCTAGAGTTGTCAGCTGGTTATGGAGGCCTAATCAGTATCCGTGGGATCTACATCTTCCCAGTTGAAGTGCGGGAGAGGCTCTTGTTGAGTTTGACAGAAAATGCGTTGAACGCAACTTCCCCTGTTGCTCTGCCACTGTGATGGGAGTGCTTTGAACCACTGCGCTTTGAGTCTCAGCTC
Source organism: Triangularia verruculosa (assembly GCA_033296885.1). NCBI lineage: Eukaryota > Fungi > Ascomycota > Sordariomycetes > Sordariales > Podosporaceae > Triangularia > Triangularia verruculosa. The sequence goes on from MU863888.1 coordinate 262,579, forward strand.
TGGTGCCATCAAAAGAACCTACCTACCTGAATCGTATTGAATCAGTTAAGCTGTCTAGGTAAGCTGTGGTAGATTCAGTGCCCGAATTTATCTTCCCTGATGGTTTAAAAACGAAAGGCCAATTTTCTGCGCATGGCATCTTTATGTACCTACCTAGGTAGGCACCTAGGTACCTATCTTTGCATAATCTTGGCTCCCAGTTTTGGTGGGATCTCTGCGGCTTTTGTATGTGGAATGATGTGTGATTACCTTACACTTGAGCTGTTCCTAGGTATTGAACACCCACTTTAGATATTTGCTGCCTTCAGTTGCGGGAGGCAGCTGCTTGGGCGCCGGTTGTGGTATCAGGAGATTCACTTGTGACGGGGGTCTGCAGTGGTTTGCTACCTACCTAGGTACCTGATACGAGGCTGGCAAACGAGGGAGGACAAGTCACGCGGCGGAACACTTTCCCTACCTTACCTCCATGCCGCTACCTACCTACCTACCTACCTCAATTAACACGCGAACTTTTTGGATCAATTCTCCCACAACAGGACACGCTACACGCCTCCAGCGATGGCGCATCAACATGCCACCGTTGGTGCTTCGGCATATCGTAGCTATTACGAGGACCTCATTTCCGAGCTCGACTTAGTATATCGCAATGTTACAGGCTACGAAGTCAAATATTTTCCCCATTCCTTTCCACCAGCAATCTCCTAGAAAGTCGCTTGTCTTAGCTCTGATGCACAATCGTCGGCATACACAACCACTTGGCCTATTTCTCTTCAGTCTCAGCTGGATCTATTGAAGTGGTTGAACGAGTTCCAACGTCACCTCGGTACCACCCGAAACAAGTTTGTTCTTCACAGCATCACAGGCAGCCATTCACGGGTTTTGGAACCAAGCCTCTGTCTCGTTAGGGGCGCTGCCTCCGAATCTGATGGGCATTATCATGATGCAGAAGTCCTCGCACTGGGCCTTTTCCAGTCAGAGTTAGCCTCTTCCCAGGTGGATGAAGCCAACTTGAGGCTATGCGATGTCGCTATACGAATATTTGCGGCTCGCCCTGAACGTCGATTCCTGCATGCGTTCCGTCTCTCCAAATCCGTCATGGAGATGTGGACGTTTGATAGAGCTGGAGCTTACAGTAGCAATGCATTCGACATTCTTCAAGAACCGCATCGTTTCAAAAACATCATTGCTGAATACATGCTCATGGACGACAGCGGACTGGGCTTGAACACGGCCATACAACAAGACGACGAAGGAGCGTACCTCAAGCTTGAGGGATCAGATCAACCTTGGGGCACAAGACTGTGTGTCAGCGAGGGAGCATTTGTGAAGCAGGATTACCTAGTGGGACCTGGAACAACCTGCTTCAAGGCACACATCCCGGGCTCGTCAAAACGAGAGCTAGTCGTCAAATTTACCTGGGAGGAGGGTGAGGTATCCGCCGAGCCGAGGTTCCTAGCACTCGCCAATGAACGGGGTGTTTGGGGTCTACCGAAGCTTGAAGGCTACCAATTCTTGGGTGATATTGCGAATCTTCGGCAGGGCCTCCAGTTCGACCAGCCGTACAAATTCTCACCCGCTCGCAGGAGTACTGGAAGCATGGGTGAATCTGACCAGCCCCAGTTACCGGAATCAACGTCCGACTCCCACGCCCCCCCTTCGGCGAATCAAGCCCCAAACAGCGTCTCTGAACCTGCGACAGGAACAGACAAGTTTTGCAACCTCAGATTCGAGTGTGTAGTTACATCTCCACTCGGGCGACCACTCGATACCTTTTCCTCGCCCTCGGAACTGTTAGCTGTTTTCCGTGACGTCGTCAGAGCACTTCGCTCTCTTTACCTGCAGGCCAAAATTATTCATCGCGACATCAGCCCGCAAAACATCATCATCGCCCCCCACAACACGCTAAATCCGGATGCTCCCGTAGGGATGCTCATAGATCTGGACTTCGCGCTCGATCTCGCGAATCCGCCCAGCGAGCGAAAGATGGTAGGGTCGAGAGGGTTCATGGCTATTGGCATACTCGGTGGCGATGACCACACCTACCGCCATGACCTCGAGTCTCTATTCTACGTCTTCCTGTGGTTGGCCATCTGCCACGATGGAGCCACCTCGCGACATGTCCCAGATACGAGTCGCCTCCACGCGTGGCGCGGCGCCGACTTTTTGGCCGTCTTTTACCAAAAGAGGCAGGATATGCAACCGGAGGAATTTTCGAGATGGATTGAGAGCGAGTTCACACAGCCTTTCAGACCATACCTCCCTTTGGCGACAGCCCTCCATCAATTACTGTTTCCGATGAGAAACGGTAAGATGTTCATCGGCACAGATGAGGGATCAGATTCTATGGAGCGATTGTATGCGGGAATGGTCGCTGCTTTCGAGAGCTACGTCGCTTGAGAGCTGGTGCCAATAAAGGCTTGTTTGCCGTTTTCCGGCGATGGTCTGAAAACAAACCGATTCTGGCAAAGAATGTCTGTCTTTCTGTTATTAGTCCTTGATAGAATATCATGATTTATTACACCGTGCGTCTTCGGGCGAAAAATTGTATGGTTAACGCATCATGACCATACGCTTCGTGGGCATGCCTGAGACGTTGATTTGGCACAGTTGGCCGCACCCTAGCTCCATTCTTTTCGAGTCAAACATTTTACATTTTTCCCTTGACATCCTCAAACAACGCCTTCAACTTGTCCATATCCGTCTTCTGCATCGGCCACCCCACGCCCAACCCTTCCTTCTCGTTCGGCTTGGGGATCATGTGGAAGTGCACATGGCCGACCTCTTGGTGGGCGAGCTTTCCGTTGTTCTGGAGTAAGTTCCAGTCGCTGCCTCCGGTTGCAGCCGCCAGCTTCTTGACGATAGGCAGGACCTCGGAGAGCTGGTCGTCGGGGATGTCGGTGAGCTTCTCGCCGTGGTGCTTGGGGATGACGAGGGCGTGGCCCTTGGACAGGGGGTTGATGTCGAGGAAGGCGAGGGTCTTGTCTGATTCGAAGAGCTTGAAGCAGGGGATTTCACCTGGGCAGGTTTGTTAATGAGGGGGTTGTCAAGGTGGAAGGGGATGGGGGTGACGCTAACCCTTGATGATCTTGCAAAAGATACACGCGGCGGACATTTTGCTTGACATTTGCTTTTTATACGTGGGCGTGAGATGAGACGAGGTTGTGAGAGGTGAGCTGAGGTGAGTGAGAGAGGGGGAAGAGTGACGTAACTCCTCCCCTGGCTAAGGTGAGGTTCGTGGTGAGGCTTGGCGGGGAGCTAAGGAGCTAAGCTGTTCTGGGCGGGGTAGACTTGTAACTGCTTCTTCAGCAGACTACCCTATGACTTACACTACATTTATGCCATTAAGCCAACTCTATTTGCTTGGTAGGCTGATCATCTGAGACAGATTCCTTCCACCTGTCCCACATCCTCTGCGGCGCAGCCCAAACCCGGGCGCAGCAAAAGACGAGACAAGTACCCCGCAAACTGCCCGCACTCAGCAGCCCCACGATCACGAAGTTGTTTAAGGGCCCCCGCCATCACTGCCGCCTTGCCGCGCAAACTTATTACCAACCTGACTTGCTATACATATCACCATTCCCTTCCCTCGTCTGTCGCATCCTGTCGCAAACTCTCCTTCTTCTACTATTCTCGCAAAAGAAAAGCAAAATGTCCCGCCACTACCAACCAACCCCCCTCTTCGGCGGTGCCCTCACCGTCGACCTCCCCTCCAACTTCGCCGACGTCTCCAAGCTCCGCCAGGTCCCCGACAACCAAGAAGTCTACATCGACAAGGACGGCTTCACCTCCATCATCGTCGACATCATCGAGCGCGTCCACACCACCGCCGACGACTCCCTCGAGCGGGACGCCAAAGCCCTGACCACCCACCTCGAAGAACTCGTCGGTGTCGAGGATGCAGCCGAGACAGTCCAAGTCTGGAATACAACCGAAACCCAAATCTCACACCTCTCGTAAGCCCCCTTTCCTTTTAATTATACTAGAAGAATTTGCTAACGTCCGCAAAAAGAGAGGACATTCCGGCCTACACCCTCATCGCAACCCAAACACACAAGCAGCGCGAGGGCGAGAGAGAGCGGCAAGGCGCCCCGGACTTTACCGCGCTGATCCTGACGCTGATAAGGCTGGAGAAGGAGCAGACGGACATTCTGGTGACGATCAACGTGCCGCACATCAAGGGGGAGTACGACGAGGAGGAGATTGACCTGGCGATGGGGAAGCAGGGAGAGCTGATTGGGGATGCGGTGGAGTATGCTTCAAGGATTTGGGAGAGTTTTGATGTGAAGGATTGGGGCCTGTTTGGTGAGATTTAGGGGTGCGGTGAAAGTAAAAGGGGGAAATGTGATACCCGGGGTGGTGGAAATGTTAGACATGGATGGGGCTGGACTGCACTGGATAGGATATGATGGGTACCTTGGATTTCTGGTTTTGGGGAGGCCTGCTAGTTGCCGCAAGGGACGTCTTTGACGAAGTGATGAATTGTTTTTATATCTCCTTCCATGTTTTAGTGCATTTCATTCTGATCAATTCTTCTTGGTGTCGTAAAGTTAAGACTTGTCTCTAGATGGTTTCCTGATGGCATATTTCATTGCGATTAACACAAGTTGAGCTCTACTGTCAATATCTTCGTCCAAGTCCACATATCACAGTTATATTTGCCTCATCGAAGGTTATGCTTCGTCGTTACAGCACTTTCTCTTTCTATGCAACTTACAATATTCTATACAGGGTATCATCCATCTATATACACCTACTTACGCCCAACCTCAAAAACTAAGTCAAATCCACCACCTCAACCTCTTTTTTCTTTCTCACCGGCAACTCCCTTTTCGTCTCCACATCCAGCGGCGTAGAATCTGCACTCCCCCCACCAAGTCTCTCCTTCTCCCTCTTCCACCTCTCCGCCACAACCCTCATCACATCCCTCTGCTGCATCCCCGGTTCCTCCCCCTTCACCCTCCTCATCTCCTCCTTCATAAAAACCTGATACGCACTCTGCCTCTTGTTCTCCCCCCCCACCGTTCCCTCCCCACCGTTCCCCCCTCCCCGTGGCGTGGGCTTAACCTGCCTCAACAACCCCTTGCACCCCCCGCACCGATGCCTCCCCGTATCAATGCTCTTACTATGCCTCTTGTACTCCATCCCGCACTCCTCACAAGCCCAGACATATTTAAAATCAATCTCATAACTATGCCTCGTCGTCACCTCCACCCCATATCCCCCCACCCCGCCAAACTCCCTGGTAACTCTCGCCCCCCACGCCTTGAACTCCTTGCCGTGGGGGTTGGTCGTGATCCCTGAAATCATAAAATTGCACAAATGGCAAAACTCATGAGCTAAAACGTTGTATAACCTGTGAGGCGTCGTGATGACTTTTGTTGATAGCTCGATACTGCAGTGGTGCCTGACTGCCGGGGTGGGGTTGGTGGGAGTAGGCCGGAGGGTTTCCCGCTTCCAGTTTGCGCGGCCGGCGGTGGTGGCTAGGGTTTTGGACCAGAGGATTTTGATCCCGCCGGTGGGCGCCGAGAGGGCGGTTAGCTGGGAGTTTGTGATCTTTTCGTCGAGGAGGGCGAGGAAGGTGCTGGCTAGGTTGGTGCGGGTGGCTTCGAAGTCTTTGAGAGCTTGTTTCTCGCTGGGGGGTTTTTTGGCTGGGGAGGAGGAGGGGGGGTCGGATGCTAAAGGGGGGGTGGATTTGGGTTTTGGCTTGGATTTGGATTTGGATTTGGATTTGGTGGTGGTGGGAGGAGGGGCGGGTGGTTTGGAAGAGGGAAAAAGTTGTTTGGCTGGGGAGTGCTGATCGTTCCAGTCCTCGACGAATTCTTGGGACCAAAACATGTCTGTTGATGGTCGGTGGGGGGTGTTTGGGATGCGAGGGAGCTTCGTCGGCGATACCAGGCCCCTTTGGCGGGGAGGGGACCTGGGGGGTGTTCCTGGTGGTGAAGATGGCGGTTTTTGGGACATTGTCGTTTGTGACGATGATCGTGGTGGCGGCAGTTTGATGTTGTTTAACCTCAGACGTGAGAACCGGTCCTCGAGGTTCTTCGCCTTTGCCTTTTTCGAATCTGAAGAATCCCCTCTTGTTGCCGAGCCCCGTAATGGTTTCCCTGTTGGCTTCTCCTGCAATTCCGTGGCTGGGTCGAACTCATCGTCGGTATCATCTGACCCGGCCGAGCCCCGTTCCGTATAACTTCCCTCATCATCATCATCATCATCATCATGATCCTCTTCTTGTTGCTCCTCCTCGGATTCACAAGAATGAAAAGTGTCATCAAACATGGAGACATCCTCGATGATGCTGACTTCCTCCCTGGCAGAGACATACTCCTGTTCGTCCTCCGGTTTTGACTCCAACGACTCCCTCAACGCCGACACTTTCGTCTTCTTAGTCCTGAGCTCGACCCTTGTTCGTCTTGGCTTCTCATCTTCCTCCTCCTCCTCTTCCACCACCGGTTTCTGAACCTTCTTCTTAGGTTTGAGTTCCCTTTCCACACTATCCTCCGGTGTCCACGCCCGTAATAAACTGCTGCTGACCCCTCCTGTTGGCGCTAGCTTCCTCCTTCTCACCGTTGCCGGCTGCCGTGCTGGCGGTGCTGCCTTTTCCGACTTTATTTCCATCTCCTTTTTAGTAGGCAACGCGCGAGGTGAAGGCAACTCATCATCCTCACTATCGTCCTCGCTGCTGCTGTTATCACTCTTAATTTCTCGATAAGAGTCGCTGTCCTCGTCCTCGTCATCGCTCCAGTGCATGACACGCCTCCTGCTGCCGTTTGTGCCGGCTAGTCGCGCCATTTTGATAATCCGGCAATGGCTGTGTCTTTTCAAGATAAGATGAGATGAAATAAAAAATGGAGCCCTGAGAGAAAGATAAGGAGGCAGCTTTTTTGGTGAGTCGTGTGCTCATTCAACAAGAAAAAAAAAGGATGCACGTTTCGGCGCTTTGGGAATTATTCTCTTTGGGAGAGGTGGTTGTCAGGAGCAACCGCTAGCTTCAGGGTGAGTGGTGAGTGGATGGGATGGGATGGCGGGACGTGCATAACAAAAACCCCGCCATTGTGAAAAAGCTTGATTGTTTCGATGGTGGGATGATTTTTGGATCATGTTCAAATTGAAAGGGTATCAAAATTTTGGGACACCTCTCTCGATGGGCCCTTCGCTACGTGGCAGCTGGAAGAGTTGTGTTGGTGCCATATCATTCTCGTTGGCAAGCAGCTAGATGACCCCCTTTTGACAAATTGCCAAACCTGACAACCAGGACGAAAACCTCCGGATTTACCATCATGATGAATCGCTGGCTTAGAACTAACGATGCCGACTTATTTGATCTATTTCCCATGCGTTCACAGTTATCAAAGACAGACCCGCAATCGTCGATGCCGAAAGTTGATTGTCGGGACGATCGGTCTCCGTGGGGTGTCCCAAACACTTGCTCTTCAAAGCCAGCCGTTTTCATCCATGTATTGGATATCCTCGAGGCAAGATCGCCATGTGGTTTTCGCCTGCGGGGCCGCGCGGTCCAGCGTTTCGTTATGTGGTAACGAAGCTGCCGTATAAAGCGGTGGCGTTGTGACACTGCCGATCTTTGGATGATCGAGTTATCTATCTGCCACTCAAAGTACTGCAGCGAGGCGCTGCAAATCTGTGTGAGGAGTTATCGTGGGCTTGTCTGGAGGTATTAAGCTTGGGCGTTTAAGATAGGGTGGTAGGGTCTAGTGTGCGAGGTGAGTTGGCCATGTCTCACATTGTCCTCTTCACGACGAAGAAGAAACCACTTTGGCCTCATCGTATCAGTGTCTGGCTTGTGCGCCGAATAATTGAGAGAAAACGTTTGCAGCGAGGTGCAGAACGTGACTGACATGGCCATTCCTCGCCTCATGTGTTCATTCCCTACACCTACTCTATCCGTCGTCAGTACGCGGCCGACTCGAAAGAAACGCAGGTACCGGCGCAGTGGTTCACACAGAACATAGAATGCCCGGCTCGGGGCCACACTTGTCTTCAGCAATGTCCGAGCAGCACACAGTACTCGGCGACGATCACGCCAGTCACACCACCGCAAGCGGTTCTGTGGTATTACTTATCTTATCTTCAAGTCTTGAAGAGATAGGATGACAGGCGGCCGGCCAAAGTGGTCGGCCTGTTAGATTGGCTAGCAGTCTCCCGTCCTGGTCTCGGCCCGGGGTAAAAGGCAAAGAAAGAAGAGGATTCTATGCGACGAGCTGGTGTTTGTCAAATTCTTGATTTGGTCGATATCTTCTTGCTTTGCTAGAATTATGCATGGCCAGCACAGCACGTTTCTCTTCGGGAGGCTGCTGGTCGCGTGCCAAGACGATTTACCTGCCACTCGGGATTTCGAGAATAAGACGAAGACCCACAGACAGCCGATCGATCGAAAGCGCAGACAGAGCCTTTGGTGAAGTGTCTGCAGTTCGGACAGAAATCACATTGCAACCTTCGTCATAGGGCGGGGACAATAGAGCCCAAGGAGGTGTGAAGCTCGCCTTCTGGTTGCCGCGTTCCTTGCAGATTCAAGCAAGATACGGTGGTGTTGGTCGTATGGATATATCAATTTAATTACCGGTCATCCGGCAGGTGAACCGCACAACGTCAGACTTGTTTTTCGGGGGGTATTGCCGCACCCCTCTTTTGACACTGGAAATAGATCGCGTTGGACAGGAGCCGTTTTCCCACGAAAAAGGGGGTGGGGGCAGAGGCACCGATCTTGTGCAAAGGCATGTCGTCGGCGTGGACAGTGAAGCGCACTGTGTTCGGAAAAACCGGGCCTAACCTGACGGAAATCGTTGCGTACAAAATATTGTAAGCGGCTCCAGACGTCCCTTTTCGACTCGGCCAAAAAGGAAGGCCTTGGAAGAAACAGCAGCGATATCCACTGCGCTGTTCAGCTGCCTCGGGGATTGCGCGAGATGAAAGCGTGAGACACGCGAAGAGGGCCTTGTGTTGAAGCTGTTTGCCACTCGTCCAGTCGTGGGCCGATGTTCGTGTCCAGAGGGCTCTAGCTGCATTCGACCGCTGACAAAAAACACAGCCCAGTGGGTGGTTCCCTCGAAATGTACAGCATCCCCCCCATTCGTATCAGTGATATCGTCCAGTGCTTTTTGTCCACGATGTTGTAGCCGTTGCAGCGTCTGGTCTACACTAGACACCCAACCATCTGGCTTTCCGACTGGTTCGCTGCTAGGATGTGACAGTTTCGACAGGTTGCCTATCTCCGAGTGTAGTTGACTGGAGGAGTGGGAGAGAAATTCCTTGCTTTTTTATCTTCCCAAAAGGGGAAGCCAGCGAGGAGGTGGTCGTCATCGATGTTCTCGAAGGAAACCAAGCTTTGGCGTGGGCGCGCCTTGGCCCGAGTGCCCTGTCTGCCCTGCCAGAGGTTCCCTGCCGAAACCTTGGTGGGAATGGAATCGTTCAGGGGCAGCGATTGGAGGGCCAATTGATTTTTTGGGTGGAGCGACAGTTGAGTGCTGAGTGGCGGAGTCGCTGATTCTGATACGGTGCAATTTCGACTCGCCAGCCCGCACCAGTCCGGCAGCTCCACCGGCCAGCCGGTTCCTATTGGCTCATTGCTGCTTATGTAAACCCGCGGTGAAGGCGCGACGAAATGCAAGTCTTCAGGAGTTGCGTTGCAATTTGCAGACGGTCTGATGGTACCAGCGACTTTGGCGTGGATGTCGCTGCAGAGGGAAGATGCGTGTTGTTTGACTGACTGAGGCTGAGCATCATCTGAAATCTGGGGAAAGGAAATGGGAGGCAAAGAGGCATCCGTCTCGAAGCAAGCAAGCAAGCAAGCGCGTGCCTGACAAATGGCCAGAGACCAGACTGAAAAGGACGGCGAGTAGGTGCACAGTGCTTCCGCTGCTGGCTCCACACCGTGTCCTCCCTCGTCTTCCCCTGGCAGATGCTTCCCACCCCTGCTGTCTTTCCGAGCCCCGAGACGAAACGCACGCCCATCCCATCCCTGCTGAGCATGAGAGTGGCCGAATGAGTGCCTCCTTTTCCCTTCCCATTTCCCTGCTTCTTTCCTCCAAGGCCCAACTCGAGCCAAACATCCTTTCCGTGGCCAGTGCCTCTTTTTTTCTTCTCTCTTTTCTCTCTCTCTCTCTCTTGACGCTCGCTCACCTGCTGCTTCCGACACACTTTGACATCTGCCGTCTCTCGTTCAGGTAGACAGTCGCCCCGTGTAGGAGCCGTTGCGAGTTCCAGCGGCACACCCGCCCACAAGCACGCCCCAGCCATCGACCACTGGTTGTCGCTGCTTTTTCGCTGCGTGCCGGCATTCGAGACACGACGCCGTCTGGATCAGTCGCGCCAACTGCCAAACTCTACACTCTTGAATCCTTTTCAATCAGCTGTGAAAGGAGGGATCCACGCACGGGGGCTCCACGAAAAAAAAGAACGAGTTTTAGCGGGCTGCTTTCTTGCATACCGCCATTACATCTTTCCCCAAGCCAACCTCCCTATTCTCTGCGCCCCACAGCGCCCGTCAATCGCTCATCCTCGTTGGTCGGATTCTGTCTGTTGTGCATCAACAATCAACAACACGCACGTATTCCGCGCCTTCTCTGCTCTTCAGCATTTACCAAAACCCAAAAAATCAAAGACTTGTCGGGTTTCTGCGACTCCTGCGGTGGCCGGCCACTTCTGGACATTCGGACACGACAGGGCTGTCTTTTTTGGGTCGACAACGTCACACCCACGCCGGAAAACACTCCATGAGCCTCTAAATCCGGTGAGTTCCACGTCTGCAACCCCTGGTGGAAACCTTGAACTGGACCCTTCCACTGCCTTGTCCCGGCCTCTATCGTGACGTGACGGTTCGCTAACAGCCTGCTTCTCGTGTGGGAACAGACGACTTGTTGCCCAACATGTCGGGATATCCCCAAGGCCAAGGAGGCCAGGGCCAAGCCGGCTACAATGGCCGCGATGATTACGATGACGGATACGGTCGCGGCGGTCACGGAGGACAGCACGGCAATGATGGCTACTACCAAGACGACCAACAATACTACGACAACCAGCCAAATAACGGCCAGGGTCAGGGCCGCGGCAACCAGCAAAGCGATGGTTACTATGATGAATCGTAAGTTTTGCTTTTTGTTGCCAAATTAGGCAGGACGAGCCGGAGGAATTGACTTTGATCTCACAGTGGTTACTACAACGCCGACCCCAACAACCCGTACCAGCAAGATGGTGGATACTACGACAATAACGACCAGTATCAGGACGAGTATTACAACAACGGTCAAAGAGGCAACAACAATGGCTATTACGACCAGGGCTATGGCCAAGGTGGCTATGGCGCAAATGGCCAGGGCCAGAGGAATGGTTCTGAAGACGACTCGGAGACCTTCAGCGACTTCACAATGAGGTCAGACATGGCGAGAGCGGCTGACATGGACTATTATGGTCGCGGCGACGAGCAGTACAACAATGGCTACGAAGAGGGTGGCAACCGGGGATACCGCCCACCATCATCCCAAATATCCTATGGTGGCAACCGCTCTTCGGGCGCGTCTACCCCCAACTACGGAATGGACTACAGTAACGTTCTCCCAGCCGGCCAGCGCTCCCGGGAGCCCTATCCTGCCTGGACATCCGATGCCCAAATTCCCCTCTCCAAGGAGGAGGTGGAGGACATTTTCCTGGATTTGACGGCGAAATTCGGCTTCCAGCGTGACAGCATGCGCAACATGTACGACCACTTGATGACGCTGCTTGATTCGCGTGCGTCTCGCATGACGCCTAACCAGGCCCTGCTCTCGCTCCACGCCGACTACATCGGTGGTGACAACGCCAACTACCGCAAGTGGTACTTTGCCGCGCATCTCGACTTGGATGATGCTGTCGGCTTCGCCAATATAAAGGGCAAGAAATCCAAGAAGAAGGCCAAGAAGGGCAAGGGTGCCGGCGCCGAGAACGAGGCCGAAGCTCTTGAGGATCTTGAGGGCGACGACTCCTTGGAAGCCGCTGAGTACCGCTGGAAGACCAGAATGAACCGCATGTCTCAGCACGATCGTGTAAGGCAGCTTGCTCTGTACCTTCTGTGCTGGGGTGAGGCCAACCAGGTCCGTTTCATGCCGGAATGTCTCTGCTTCATCTTCAAGTGCGCCGACGACTATCTCAACTCGCCAGCTTGCCAAAATCTCGTTGAGCCAGTCGAGGAGTTCACCTTCCTCAACAACGTGATCACGCCTCTGTACCAGTACTGCAGAGATGAGGGTTACGAAATCTCCAATGGTGTTTACGTCCGTCGGGAACGTGATCATGAGGATATTATTGGTTACGACGATTGCAACCAGCTCTTCTGGTATCCCGAGGGTATTGAGCGGATTGTGCTCGAGGACAAGAGCAAGCTCGTTGATGTTCCTCCTGCCGAGCGTTACCTCAAGCTCAAGGATGTCAACTGGAAGAAGTGCTTCTTCAAGACGTACAAGGAGACGCGCTCTTGGTTCCATCTCTTGGTCAACTTCAACCGCATTTGGATCATTCACTTGACAATGTTCTGGTTCTACACGGCTTACAACTCCCCCACACTCATCACCATCGATTACGAACAGGAAGTCAACCAGTGGCCTGAAAAGTCTGCTCACTGGTCCATTGTTGGATTTGGTGGAGCCATCGCTTCTGGTATTCAGGTTGCCGCTACTATCACGGAATGGGCTTACGTTCCACGGAAGTGGGCAGGCGCTCAGCACTTGACCAAGAAGTTGCTGTTTCTCATTGTCGTCTTCGTTCTGAACGTCGCACCTGGTGTCTATGTCTTTATGCCCGCTTCGGACAAGAAGGCGTTCCTCGAGAAGCAGCGCAGCACGCTCGCCCTTGCTCTCGGTATCGCCCACTTCTTCATTGCGCTCATCACCTTCTTGTTCTTCTCCATCATGCCTCTCGGTGGGTTGTTTGGAAGCTACTTGACCAAGAATTCGAGGCAATATGTCGCCAGTCAGACATTCACTGCCAGCTGGCCCCGCCTCCAGGGCAAGGCGGTAGCCATGTCTTATGGCCTGTGGGTTATCGTCTTCGGCGCCAAGTTTGGAGAATCGTATGCCTATCTCACGCTGTCGATCAAGGATGTTATTCGGTACCTCCACATCATGGACACCTCTTCGTGTCTTGGTGACGAGTTCCTGAAGAACATGGTCTGCCAACATCAGCCCAAGATTGCCCTCGGACTGTTGCTGTTTACCGATTTGATCTTCTTCTTCCTCGACACGTACCTCTGGTATGTGCTCTTGAACACGGTGTTCTCGATCGCGCGGTCTTTCTATCTCGGTTCTTCCATCTGGACGCCCTGGAGAAACATCTTCTCCCGCCTCCCGAAGCGTATCTACTCCAAGGTCCTGGCCACCACCGACATGGAGATCAAGTACAAGCCCAAGGTCCTGATTTCTCAGATTTGGAATGCTATCATCATTTCCATGTATCGCGAGCATCTTTTAGCCATTGACCATGTTCAGAAGCTTCTCTATCACCAGGTTCCTTCGGAGCAAGAGGGCAAGAGAACTCTCCGTGCGCCCACCTTCTTCGTGTCGCAGGAAGATCACTCCTTCAAGACCGAGTTCTTCCCGGCCTACAGCGAAGCAGAGCGCAGAATTTCCTTCTTCGCTCAGTCGCTCTCCACACCCATTCCCGAGCCTCTGCCCGTTGATAACATGCCCACCTTCACTGTCATGATTCCCCACTACAGCGAAAAGATTCTTCTGTCCCTCAGAGAAATCATTCGTGAGGACGAGCCCTACTCCCGTGTCACCCTGCTGGAGTATCTCAAGCAGCTCCATCCTCACGAGTGGGACTGCTTCGTCAAGGACACCAAGATTCTCGCCGACGAGACCTCGCAGTTCAACGGGGAGGATGAGAAGGAGAAGACTGATGGCAAGGACACCGTCAAGAGCAAGATCGATGATCTCCCCTTCTATTGCATTGGTTTCAAGTCGTCGGCCCCTGAGTACACTCTCCGAACACGTATTTGGGCCTCGCTCCGCTTCCAGACTCTGTACCGCACGGTTTCCGGCTTCATGAACTACGCCCGCGCCATCAAGTTGCTTTACCGCGTCGAGAACCCCGAGGTTGTTCAAATGTTTGGTGGTAACTCGGACAAGCTCGAGCGCGAGCTTGAGCGCATGGCCCGCCGCAAGTTCAAGCTGTGCATTTCCATGCAGCGCTTTGCCAAGTTCAAGAAGGAAGAGATGGAAAATGCCGAATTCTTGCTCCGCGCCTACCCTGATCTCCAGATCGCCTACCTCGACGAAGAGCCTCCTGTCAACGAGGGCGAGGAGCCCCGCCTCTACTCTGCCCTGATCGACGGTCACTCTGAGATCATGGAGAATGGTTCGCGCCGCCCCAAGTTCCGCATCCAGCTTTCCGGTAACCCCATTCTCGGTGACGGCAAATCCGACAACCAAAACCACGCCATCATCTTCTACCGCGGCGAGTACATCCAGCTTATCGATGCCAACCAGGACAACTACCTCGAGGAATGCCTCAAGATCCGCAGCGTCCTCGCCGAGTTCGAGGAGATGAAGACTGACAATGTTTCTCCCTACACTCCTGGTGTCAAGAACGCGGTACACACCCCTGTCGCCATCTTGGGTGCCCGTGAATACATTTTCTCCGAAAACATCGGTATCCTCGGTGATATTGCCGCCGGAAAGGAACAGACGTTCGGTACTCTCTTCGCCAGAACACTTGCCGAGATTGGTGGTAAGCTCCATTACGGACATCCTGATTTCCTCAACGGTATCTTCATGACGACTCGTGGTGGTGTCTCCAAGGCTCAGAAGGGTCTGCACCTGAACGAAGATATTTACGCTGGCATGAACGCCCTTCTCCGTGGTGGCCGCATCAAGCACTGCGAATACTACCAGTGCGGTAAGGGTCGTGATTTGGGTTTTGGTTCCATTCTCAACTTCACCACCAAGATCGGTACCGGTATGGGTGAACAGTTCCTGTCTCGCGAGTACTACTACCTCGGCACTCAGCTTCCCTTGGATCGCTTCTTGTCCTTCTATTACGCCCATCCTGGTTTCCACGTCAACAACATGTTCATCATGCTTTCGGTCCAGCTGTTCATGATCTGCCTCTTGCAAATCGGCGCCCTGCGAAGGGAAACAGTACCCTGCGATTACAACCGCGACGTTCCCATCACGGATCCCCTGACCCCCACGGGCTGCGCGAACACGGACGCCCTGGTCGATTGGGTGTACCGCAGTATTCTGTCGATTTTCTTCGTCTTCTTCCTCTCGTTCGTGCCCCTCTTCGTTCAGGAAATGATGGAACGCGGTGTGTTGCGCGCTGCTACACGTTTCGCCAAGCACATCGGCTCTCTGTCGCCCTTCTTCGAAGTGTTCGTCTGCCAAATCTACGCCAATTCAGTGCAGATGGACGTCACCTTCGGTGGTGCCCGCTATATCGGTACTGGTCGTGGCTTCGCTACGGCCCGCATCCCCTTTGGCGTGCTCTACTCCCGTTTCGCTGGCCCGTCCATCTACTTTGGCGCTCGTCTCTTGATGATGCTTCTGTTCGCCACCATCACGGTCTGGACGCCTGCTATCATCTACTTCTGGATCTCGCTGTTGGCCTTGGTCATCTCGCCCTTCTTGTACAACCCCCATCAGTTCGCGTGGACCGATTTCTTCATCGACTACCGCGACTACCTCCGCTGGCTCTCGCGCGGTAACTCGCGCTCACACGCCTCTTCTTGGATCTCGTTCTGTCGTTTGTCCAGAACCAGAACCACAGGTTACAAGCGCAAGATTATTGGCGATCCTTCTGCCAAGATGTCTGGAGATGTGCCCCGTGCCGCCTTTAGCAACATGATGTGGGCCGAGATCTTCACGCCTCTGTGCTTGGTGATTGTCACATTGCTTCCCTATCTTTACATCAACTCGTTGACGGGTGTAGGTGGCGAGTTTGGAACGAAGCCCAATCAAAAGCCGGCGGCCGTCATCATGCGCGTTGCGATTGTGGCCTTTGCTCCCATCGGTCTCAACCTCGCTGTCCTCGGTGTCATGTTCGGCATGGCTTGCTGCATGGGTCCCGTTCTCAGCATGTGCTGCAAGAAGTTCGGTTCGGTTCTTGCTGCCATTGCCCACGCCATCGCCGTCATTGGCCTGCTCGTCTTCTTCGAGGTCATGTTCTTCCTCCAGCGTGCCGACTTTTCCAGGACCCTTTTGGGTATGATTGCTGTTCTCGCCATCCAGCGCTTTATCTTGAAGGTCATTGTCACTCTGTGCCTGACCAGAGAAATGAAGACGGATGCCGCCAACATTGCCTTCTGGACGGGCAAGTGGTATTCTATGGGCTGGCATACCATTTCGCAGCCTGCTCGTGAATTCCTGTGCAAGATCACGGAATTGAGCATGTTTGCTGCCGACTTCGTTCTTGGCCACGTCATCCTCTTCCTCATGCTTCCCGTCATCCTCATCCCCCAGGTTGACAAGCTGCACTCGATGATGCTCTTCTGGCTCCGCCCGAGGTATGTAACTCATATTGTTCTGCTCACTGAACATCTGCTAACATGTGTTGTAGTCGTCAAATCCGTCCTCCAATCTACTCGATGAAGCAGACCAAGTTGAGGAGAAGACGTGTTCTCCGCTACTCGATCCTCTACTTCACCATGTTCGTCTTGTTTGCCGCGTTGATTGCCGCCCCCCTTATTGCTGGCAAGTTCGTCATGGGTACCTTGGAGGATGTCACGGGCAGCCTTGGCATGATCTTGGTGCAACCCTCGCTCGACCAGGACAATACCCGCAACAACACCATGACTGGCACCGGTAATCCGAGCTACACTGGTATCTACACACCGTCAACGCCCGCGGGTAAAGCGCCTGCCAAACAGACGCCAGCTGCGGAGGCGCGACTCTTTTAAGTGCGCCCGTAGCCTTGTCAGACTCTTCCGGCGAGGCGAACATGTTTGTACAATTTTTAATAGTAGCCATATGGGTTTGGGATCGGCCTCTCCTTGGTGAAGGAAAAGAATTCGGAGTGGGGAGTGGCCCCGGGGAGTTTTTGCTGTTATGAAAAGAAATGTTGTATTGTAATGGGGTTCAAGGCTCTGTTCTTGTGAACTTGGCTCTACAAACGCTGGCAGCATGAGCATCGTCGTTTCATTTTGGTATTTTATCTGTCTTTTGTGTTTGGGTTGGCGGAAGGCATTGGTATTACATATAACGCAAGTGGGCTTTTTATTATTCTAGACGCTTAGCTCAATTTTCTGTCTTTTGTCTGACTGAATCACCGTCGTTTTGCTTTGTTTTTTAATGGCATTGATTCTGTGCGTTGTTCACATTGATTGTTTGGCTAAGAACATTGCGTGTTTGCGTTGGTTGATGGTGTCGGAAGAGCAGAGAGACATGATTATTGACTTTGGAAATAGCTATGTGTGTATGCACGTAGATTTAGATTATGGGGCATTTGTTGCTTGTGATGGCTGACTTTGAGGGTGATAAAAATGCGTCGATGCTGAATGCGAGCTCGGGCTTTGTGAACTGTGCGATGTGATGGCCCCTGAATTGAAATGCCAAGACACATGCCCCTGAGACGGGACGGGATCCAGCAAAAAAATGCAAATAATTGTGGGTCACTCACCCAGTTTAGTGCTCCGAGCCACTGGTCTGACGTGTGCGGGACCCCTGTTTTCCGAGGCTGCCGTTTGCTACCGTGCTGTGTTGTCACCCTCTCAGCGCGCTGCGACGGCCTGGAATAATTTCACTGTTGCAACACCACACCTCGACGACACGGCAACACGCGACACTTTGATCACATTCCTTTTGTTTTTACACAGCGAGCGAGCGGTACCGATGCGGCTGATCTAAATAAACCACCAGAGCAACGAAAAAAAAGAGGAGGGACAAGCGCCAAAATGGACCTCCAAGACCTCCAAACCAAACTCAACCTCTTTCTCGACCACGCCGCGACAGCTTTCCAGAAGGTGCCCGGCAGCGCAGTCATTATTCGTTATGTGAGGAGCAGCTATCAGAACGATCCGGTGAGGTCGGCGATTGAGCTGGTGCTGGTGATCTTCTTTATCCGCTATCTGTTGAGCCCGAGTTACTCCACCAGCAAGGTCAACTACGTGAAGCTCACCGAAGACGTACGCTTGTTTCCCCTGCCTCCTCTTCATCCTTTGACAACTCTCTACTCACACCACCATAGGAAATTGACGAGTTAGTCGACGAATGGACCCCTGAACCCCTCGTCGCCCCTCTTACACCCCTCGAGGAGAACTCCCTCGAGAAGCTCCCCATCCTCGTCGGCCCCGCGGGCCCCAAATCCAAACTTTCCACCGGCAAGACGGTAACCAACCTCGCCTCGTACAACTTCTACAACCTCAACGCCAACGAGCAGATCAAATCCAAAGCCATCGCCACCCTTCGCACCTACGGCGTCGGCCCATGCGGCCCCCCTCAATTCTACGGGACCCAGGACGTGCACATGAAGGCCGAGGCCGATATTGCCTCGTACCTCGGAACAGAAAAGTGCATTGTCTACGCTCAGGCTTTTTCTGCCATTTCCTCCGTCATTCCAGCCTTCTGCAAGCGCGGCGACGTCATTGTCGCCGATAGAGCAGTGAACTACAGCATCAGACGCGGACTGGAGATCTCGAGAAGCAATATCAAATGGTACAACCACAATGACTTTGAGGACTTGGAGCAAGTCATGAAGGGCGTTGTGGCGGAGCAGAAGAAGAGGGGAAAGCTCACGAGAAGGTTCATCGTGACTGAGGGATTGTTTGAGACAATTGGCGACATCAACAACCTTCCCAAGCTTGTCGAGTTGAAGGAAAAGTACAAGTTCCGCATCATCCTTGACGAGACGTGGTCTTTTGGTGTGCTGGGCCGCACTGGTCGCGGCTTGACGGAGCACCAAAATGTCGACCCAACTCAGATCGACATGATTGTCGGCTCCCTGGCTGGCCCGCTGTGCGCAGGAGGTGGTTTCTGCGCCGGTGACGGCGATGTTGTCGAACATCAGCGCATCGCCGCCGCAGCGTACACGTTTTCCGCCGCGCTCCCGGCCATGCTCGCCATGACTGCCAGCGAGTCCCTCAATGTCTTGCAATCCAACCCAGAGATCCTCCAAGGCTGCAGGGAGAACATCCGCCTGTTGCGCACACAGCTGGCGGACGGAAGGTCGGAGTGGGTTACGTGCACGAGCGCGGTTGAGAACCCGGTGCAGTTGTTGGTGCTCAGGGACGAGGTGGTCAATGCGAGGAGGCTGCCTGTGGAGGAGCAGGAGAGGCTGCTGCAGGAGTGCGCTGATGAGGCTCTGGCGAATGGGGTTCTCGTCACGAGGTTGAAGGGGATGTCCATCTCGAAGCACAACAGCTTGAAGGATGGGAACTGGGTGGTGCAGCCGGCGCTGAAGGTTTGCGTGACGAGCGGGCTGTCGAAGAAGGATATTGAGAAGGCGGGCGTGGTGATTAGACATGCGATTACAAAGGTTATGACGAAGAAGGGGAATAATAAGCTGAACCTGCCGGCTGCTTAGATGGGTGGGGGATGAAGTAGGGTTAATGATGGCTGGTTAATGAGTAGGATTTAGGGTCTATATATATTGAAGGTCTAGGACGAAGATATGATGAATGGGGCACAAGGGAGGGAGGGAGGGTATTGTATTAGTGGGATGTGTATATTTTGTACATGTGGATCGTTTGGATGGGGGTTGTATTTAAGGGTATGCCGTTGGATGGTGGTCTCCTGCTTTATTGGGGGGCTGTCATGGCAGTTATAATTTAGGTAATGATGAGTGTTTTTTTTTTTTGGTATCTGGGAGGTGCAGAGGGGGAACCGCTGCTTCCAGGACAACACAATGGCACGATCTCAGGGCAGCTCTTGCCTAGGTCTAACCTACCAGTGGCCTCTCATGCTTAGATCTCCGATTTGTTCTTTTTCTTTTCTCTGCCTGGGGGATGGACAGTTGCCAAACAAGACAACCTCAACCGAATCACAGCAGCCAACTCGCCGGCCATCACCCATCGCAATGTTCATCCCCATCCTCTCCTGTCTCCTCCTCCTCCCCCTCCCAATCTTTGGTACGTCCCTCCCTTCCTGGTCCCTCTTTCAGCTATCACTAACACACCCAGCAACCTACCAAGCCCCCTATGCCAGACAGGCAATCGCTCCAGGCGGCAAACACCACCACGGCCCTTCCTCCCCTCCCACTCTCACCCTCCTCGACAACTCCGCCTCGCACGCGACCGACATCCCGCAGATCATCCTGGTAGTCG
Organism: Triangularia verruculosa; assembly: GCA_033296885.1. Classification (NCBI taxonomy): domain Eukaryota; kingdom Fungi; phylum Ascomycota; class Sordariomycetes; order Sordariales; family Podosporaceae; genus Triangularia; species Triangularia verruculosa. The sequence continues at coordinate 282,818 of MU863888.1, forward strand.
TCGACCCCAACAACAACAACAACAACCACGACTCCCACCCCGTTGTATCGACGTCCACCTCGGCAATCAGGATCAGCAACCCCTCCATTCTCCCGTCTCTTCCCGAACAGCAGCCGAGAGTGAAAGCAGCAGCAGCGGGAGAGGGGCTAATCACGGGCGTGACATACGCCCCTTACAACGGCGACGGGACCTGCCGCACCGCAAGCCAGGTGTACGCTGACTTTCAGAGGATGCACAACCACCCTTCTGGGGGCAAGTTTGATTTGGTGAGGATTTATGGGGTGGATTGTGACCAGGTAACCACACTCAAAACATGTTTAGGAGGTGGGGGGGGGGGGGGGGGTGTTGACGGAGTGTTTTAGGTGGCGAGTGTCCTCCCAGCCGCCCACTCGATCAGCGTCAAACTATTTCTCGGCATTTTTGAATTGGATAATTTGGGAGGACAAGTCAGGACGCTGGTGGACGCAGTACGGGGGTCAGGGCTAGGGTGGGGGATTGTTGATACGATTTCGGTTGCCAACGAACTGGTAAACAACGGGCAGGCATCCCCGTCCCAGGTGATCGGTGCGGTAAGAGCCGCGAGAGAGATGCTGAGGAGCGCGGGGTATGCTGGTCCGGTGGTGACGGTGGACACGTTTGTTGCGGTGGAGAGGCATCCGGAGCTGTGTGATGAGAGTGATTACTGCGCGATTAACTGTCATCCGTTTTTTGACGGGTACACGCCCGCGGACAAGGCGGGGGGGTTTGTAGGACGGAAGGTGAGGGATGTGAAGGAGGTGCTGAGGGATCAGGGCAAGAGGATTGTGGTTACCGAGGCGGGGTGGCCGTGGCAGGGGGGGGCGAATAATCGGGCTGTGCCGGGGAGGGAGGAGCAGAGGAGGGCGGTGAAGAGTATTAGGGAGGTGTGGGAGAGGGATTGGAGGGGGATTAGGGGGGGAGGGGGGTTGTTTTTGTTTACGGCGTTTGATGACCCGTGGAAGAGGGCCGAGGAGGGGACGTTTTATGCGGAGCAGTTTTGGGGGATGGAGTAAGATGAAAGGGGGAATCAGGGAGGCGATAAGGGGGTGGTGTTGATTTTGGAGGCTGGTATTGCTTATTTGTAATATGTCTGGTTGGAACTTGTGTTATCAATTTCGGCGTGTTGTGGTTATTGAGATGGTGTGCTGTGTCGATGGTTGCCTTGATGTTTGCTTAGGACTATTGTTACTAGTGTTTAGATGAACGGGAGCGAGTCAATGCATATCCCCAGACATATAAAAAGCAAAAAAAGGAGTCTTCCATTCCAACACCCAATGCTCTTTGAACCAAGTACTGTATAATTCGCTTTTTTCAGCTTCCCGCTCTTCGCTTTGTAAAACTATCAACATGATGACTGTTTAGCACCCAAGTCGAACCGGATATTACCACACCCTACCCACCCACCCACTCACCACACGCGCCCATCCGAAAAGATGAACATTTCTTGGTCACGGCCATCTCCCTTCTACGGGATGCTAAACTCGGGCACCTCGCCCATTTCGTTCTTCAGCTCCCCGTTCAGCTTGTAGCTCACCCTCCACCGGAGCTTCACCTTTTCCACCTTTTGGGACCGGTCGCCCGAGCGCCACACCTTGACCTCCTGCTTGACCCCGTTGCCCTGTTTCGGCGCGAGGTTCCGGCCAGACTGTGGCGTGAGCTGCAGTTCGTAGCCCTGTTGTGATGATGAATTAGCATGGGGCCGTTACTACAGTCGTTGATGGAAAAGGAAAAGAAAAAGAAAAAAAACTAACTTTTGTTACTGCTAGCTGAAAATGTAGTTCCGTCACTGGCAGTGGGGTGTTGTTGCTGAATAGCATCAACAAGTCGACCGGTGGCTGTCCCTCGTTCGCCCGGAAGGCCTTGAAGTCGATTTTGAGATTCGTGTTGTGGATCACGGCCGTGTGCTCCTTTGCGGGGGCTTCTGGTGGGAGCGCCGAAGAGAAGCTCCATTCATCATCATCGTTGGTTTGGGGTGCTGCTGGTGCAGGTGCAGCTGGCGTGGGCGTTGCTGGCTTGGAGCCGAGGGAGGCCAGTTGGGCAAAAGGGTCGTTGGACACTGGCTTGGAGGCAGGCGGTGAGAACGCCGACTTCGCAGGCTGTGGGGTGGCCGTCTTTGATGAAGGTGCCGAGTTGAAGGAAGAGAAGTTGGAGAAGCCAGGGGGCGGTGCTGGCGATGTTGAGGACGATGCCGTGTAGTTGCCTCCCGCGCTGTTGTTTTGGGTAACCGAAGACAGGAGAGCTGGGCCGGGAATATCTGTGGATTGTTAACCATGACCTCTTTAAGGGTTCAAAGATGACATACTTGTATTGGCACCAAAACCGAGAGCAATACCCCCAGTCTGACCATAGCTGCTTGTCTCCCCTATTGACAATCCCAAAAGGTCGTTTTCAAGACCAGACCCGGAAGCCTGAGCTCCTTGGCCACCAGAACCATTTGTGTCCCCCGCAGCGTCATCAAAATCAATCAACGACAGCTCGCCAGCTGCACCCTTCCCAGCAGCACTCGAGGATGGCGTAAAGTTGGGATCAGCGAGCTTGGCGGCACCCTCAAAGTCTCCCTTCTTCAACAACCTGTATCTCTGAAAGGTCCGATGTATGGCATCATTTATTTCGAGAAGCTTCGCAACGGCCTCGTGATCTTCCGACTCCTCCTCACACATTTTCTGGATCTTTGGCTGAGCACTGGACAGAGCAGAGGCGAGCTCCGAGAACACATCACCGTCGCCCATCGTGTCGCCCGGTTTAAACTGCGCTAACCTCTCTTCCAACAACCTCGCCTTTTGTTGAATCTTGGCCACCTCCTCGGCCGCTTTGGCGCGGTAGTCCACCTTCGATCGTGTATCGTAGCCGGTCATAATCTTCATGAGTTGGTTGGCCTCGCGAAGGTCCTCAGGGGTGCCCCTGCGAATGAGCTCCTGTAGCTTCGCCGACTGAGCTTCCTTTTCCTCCTTTTCCATCTCCTCTGCCGATTTCAAGTTCTATTCAGTCAGTATCGCAGCTCAGGATTCACAAACAAGCCCGGTATGAACCTACATCGCTAGGATTCAACACGGCCGCATCCTCCCTCCTGACCTCGGGGAAGGTGTACCCCTTGTAACTCAATAACCGATGCATATCCCTAATAAAACCCAAGTCCTCCCTGTACCTGCTCGTCTCGCAAATCGTGCCGCGCCATTCTTCTATCAGCTCCAGGATCTTGAGCTGCACACGGGTTGGGCGGATGGGCGGGCGTTCGGGAAAGCGGCGGACCAGCTCGTTGAGGAACTCCTTGGTGCTGATTTGCAAGTGGAACGGATACCCACAGTTCTTGACGCATATGTCGAGCAGGTTCAGCGCCAGCATGGCGATGTTTGGGTTGCGGTGGTTGATGTAGTTAACAATGGCAACGGCCGCCTCGCGCGGGGCCGAGCCCTTCTTGGCGTTGATGATGTCGCTGATCTCAAGATTGAGCGCCAGATTGGGTTCGTAGTTCTCCCCACTGCAAGCAGAGGCGATATATCGCAGGAGCTGTGACGGCGCCGGATGACCTGGGTCGCCCCAGCGGTCCCTTGCCGCGTATCGCGCCGAGGCCGCCTCCATGGTGGTGTTTCGACGGGGACGGAGCTTGGGCTGTCAGTGGTGTTTGGAGAGATGAGGACAGCTGGAGAAGCTGTACTGATAACCAGATTACTGAATCAAAAGTCTATCGTGTAAGTAGCATACCCGCAGCAGACAGGCAACAGCGTGAACTGGGATGGAGTTGTGATTAAGTCGACGCATTCAAGAGGGAAGCTTGGACCGTATCTGTCAGTGGGAGCAGGTGGCAGCATGCACGAAGCCCGAACGACCCGTTTCTCGAATAAATTCCAGGGGGTACGTAGATCCAGGACCCCTGCGAGAGGTTCCCGGAACGTTGCATAAGCGGGGTAGCCTTCCGCTGCTAATAGTGGGGGTGACGTTTTCCAACCCCACCATGAATGATTATTCGGACATTTTTCATCATCGCCTCCCTCACCACACCTCCCTCTATATCACCACAACTCCAAACGTCATCGTCCTCCCTCAAAATGGTCCGCCACAAAAAAGACAACTTCTCCCGCGGCGGTAAGAACTCCCACCGCGGTCCTCCCCGCAACACCTACCGAAAAGGCGCCCCCCCCAACAACAACGATGATTCCTCCTCCAACCCCAACAACGACGACCCAACCCTCCCCTCCCGCGCCACCCGCTACCGCCCCCCCTTCAAAGCCGCCTGCTGGGACCTAGGCCACTGCGACCCCAAGCGCTGCTCGGGCAAGAAGCTCATGAAGCTCGGCCTCATGCGCGACCTCCACCTCGGCCAGCGCCACGCCGGCGTAATCATCACCCCCAACGGCAAGCAGACCGTCTCCCCCGCCGACCGCCCCATCCTCGAGGCCCACGGCGCCGCCGTGGTCGAGTGCTCCTGGGCCCGCACCGGCGAGGTCCAGTGGAACAAGGTCGGGGGCAAGTGCGAGCGCCTCCTCCCCTACCTCGTCGCCGCCAACACAGTCAACTACGGCAAGCCCTGGCGCCTCAACTGCGTGGAAGCTTTGGCCGCTGCGTTTGCCATCTGCGGTCGTTTGGAATGGGCGGAAGAGATTCTGGCACCGTTTGCATACGGAAAGGCGTTTTTGGAGATTAACGAGAAGTTGCTGAAGAAATACGCTGCGTGTGAGGACGAGGCGGGGATCAAGAGGTGTCAGGAGGAGTGGATGGAGAGGTTGGAGAGGGAGTACGCTGAGAATAGGGAGGAGGCGGAGGGGGATGATATCTGGGCGGGGGGCAATGTTAATAGGAGGGCCCAGATCGACTCGGATGATGAAGAAGACGATGATGATGAAGATGAGGAGGATGATGATGAGGATGAGGAGGACGAGGATGAAATAGACGGAATATACCTCGGGAGCAACCCACCGCCACAAAAAGGGAAACAGAAACAACCACAACCGCTAGAAGAGGAAGAGGAAGAAAAGGACCCATTCGCGATATCAGACGACAGCGACGACGACGCCGAGATGGAGGCTATTCGAAGGAAGATTCTGGCTTCAAAACCATTTACCGAGAAGGAAGAGAAGGCCGAAAAGAAGCCGGAAGTGATCGCTAGACCAACACCACACCCACACAACATCAAACCAGATTCGGACGCGGAGCCAGATTCAGACAACGGCTCGGATAATGACGAGTTTGACAACATCATCGATGCCACACCCATGACAGATCGCATCGGGCTGACACAACTCGAGAAAGACCGAGCGAGGATCCAAACAACAAGCAGGACGTTCTCGTCAGGGGGGGCCAGTGCGCCAAAGAGGTGGTAACAAAAAAAAGGGTTCTATATAATGGTGGAAATGTACAGATATGTTATACATAGATTTTAACCCAACCCGGGAATCCCAGGCAGCTGGCTCTCTTTCTTTTTGCTGCCACCTCCATGTCCATGATCATAAAGCTGAGATCCAAAGTTTTCCTGCCCTCTCTATAAACACCCCGTCTAAATGCCCATGCTCTTTGTCCTCTTGTGTATATCTTACAACGTCCTCTTCTCCCTAATCTCCTCCACTATCTGGATCCTATCCCCTTCCTTGAACTCATCCCACCCGTCAAACATGATACCGCACTCACCGCCCTTTTTCATCTCCGTAACCTCCTTCTTGCCGTGTTTGAGGTTATCAATCGTACCTAATTCTCTGTTAGCACCTCCTCACACACATATCATGATTATCAGATTAAGCAGTGTGAGAACTCACCTTCATAAACCACCTCCTCCCCCCTCAAAACCCTGCACCTCCCCCCCGTCGCCACAACCCCGTTCCTCACCCTGCACCCCGCCACATTGTGATACCGCCTCCCCTTGGTGTTGATCGCAAACACCTTCAGCACCTCCGCCTCGGCCAGCACCCTAAAACTCACCACCGGCGCCAGCAGCTCCGACAGCCGGCCCTTGACGTCCTCCACCAAGTGGTAAATAACATTGTGATCCAGCACCGGCACCCCGGCAGCATCAGCCATGGCCTTGATATGTCCCGCAATGGGATTATTGAAATTAATAATCGCCCCGCCAGAAACCTGCGCGTGCTCAACATCGCTCTCGTTGATCTGCCCCGTCGACGACTTCAAGATCCTAGGGCGGACTTCATTGTTACCCTGCTCGAGAATCGAAGCAGTAACAGCCTCAACCGACCCGTGCACGTCGCCCTTGATGATATAAGTAAGATACTTTGTGCCAATTTGCTCATCTTCCACCAGAGTTTCGCCATTGGCAGCCCGCTCAAGCGCTTCCTTTTCCTTTCGCTCTTTTTCCATTTCGGCCATTTGCTCAATGGCTTCTTCTCTTTCCTTTTGCTCCTGACGGTACCGCACCGCGACCTTGGCAGTGTCTTCATCTGGTGCCTGCAAGACTTGATCGCCTGCCGCCGGTGGCTCCCTCCATCCAAGGATTTCCACTGCTGTTCCTGGAGGTGCTTCCGGGATTTCAACACCTGCTTCGTTGCGAAGGAGGCGGATTTTAGTCGATACCCGACCAGCGACAATGAAATCACCTGGTCGGAGGGTGCCACGCTTGACGAGAACGGTGGCGACACGACCGATTGGTTTGATCGACGACTCCAACACCCACCCCTCTGCCATCCCGTCTCTCTCGGCACGAATGTCGAGCATTTCTGCCAGTAGCAAGATATTTTCCTCTAGGTCGTCCATTCCCAGTCCAGTCTTCCCGCTAACTTGGACGACTTGCACGTCACCACCAAAGTCTTCCAATTCGACTCCTTGGGAGCCAAGATCGGATTTGACACGGTCAGGGTTGGCTTCCGGCTTGTCCATCTTGTTGATTGCCACAATGATAGGCACATTAGCGCCGCGAGCATGCTTGATGGCTTCGATAGTCTGGGGCTTGACACTGTCGTCTGCTGCCACAACCAGAATAACCATATCTGTCACTGTCGCACCGCGTTGTCTCATGCTCAAGAACGCCGCGTGGCCCGGTGTATCCAAGAATGTAATCTGCCTCCCGGAAGACAACTTCACGGAGAAAGCACCGATATGCTGTGTAATACCGCCATGTTCTTGCGATACAATAGAGGATTTCCGGAGGAAATCCAGCAGTGTGGTCTTGCCGTGGTCGACGTGGCCCATGATAGTCACTACCGGTGGTCTCAACGGCAACGAGGAAGGATCCTCAGGGGGAGGTCGTGGCCTCAAGTCCTCTGTCTCTCCTGATTCAACAGTTGGCTCGAAGCCATACTCTTGCGCTACGAGCGCGGCTGTCTCGCCGGTCAAGATACTTTCTTGGCTAACTTCCTCAAACCCAAGCTCCTCGAGCTGTCTGACGAAATCCTTGGCTTTTTCACCGAGCGCGCTGGCGAGGTTGGATACCGAGATGAATTCAGGGAGGAGGATAGGCGTTGGCATTTCCAACTCGGCTAACCGTTGCCTTTCCTTCTCAGCCTTCCTTTCCGCTTTGAGCCTGCGACGTTCCTCGGCGTAGTCGATGTCAAACTCTTCGTCCTCGTTGTCATTTCGGCGACGGTTCCGTGATTTCTTTGACTTTTCCACCTCTTTCTCCCTTCCACGACCGTCTCTCCGGCCAAAGCTGTCCTCTGTCACCCCCTGGGAGACGCCATCCTCGGTTTGAACCCCCCATTTTCCAGCTAGTGACTGAGCAACCTTGTCTTCAGGGTGAACATAGCCTCCCCCAGTACTCTGCTCCCGGCTCTCCATCGTCCTTGCCTGCTGCCGCTGAGGCTGCCCTTGCGCCGTATCATCAGCCCACGCCCAGGCCTCCTTGTCCTCGGCGGTTGGCCGGATCTTCTTTCCCTGCTTGCTTTCCTCCACATTGGCAGCTACCAACTTTGCCCACTCATCTGTGGCATTATTCTGTTGCTGAGATTGTGGTGCCCTCTGTCTGTTGTCCTCCACACCTCCCATGATCTGGCCAAAACCACCTCCCGGTTGCCGCTGGTCATTCGAAGCCGTAAGCCGCCGTCTATGTGTCTGCTGGTGATCTGTCGGGGGAGGTGTTTTTTCAAGTGGCGTCGATCTTGCAGGTCGGGAGAAGTCGAACCCCCTGACCGTATTGTTGCCATTGTTCGTTTGCCGCCTTGTCAAGCTCGCCCACTCGGGGAAAGGGCTTGATGGCTTCGACGGTTGGGGCGGAGGGGTGAAGGTAGGTCTGTCTGCTGGGTTAAAGACTGGTTTATCCGCCGGGTCGAAGTTCTTGTGGCGAGTGAACTGGAACTGGTTGTTATTTTGTTGCGGTTGTTCGCGCGCCGGGGAGGGCTGCCACTGTCTCGGGGGAGGAGGAGGTGGGGGTGGTGGAGGGGTAGCAGCTTTCGGCGGCGGTGGTGGAGGAGGAGGAGGAGGAGGGGGAGGAGGTTTCGGTTTCGGTGGCTCCAGCTTCGGAGGGGGCACCTTTGCCCACGCCGGCATGAAGCCATTGTTGCGGGTGCCATTGGATATCCTGAGCTGGCTCGAAGTCGTCGGTCTTCTCGCGATGGAGAAGGTGGTCGGTTCGGTCAGGCCATTGGTGGTCAGCGCCGAGTATGACCTCGGTGAAGCGCCTGATCGGAGGCTGTGTTTGAAGCTGTAGCTATAACTGCAGAGCAAGCAGGCGGATGGACGCCTCTGCTTCTGTGATGGTGGGGGGATGGTTAGCTACCATTTTGCTGCAGAGATGCCTACCAACAGGGCTTGAAGAATAAAAGACTCACCTGCCATAAACCACCCCTCATGATGTAATAGAAATCTGTCGGAGCATGGCGCTACAACTGGGAAACGGGAGGAGGGGTTCAAGATGTGGGCGCGTTATCTCTCCCCAGCATCCATGGAATCTTCGACTTTCAAAAATTCAGCCAAGCTTTCTAGCCGAGACAGGGATTCGATCCGGCATCCAGCGGACGTTTCCAAAAACCGGGGCCCCGATGTAACGTTCCAAGGGTTAGGGTTATCCCCTGAACAGCTCAACCTCATCTCATTTGCCATTGCCTTTTGTTGAGATGGAGAGAGTGAACAACTCACCGTCAGTCTCTCACTTTCTGTCATCAACACCACCTTTTCTCATCGCAACTTCTTTTATTTTCTTTTTACATATTTTAATACTTTTCACATCTTGAGGGGCCATCCCAGCTTCCTCATCGCCTACCATGGCGCCCTCCAAAACAGCAAAGGGCAAAGCCCGCCTCACCCCCAAATCATCCTCACCCTCCTCCGACAAACCCCCCAACCCCTTTCAAATCGCCTCAGAATCCCTGAAGCCTCTGACTGATACCCTGGACCCCTCCCACATCTACCTAGCCCACCTCGACCCCCGCCCCTCCCCCTTCAAGCGCAAGATCTTCCTCGTCCCCGTGGCCATGAACCTCTTCGTCATCCTCCTCTTCTTCCTCCGCGCCCGCTACATCTTCCCCTGGTACCTCCAGCTCCTCCAGTCCTTCTCCGGCCTCCCCAACGCCACCACCCTCGTCTACGAGGACCTCACCACCTCCCAGTACCTCCTCGTCCTCCTCCGCCGCGCCCTCACCTTCCTCCTGGACTTCTCCCTCTGCATCTTCGTCTGGCCCTGGCCCTATGAGTTCCTGGTCGGTAACCCCCAGCATGGCTCCCCTTGTTACTGGCGCTTCAAGATTGGGTTCCGCAACTCGGAGATCTACGTCCGTCGGAGCCGCAAGTGGGATGAAGAGGTGCTTGGCAAGGGGAAGGATTTGTTGGCAAACGATGACTTGAGGAAGGTCTTTTGGAATCAGATCAGGACTGCGACGAATCCGATGTTGTTGCAGCAGAAGACGGGGTATTTGACTATGGATGCGAACTGGGATTTGGACTGGGCGGGCATGGTCAACGCCACTGCTCTGGTTGACAAGAAGGAGATTGAAGAAAGAGTCTTTGGCACGTTGGTTTTGGTTTATCACGAGAGGTTTGGCTGGATGAGTATTGATCTTTCCGACACTGGTGCCAAGCCTGGGTCGGCCGAAGATGAGCGCCGCAAGCAAGTCTTCAAGTTCAGGGACGCGCTCGCGGCCATTGGGCAGGAGGACTTGTTCTTCAGGTGGATCGAGGTGGTGCAATTCGAGACTGGGCGGCCTGGTGGCTTCACTCAGGAACGGCAGGTGGAGGTGGCGCAGAAGATCCGGGATATGTTCAAGGAGAAGGACGTGGACTTTGATGAGTTCTGGAAGGAGGCTGTTGGGACAGAGGGGTTGGCTGGTATGCCTTGATTTAATATTGACATTGAAAGTGGTGTTTAAGGGGCATGGAAATGTACGACAAAGGCAGAAGTGAGATAAAACAGGATTTAGACGGGTGGGTGGGAAAGGTAAATATGGTATGGTGGTCACATATGGGCATGGTAATAATCCAAGATCGATATTTGTAACAAGCGAAGGGGCAAAAAATCATATAATGGAAGCGACAAAATGTAATAAAGAACCCAAAAAGTCGGCCTGAAGCGTCGATTATGAACATCTATTCGTGAAGCCGTCCATTCATTTCTTGCCCTTCTTCTTCGCCGCAGGACCAAGAGCCGCCTCGCGTTTCTTGGCCTCTTTGGCCTCGATCTCTGCCTTCTTCTGTTTGTTGGCCTCGTCTTGCTCTTCCTTCTCGGCCTGTCATCGCTGTTAGCATTTCTCCGTGATTGGGCCTGGCATCGTGTTTACTCACCAATCTCCTCGCGGCCTCCTCCTCTCTCTTCCTCCTAATCTCCTTCAGTCTCGCCAAATCCGCCTTCGCCTGATCGGTCTTGCCCGCCTCGTGCAGCTTCATATACCGCTCCTTGGCCTCCTGCGCAGCGATCGCCTCCCTCTCCTTCTTGTTGTGTCCCACCGCCAACTTCTTCGTTTCGCTCACCAGTTCATCCTCCTCTTCGTCGCTCTCAACCTTCTTGGGGGGCTTGGTCTGGTTTCTCGCAGCACGGGAGTGGTTGGGGTTGGCAGGCATCTTCTCGTCTTCGCTCTCCTCCTCCTCGGAGTCTGTTGGCATGTCGCCGACTTGCACGGGGCCCTTCTTAGCCTTGATGGCGGCTTCCTTGGCGGCCTTCTTCTGCTTCTTGCGCTCCTCACGGCTTAGTTCAGCAGCGGCAGCAGAAGCAGCGGCCTTAGCGGGAGTTTCGTCTTCAGATTCCTCCTCAGAGGATTCTTCCTCGGATTCTTCCTCGTCTTCGTCCTTCTCGGCGGCGTCGCCCCACATGCCCATTTCGTTACCATCGGCGTCGAGGGGGCGGAGGTTCTTGGAGAAGTGCTTTCCACCTGGAGTAGCGGTTAGTCATAGGGGGCGGTGAGGAAGGGAGGCAGGGGAGGAAGAGACATACCACCGCGGGTGAACTTTCTGAACTTTCCTCTACCGCGAGAGCTAGTTGCGCCACCGCGGCCTGCCATTGTGTTGATGGGGAGGGTGGTGATGGGTGGGTTTGCGAGTTATGGCGGGGTATTGAAGTCGGGCGCTGTGATAAGGCGCTGTGAGTGCTGACCGGTGGTTGGGTTCTGAGAGTGTGTTGGATAAGTTCTTGACCTTTGATTCTGGGAACCAAAGTGTCCTATTTATGTGAAAAAGTTTGGCTCTGGGAATATTAACTTTGGAACATGGCCAGGAACAATACCAGGAGCAAAACGATAAACCAGAAACGGGTTGGAACCCCGCTGTGGGGCTGGGGCTGTCGGTAAGGCTTGGCCGGCTGTGCAATTCACTACGCTACGGTTGGCCAGTGCTTATCGTGTGATGTTATCGTATCTGTGGCTGGAAGTGGCTGGTGGCTCAACCAAGGCCAAGTGCTCTCTGATTGGCGGATCAGTGCTCCACTCTTCACGACCAAACTGGCTTTAAAAGCCTTTTGCTTGTCGGCAATTTGGAAGTTTCTCTTTTTCTTCTTCAACAACATAAAACTTCATTTTTCCTTCGTATTCACTCCGGTTCAAGTCCTACACCATGGCGGTCTGGAGGGGAAAGCGGGGGATAGATCGACATTTCTGCATTTACACTCCGGTGGCCGCTCTATATCGGCCACTGGGGATACATGATGCCAGAGACATGCCTTTTTTCTGTAGCGATTTGACTGTAGCCTCGTACGCCATTGATGGAACAATTGGTTCTGCTTGCTGATTGGCCAGTACATAACAGCTGCCGAATCTGCCCGTTGGTTTCTTGGACCTCTTGGTCATCCCCGAACCTCTCTTCGTCACGTTGGCGGTAGTTTTAGACGTTTTCGCGATTCTTCGCAACTATCCTGTGTTTCTGAAATCTCCCACTTTTTCGAGCGGGCGTTCGCACAGACCAATAGCACCCACCCACTTGAGTGGCCCTCATTCAGCCTGACGCTTTGCGACATCCTCAAGCCTCAACCATCTCCGGTAGACGCCTCGGGCGCCTCTTTCGACGACTCAAGTGTGTCTTCTGATGCCTTGATTTTCTCTTCTTTTTGTTATAGTTCAGCCACTTCGACCGTCATCTATCTGTATTTCGCCCAATTATGTACTGGGACATTGATGTTCTTGAAGACGACTACCACCCTGAACCACCTCTTCAAAAGACATACATCATGAGTTCAATAGGGCCCAAGGATGTCGTTCGCAAAAGAGATCTTGTTTCCCTGTGCATGCGAGTCGTCGCCACGAATATGTACAACCTCGCTGCAGAACATCTGGTGCCCTTGCCAGAGCACCGTCTCAGGCAACTGTTCAAACTCATGTCCCCAATGTAAGTCGAAGGTCTTGGCACTCGGTTGCCCCGAGTACACACCACTGACCACCGATCAGCATGACATTTGTCCAGTGGCAAATCCTCGCCGATGCCATTTACATCCATACCTCACGGACCGGTACGCCCCACGATGTCAAACCATATCACTGGAAGGAAGACTCAACGGAACCAAGCGAGCTCCCCCGCTTCATCCAACGCATGCAGCCCAACCCGGGCAGCCTCCACTTCCTCACCATTCTCAACATTAAGAATGTCGAGAAGTTTGACACCATCCACCTACTCCCGCTCACTGAGCTCCGCAGTTTGGTCATTCTGCGTATGGAGGACAATGGCGTCGTCACCACCCCTCACTCGGAGTTTGGATGCTACAAGCCCAGCATGAACCTAAACGACAGGCTTATCCGAGGCTGGAGCGACAAGGAGCAACCTTTTCCCGCTCTTCGCAGTTTAATCCTCCTCGCCATGCCAGGATCCCTCTCGTTACACATGCTACGATACGCTACAAAGTTTCCCCAACTGCAGAAAGTGTACGTCAACTCACCACTGACGAGCCCAAGACCCGCCATTGGCCACCCTTTGCAAGGGGTTCCTGCCTGGATGCCGGTAGAGTGCCATTATAGGCCATGTTGGGACACGAGCTTGAAATACCAGGAGTTGGGACTGGGCAATCCGTACACCACGATGACATTCCAGCCGCCAGTTGAGCTAGGACAAGTCAACAACAAGGCACTGCTGAGAAGTCTATCTCTGTGGGAATTTGCCCGAAATTGGGAGGTAGAGATGCAAATCGATGAGAAGCAGCCACTGCTGCCTGTTTCGCAGCCAAAGCGCAAGGCCGTTAACGAGGGTCTGAACTTGAAGGCCAAGAGCAGGCGAAAGATAGGGGATTTGCTGAGCAGCTTTGGTTCTGAGACTTCTTGAAGAAGTGTGAGACATGCATGGGCTGGCCCCTGGCTTAGCACAATAATACATTTAATGTGGATTTCAACCCCTCAAATGTCAGGGTGTCAGATCAGACCACGGTACCCATGACCTTTCAGACGTGTTGGCCACCTTCGCATATCGTCAAAATAGACTCTTTCGTCATTTGCTATCCACGACATGTCGAGAGCTCAGATCGCGCTAGGTATTCCGACGTGTCTTCTCAAAACCCCGACTTTATGCATTCCGCAACGGTGGTACATTACAATTGAGGGTTCGCTCAGGGCAGGGTTTGTGATGTGCATCTATTTACAATGACCCTCCTGCAGAGGGGACCAGGCCACGGAAGCTGTGTGTGTACAAGGAACCAAGAAAAGAAAGAAAAACAATCAGTTTAACAATATATACAAAATAAGAAGGGTATCTTCACGTTGCCGCCCATTTGCTTCCGATGCCTGCCAAAGTACCTTGTGAACCGACGCCTTGCCCGACCTGCCTTTCCCATGTCCCCTTGCTTCCAACATGTACTCTAGCCCTCCAGTTTATGTAAACGCCATCCAAACCAATTAAATCTCATGACTGAGCCCCCCAAAAATGGACTGCGTGCCATCCCGATCAATCATAAAGTCCATCCATAAAACTCCTATATCTCCCCTTTTGACCTCTGTTCCAAATCAGAAAATTGTATATAAGGTCGGTAGGTACCGAGGTAGGAGAAAGAGAAAAAAAGACGATTCACCCCTGATATCCCTCCCCATTTCCACAGTTACAGTTTCCCGTTCTATGCCAGGGGCACCCGGGGTAGTGCCTCAGGCTTGGTGATATCTGGCTGTCCTGTCTGAACGATGTCGATGGTCCAGACGGCGTCCAGTTGTTCTGTGGCCAGTGGTTTCCGCTCCGCCTGCTACTATTATTATCTTGATACTGGCTACTTCCCCCATACTGAGAAGGCCTTGTAGGGTGACCACCTCCTCTGTAGGAGTTTGCTGTAGGTTGTTGTTGGTGGTGTTGGTGGTGTTGTTGTTGGTGGTGTTGTTGTTGGTGGTGTTGTTGTTGTTGTCGTTGTTGTTGTTGGGAAGCGGAGGCGGTTCCAAGGTGAACGCCGCCCCCTTCCTCGTCGTGGTAGTACTCGTCGTCTACATCCTGGAAATCTTCCCCTTCGTCTCCGCTGTCCCCGCCGTCGACCATGCGGTCCAAGCTCCCGATCAGAATGCCCCAGATGCTGCTGTCATATGGCTTGCGGTCGATGATATCACTGGGCGATATCTGACGTCAGCAACCGAAGAGCAAGGGGGGGGCTCTGAGTGAGTATGAGGTAGGAAGAGGGGGGGGGTTGTGAATATAACTTACTAGTCATACATTTCCGGCTCCATTGCGAGGTTGTTGTCGAGGTATCTCAATCGTCTTGTTCCATCAGGGTCGTTTCCAAACTGAATGAACTGGATCATGATGCTCGTCCGTCTCCGGCGGTTGTACCGCAACTCCCTGATCAGATCGCGTATCGGAGCAGCGATGGCCGGCCAGCCCTCCCCATAGTCGCGGCCCCAGATGCCATCCGTCAAGACGTAAATGCTGACATCCGGCTGCTTCGCTTCCGTCTGCGACCTTGACGCCAGCGAGCGAAGGCTGCCCAGCCGGCCGGTATCTACCTTCATGCCCTTGACTGCGTCCAATATCACGCCAAAGTTGTACTCAATGTTGTCGTTCTGCCCGGTGGCCTCCTGTAGACCCTTCAGGTGCTTCAAGATTTTGCTCGTAGAATCCGGCTTGTCCTTGATGGGGTTTTTGGGTTGAGAGATTGGTATGAACTCCACGCCGTTTCGATCGCAGGTTTTGACAATGTACGAGAGCGCTTCGACCATCTGTATGACCTCTGCCTTGTGTTTGTACATGCTTCTGGAGTCGTCGTGGACAAAGATCTAGAGAGGGAAGGCTCGTCAGTAAGGAAGAGACGGTGAGGCGTAGGTATAATCAGAGGGAACGAACGTACCTGCTCTCGACCGGCTTGGTACTTCAAGGCATCTTCTAGACCTGGCAATTTGAAGTCCTCCGGCAACTCCTTTGCTTTCTTCATACCTTTGTATTTGAGAATATCAGAAACACGGGGCTTTTGTGGCCACTGTTGACCACCAGGGGTCGCAGGTGGGTTTTCTCGATGGACTGCTTCTCGAGGGTCTTTTGCAGGGATCTGAGTATCATATCTCGAATGGCGGTTTGTGTTCGATTGTTCGTATGGTGATATGGGGCTTCTCGAATGGGCACCAGGTCGCGATTCGACCCTCATCTGTATCCCAGGTGGTTGTCTCATGGGACCTGTCGTCAGCCCTGCATCGGCCGAGAAAGGCCGCGGCGGCTCAAGGTAGGCGGGTTGTTGCGGATAATTCATGGCCGTGGGGTCGGACAATGTAAGGCGGTGGGCCCTATCATCAAGGCTAGGTTGGGTGGCGGGCTGGGTACCATTCATAAGGACCCAGCTGTTGTTGTGTATTGGTTGGGGCTGTGAACCAGTCGCGGGACTGTGTCCCCGATATCGAAGCGGTTTAGTCTTTTGACGAGTCGACTCCCCACGCGCAATCACAGGAGGAGCTTGACGGGCCCGACCGGTGTCTTGGCTGTCTGGAATTTCAATCTTGAGAGCATTTTGTAACACTGGCGCCGCAACAGATTGGCGAGGGTTTCCAGCGGACAGTTCATCCGGTGAACCAGACACGCGACTGCCATAGGGACCAGTGCGTAGCTGGGGGGGAGGAGGTTGGAGGGAGGGACCTTGAACGGGGGGACCCTGAACATGATCTAGGGACTGATTGTGAAGACCTAGGCTTATACCGTGTGGCTCGGGGATGGCAGCATTGTTGCCTCCTCCCTTGGACCACTCTAGGACGTCGACAAACTCTCCTATAAGAGTTTTAGCATCCATCCTGTCCGGCCGGCTGAGGCATAGCATAGATTTCCAAATCCTATATGCGATCTTTCGGGTAAGATTGTCGAATACTCGCTGGCGTGACAGCACCAGTTCCAACATTGCCTGAAGAGCATCAAGCTTCTTTCCATGTTTGTGGAATGCCGCTTCGGGGCCGCCCTCACTTTCGCGCATGGAGCAAAACTCATCTCGTCCACGCTGGCCACAAGTAATCCAGACCAGCATCTCAAAATAGATGCACCCCAGAGACCATATATCCACTAAGTGCGTTGCCCCAACATCATGATGCTGGAAGTCAGGTATCGAGCTGAACAGCTCGGGTGCCCCGTACATGGCCGTGCCTTGGTTGTCCGGGTGCAAATTCTCGTGAAGGCGGATACTGCTAAGACCGAAGTCGCCAATCTTGAAGCAGTACTTGTATGAAGCGTGGTTGTCACGGGTATCGTCACGGACTTTGAAAACAAAGATGTTCGAGGGCTTCAAATCCTGATGAACTCCACGGAGGGTCCTCGTGATCTTCTCGTCGAGATAATGTAAAATGGCCAAGCCGCGGAGAGGGTTCAGCATGGCGTCCCAAAGATCATGGACTTCGGATGGGGTGTGGGGGGTATTGTTTTTGGCATAGAATTCCTCCAAGCTCCCTTCATCGGCATATTCCAGAAGCACATAGCCCCATCCGTTCTGCTTGAACGATCCGTAGTACTTGAGAAAATATTTAGAGGCGGTGTCTCGCTCTGGGCAATTCTCAAGAGCCATGTAAGCCACCACCTCGTTCGTGAATTCGGCTTCATCATCGGGGACATCCTTCCGGTTTCGCAGCTGCATTTTCTTGACCGCAATGGTATCCTGAGCGTGAAACCAATATCAGTATGTGTTAGTAGGCGTTGCTGAGGGTTGGCAGCTACTTACCCCGCGTTTGTGTAACCTGCTCGTGTCGTTGACCGTGTATTTTTGAACAATTGTTCTGTTGTTTTTGCGCTTGGTCAAGACGGGACCTGGCTTCCAAGGCAAAATGCATCTTGGGACGAGGCATCTGTTGTGTGGGAAGTCTTCTCCTAGTGAAATAGGGTTGAAGAGGAACTGGTGTTTATCAAAGGCCTCCCATGCTGTCACACCTTCTTCTCCGCTCGGAAACACTCTCGAATCCGGGCCTTCTAAAGGAAGGTTATTGTCGTCAATGTTACTGCTGATGAAATGATGGATGTGTCTGATCCTAAAGGCGACATCGTCAGTGGCGTAGACGAGAATGGAGAATATGCGAAGAAAGCGCCTTCGAATCTCCTCGAATCTGACGTTGTGCGATTTTCCGGCGTGCGAGTGGAGAACCTCGATGATTTTGTCTTTGGTCCAGTATTCTTTCAATAGGGCGTAGGGGACATAATATTTTTCCGGCTTATCAGTGCCATCAATGCCTTGAGACCACTTTTTTTCGACCCAGGTCTCGAAGTCCACGAACGGCTTCATGCGCTCCTGCTCCATACTTGATGCACTGAGCCAGAGCTGATAAGCCCCGCGAAAGGTAGCTGGTGGTGTGGGGGGCTCTCTCGCCTCAGGGATCGGGATAGGGGCAACTGTATAATTAACGGATGTTCAAGAGAGGGGCTCGTAATAGTGAGCTACGCAATAGATGAAAGTCAAGGGCAAGTTGAAGGGACCTTGCCCCATTGACCTCCCATGTACGAGTGGTGAAAGTTTCTCGAGAAGAAAAGAGAAGAACCCAAGATCAGCCCAGACAAATGGACAAGGCTCGAGGGGCAGGTAGAGGTGGTGCCGGTTTGGGGTTCAGGGGTGCCTGCCCGCCCACGGCGAGATCCGCGGACCGTCTCATTTGCTTTCCGACCACTCGATATAGGAGTGTCCCGGAACAACCCTCTGTATTATGCCTATACCTGCCGAGAAAGCCAGAGGCGGTGCCTAACAAAGATACAGTCACGTTTCCCGGTATCAGGTAGCGAGGTGAGCAGATCCTGTGTTCCTGACCCAGGTGCTTGGTGGATGTAGGTGGGCTCACTGCGAGGCGGGATAGGTGAGGTCTCCAAGCCTGGCAAGGCAACCACACATTTGCGGGGAAAGGCGGTTAACAAGCGAGCAGCCCATCATTGGACAATGATTGTATGGCTGAACTTACTGCGGCTCAGCAAGCCCGCCAAGGATATCACTTAGTGGCTTGATGTGTTGGCCGATGATGGAATATGTGGCAGTGTGCTCTTTTCAACCGGCACGGACTTTCGGTCGTCTCAGTTTCTAGAAAGCCGCGCCGAGCCGACAACCCGAAGCTCTGATATGGTCTGAAGTGCTGAAGATCGGAGAGCTTTTTATTATCCTTAGTCTGCCTCGCACCAGGTTACACCAGCCCTGTCTTTCCTTCAAGGCCACCTGTCGCTTGCTCTTCATCTGTAAGCCTTTTCTTGTACCAGCGTGTCTTAATCCATTCCTTCATATATGGCCAGTAGTAAACGAAATACCAGATAAAAATAGTAGCCCCCATGAGCGGAAAACATATCTCAGCAAATAGTGCAAAAAGCTCTCCCTTCCAGATAGGTTTGCTTGTTAGTGGATTCTCCTGGTCCCACTGGAATAACCCGCTCCCAAAAAATGTCTGACCGAATGTTAGTAGAGTCGCAAAGGTACTGGCGATCAACGCCGGTAGGCCGAGTCTTACGGCAACAAAGGTCCCCGGTAAGAATACAAGAGTAACCATGGTGATAATATGCATCGAGGTGGTATCCTTCTCCGTTTTCTGTGCTATAATATGCATGCTTCCTGTCACTTGCTCCATGTTGAGCGTTGAACGGTGCATGTCTGCCGTGAAATCTTCCATCCGCTGTTGGCTCAAATGGGCAGTGGCATTGAAAAGCTTGCCCTGTTCCAAATTGCGAAACTGGAGGATATGTTCAAACTGCATTCCATCTTGTTAGTGAGCTGGACTGCAAATCTCCCGAGGTGTGCAACATACCAGTCCTCTGCCATCGTGAAGAAGATGCATTAGTGTCGCGATTCGTTTCTGCTCCATCTCAAACGACCTCATGATCGATCTGGTACGTCGGCAAAATTCAACGAGACCTGGCCTGCAGAGCTTGATGGCTTGAGGAAGCTCGTCCTCTTCGAACAGTCCTTCATAGTTATTCAGCACATCGGCCAACACCTCCGAGTCCAGTCTCATTACCAGGCTAGCGGTGTGGAGGTCAGCCCCGATCCCGTTAAGGTGTTGCAGTTTGTCCAGAGATATGGGCTTGAGGGCTTCGAATGGGTCTTTTTTCGTACTGAGTTTACGGCCTCCTTGTATAGTTGACGGCTCCTCTCTGTGGCCAAGTATGGGTGAGAATGGCGCGGTTCCTCGTCTAACGGGGGACCGCGGCGAAGACTGTGTTGTAGTGATGGTGAGACCACTTAGCTGCCTTGTTTTTAGCGGGCTGATGACAGCTGAGTTCATGGTACTGTGCCGAGTGAATGTTCGCCTAGGGCTGACTGGCCCAGCAGGACTGGCTCGAGTGATTGGGCTCTGTTCATCCGCCTGCGTAGAAGCACCGGCGGGAATATTCAGCGATTGTAAGAGGCCTTTCGTGTCGACAGCGAGGCTACGCTCAACTTCTTCCACAGGTACTCGCTCCACCTCCTTTACCAACTTGCGGAGCGTTGTCTCGAGATAGCTAATGTACGGTCTCCAATTCTCTATGCACCACTCAAAAGCGACCAGGTGGGTGGTAAGTGTTGCCAGGAACGACCCCTTAAGGTCCACCAAGGATTCAGTGCGAAGTTCGTCACAGGAACCCACCGAATCGGTGATTCGGCGCTTCATCTCGTCGTTTGCACTGATGTTCACCCAAAGTGCCTGTCCCGACTCGATGTCAAAGGAATGAAAAATGGCCGTCTGGCGGATGGACCATCCCGGCGAGTCATCGTCCATAGTTCTCTCTACGCTCCAGAGATTGTAACACTGTCGAATTTCCTGACCCGATCGTCCAAGTCGTGGGATTGCGTATTTATCTGCCTGTGAGGCTGCCAGGTAGTTCTCGTGGCGGAAGGACGTATAGTGAAACTCCTTCCGGTCCCGCGACTTCCCAAAGCTTAATAGCAGCTCTACGAAGGGTGCCATCACCTGCAGAAAAGACATGCTGAACACGAACATTTCTTTCGAACAGTCCAGTGGCGCTCGCGAGTGGTCAGCCTCAAAGAAACTATCTGTGGATTAGCAAAGCTTTCGAGAACATTCGGCTGCCAGGAGAATTGACCTACACATGGCGGCATCTTGGGTCTTTCCTGTTAACTCGGAAGTGTCTCTTCAGATCTGATAGACTGGTACATTTCGTAGTATGAAACCCTAGGAAGGTTACGGGTGTCAGTTTCAGCTTCGCGGACAACAACAACACGAAAGCATCAGACATACCACGCTGGCCATCGATGGCCTCCAGCAATTCCACCAAGGCGTCATCTGGGTCTGGAATGAAGAGACACTGGTGTTCTTGTTGAATCCTATCTTGATATGAGTTCAACGTATGCTTGAATGATTTGGACCGAAGCAAATTTGTTGGCCATTCGTTTTCACAGGCGGCCACGAGCTTGCTGTAGCGATCAACCATCGTGCTAGAGCCTGGAATTTTCGGAAGCTGGCTTGTTGGGTGCTGTCAGCATCTCAGAACACAAGTCACTCACCTCCCTGACAAGCAGTCTTATAAAGCTGAGATGAAGAGTTCGAATTCGCCTCGCTGAATGCTGAATTCCACCTCCAAGTAGTGCATGGCTATGGCCGTTGCCTCTAGAACCACACTTTGGAATGGAAAGAGGAAAGCGCAATGAAAAAACATGAGGCTCAGGAAGGGCGAAGAAGGTGGTACCGTGGCTTGTAAAACACGCGGGAGCAAGGCATTCTGTAGGCAGACTGACCAGTGTCTCCAAGACAGCTGATCGGAAGAAATTAGTCGCCCGACTCCTGCACGACATCGAGTGCTAATGCGTGGGCTTTGGGAAATGGCCTCGCTAAGTAGGTTTGTTGGCGTGGGAGGACACGGCATGATAAAATTGTGTGGATATTCCATCGGCAGCTGGCTACCCTCTGATGCCCAAAGGAACTTGCAACTTGCGAGAATAAGGAACCAGACGCAATTTACGGTATTCGTTACGGTTGGTAATTACATGGCTACCTATAAAAGTCCTCGTCACCCCTCCCTCAACTCCGCCCCCTTCCATATCACAAGGAAAGCGCAACAGACCAAGCGGACGGCAAATATCAAACTTCGACCAAACACCGACCCCAGGCCACTCCTAGCTCGCCCCGAAATAAAACTGTTCAGACGTGTTCTTGAAAGAGGCTCATCCGATCCCTACATCGGCCTGTTGGCACGGGCAGACGCATGCCGAACTTCTTCACCGCTGGCTCCGCCTAGGGGTGCGGACGTAGGTGTCGATGTAATCGACTTCCTCCTCGGTCAATTCTTCAGGAATGTGTGCGATATAAACGTCTTTCTTATTTGTCTTCAAAGCAACATTAGTGGGTGCTCAAGAGTTGCCTCTTGTGGCAAAGCGTGGCAGTGTCGAGTCCAGACAAGCTGGAACTTACCTCGACAGTAATGTGATTGGCGTAGGCAGGAAATACTTGTCGGAGGTAATCAAGAAGCTTCTGCGAAGTCAATCTGTACTTTTCGATCTCCTGTCTGATCATTTCGAAGCCATCCATGTCGCTTTGTGGAAACTGGTAACTCATCACAGGGCAGGGGGCATTTAATTCTGGGGGCAGGAAACGCGGCTAGGCTTTCTCACCTTCTTCCTCCGCCACTCCAAACGGAAATCTACTTTGCTATATACTATCTCCCGTGCTCATAAGGCTGGGAGGGAGTCACATTTTTGCCATCTCGTCGCCTTTTTTCGGACGCCTTCTGGGAGCCTTGTCTCGAATCCTTATTTGCTGTCGTTCGAGGTTCGCGGACAACCCATAGTGGCCCACCATATGTGCACTGCATACAGACTGCAGCCGGCGTGGGATACTTGAAGCATAATTGGACCATAGTCCGTGGGCATATACTATTTTATGCACGTACACCACCTGGGTTCTTCTGCGCCGGGACATGCCTTGTGGCGCTGCTACACCGCATCAGTAGCCTCTCCAAGTCCAATCAGATATTGAACGCCCCGCTTCTGTCCCAAACATCGACGGCAGGCTGCATATCTTATGAGCTGAAATACACCATCGCCAAAAGATGGCATGACTCGAAGCAGCAGGCTCTCGAAACGTGGACAACTTCTTATCCAGAAGCCCGCCACCATAAATCGGCCTCAAACGCTGGCACACTGCGGATAAAGACCGGCCGACACTGCAAAACAAGCCAACACATGATGGCCTTGTAAAGTATTTGGTCAGATGCTATTCCATAACCCCGCCAGAACGGCCTGAACCCGTATGTTCATGCCCATGTCTTCAATCCTCAAACATATTACAGAGCCTACTTTCGATAGCTCCGTCCCGCTTATCCAAGCCACCAATAGACCACATACCACCAACACCTATCCGTCTGCCATTGCCGTGCCCTACCAGTTACTACCTAGACGGCACGACGAACCTATAGAAGCCAGTAACAGACACAACCCTCACCTAAACCAGCCCCATTTTACGTCAACACCGTGAACAATAGTGTAGGAACTGCGACCTCAACCACGACAAAACAAGGCCATAAGATTAGCCCATAAATCTACCTCCCACCACATATAGCATTTCGAGATGGGCTTTCACCAAACACTCACCCGAAGAACAGGCCTGCGCCTACCAGTCCCCGACATTCCTTCGGTGAGCATACCTCCCTCGTCTCAGCCGTTATCCATGCCTTACCGATTACTGCCACAGCGGCACCAGAACACCAGCCTCTGTCATCTCATCACAAACAAGCCCAAGATCCACAGCCTCGAAAGAAAATATTAAAACTTTTGTTTGCTTTCATGGAAGTATACTCTAACAATTCCTCTTCCAAGGATACGAAACAGTAACCATATACACCCCGAAATCCGCCTTATACACAACTCCTCCACCCTTCCCTTCCCTTCCACACCCTCTTCACCACCAGCCGTCGTCCAGCCCCCTAATCCAAATCATCCGGCGAAGTCACTACCTCATTCCCGCCATTCTTCTTGTTCTCCCCAGGATACCAATCAACCTCGCCCCCGGGCAAAAGCACCCCCGTCCGATCATAATAACTCCTCGCCCGAATATACGGATCAACCCTCCAATAGTCCACCCTCATCCTTTCCGCAATCTCCTCCCTCCTCTTCTTCACCCCATCCTCCTTCGTCTTGATCCACTCGATCGTAGCCTCCTCATACTGCTTATACAGCTCCTTTCTCGTAGCCAACAGTTCGTCCCTCGTAGCCGTATCCTTCATCTTGTCGTTCTCTCCCGGCACCGGCTCGACATATTTGTACGACCAGTCCTCCTCCCCGTCGAGATCTTTGGGGATATGCTTCAGCGGGATGTACTCTTGCATCTCGGTGGCGTTGTTAGTGAAGTGCACCTTGTTGGCGACGACGGGGTCGAGCCAGCCGCGGATGACCTTCCAAATACCTATTCCTTTGCGTCAGTAGCTGGCAACCAACTCAAAAAGGTGAGAAATCACAGACCTTGGAAAATCCACGGCGCCTTGTGCACCAGCACCGTCCCCAAACACTCGGGATAATTAGCCTCGAAGCACTTAATCATAAACTTGACAGGCGTATAGTCCATGTTCGCCATCGAGAAGCCCGTCATGTCAAAAACAATCGTCTAGTCCCCTTCATCGTCAGCAAAACCAATCTCCCTCCTTTCTTTTCCCCGCTTCTCATCCTGCTTCTTTCCCAATCCCTCTTGTCTAAGAAAAAACTCACCGCCGTATCAACACCCCCCCTCAGCAACATCCGACAAGTCTCGATCAAATACACCGTATACCTTTCCAGGCTCTCCTCGCTCTGCTCACCCGCCTTGTGCAACCTCACATTCACAAAACACAGCGGCCTCCCTTGCTTGTCGCAGCCGTGAACATAACTGATGCCCTTTCTTATCTGCGCCAAAAAGTCCTTGCTGATCCCGTCGTTCTTTTCGAGAGCGTATAACTCGCCATTTTTCATGATGTCGCCGTCAACATCCATCTCGTTTGCCCTCCACGCCATGGTGGACACCAGCATGATCAAGGCCTTCTCCACGTCCCATTTACGAGCGCGGAGGAAGCGCAGGACCAATGCGTCAGGGTGGTCATGCTTGACCATGGACCAAATTGTGTCGCGGATGGCGGAGGGAGGATAAGACTGGAGGGTCTCGTAGAAGTGCTTGGTTTGGCCGTATTTGTCGGCCTCACCGTCCTTGGAGCCGAGGGAGAGCTGAATGCCTACTGGGGCGCCGTCGACGGCGGTTGTTGGGGTCGATGTTGGGGTGGCATCAGATTCGGACTTGTGGGCTTTGCTGGAGCGGGACCAAAGAGAGGTCATACGGGACTTCTTCTTGTCTTCCTCTGCTGGGGCGGTGATAGTGGTTGTTGTCTGAGCGGCAGGAGCAGGGGCTTGGTTCTCTTCGCCTACTCGGCATACTTGGAAGATGAGCTTCCAGAGCTGGCGGAGCTTGTCCTCTTGTTCAGGAGTGAGGTTGCCGGGGCGTCCGGCAGCGAGTTCGGAGGCCATGGCTGTGAGGTCTTCGGCGGTGATGTCCTGAAGAGGCTCAGAGTGAGAGGTAGATTGAGGTGAAGTCTTGCGGTAAGAGTAGTAAGCTGAGTATACTAGACCGACGGCAAGCGCAGCAAGTAAAAGTCCAGACGCTGAGCTCTTCAAAGGTTTCCTCCGTTGAAACTGTTGGCGAACCAAGGGTGAAGTCTCAGTCTTTGGTGAAGTTGAGAGGCCACGTTTGAGTCCACTGAGCGATGATGACGTTGAAGAGTTCCTCTGAGCAAAACGTATGCACCGACGAGTGGAAGTAGCACCGAACCCCCCTTTTGGCGTAGATAACAATACACGAGAGGGAGAGGACCGCGAGATACTAAAAAGTAGCGAGGTCTGCATAAGGCGACGAGGTGAAAAAAACAGGCCAGGTTAAGATCTGGTGGTTTGATCACACTCGAATCCCGGCTGAGCAGTCAAGACCCAACAAGGCCAAGCAAATTCGGAATACGGCCAAACGATGATTTGCGAAGGAGACCTGGCTATCCCGGGTGTGCCGTGTCAGTTCTGGGGCGCAAATAAAAAAAATGATATTTATGCAGGACAGAATAAAAGAGTGATATTGGAGACAGGTGGAGGCGCAGCGAGTGGTTACGTACCTAGGTTGAAGGGTAACACTGCCTACACCGGCAGCTAAAGTCCGGAGTATGCGCCGAAGATACGTAGGTATTCTAGGTTACCGGCAGGAGGAGAGACGAACACAAGATCACGGAGAGCGGGAATATGGCAGATGAAAGAAACGGAGCGGGAGCGGATATCGGATTTGCAAGAAAACGGGACCGACATCAATTGGCAGCGGGGTACGACGACATCGACATCCCCTGGAAACTGGAGCTGGGACACTGTGGGAATTCCCGCAGACAGGAACAAGTCGAGTTCCAAGACCGATCGCTTCGAGAAGCGGGTTCCCGGAGAGTCTTGGATACCGCCGCTTGGATCAAAGGGGAATCTTGGAAATTCCCATCACTGGAAGCTCATCTCTTGCTTGCCGGAGCCTCCGAGATGTCCAGCCTGTTCTGCATGAACATCTCCATCTCATGAACCCCGCCGTGCTGCCTCAGTCTTGGCAGACGTTTTAGCGCTGTTAGCGGCGGATGGCACGCGGGCATTTTTGCATTCATGGCGGGGCACCAAATTGACGGGCCAGCGCCAGCGCGTCATCACGTCCCATTGCCAGCCCCGCCCGCTCGCATTCAGGCACCGACTCCAAGTTTAAACAAAACAAACCTATCCCGAAGTAAACATCGCCCCTTTCCTATCCGCTACCATGCCGTTCGACGAGAGAGAGCGAGACAGACAAGGCAACAGAGAACGGCGCCCACGCTCAACATCACGAAGCAGACCGACAACCCCCCTCCGACCCTCCTCCCGCTCCTCGTTTCGCGAATCAGCCCGATCTAGTGTCCAGGGCGATAATGCGTCGTTCCCACTCAATGCCTTCGAGCCAGCCTTTGCCGAGCTCTCCGATGCCATGGCCGATCTCGAGGCAAACATGATGCACTTCCAGCTGATGCACGAGTCGTTGGCGCGCTTCAGCGAGAGCTTTGCCAGTTTCCTCTACGGGCTCAACATGAATGCGTTTTGCGTGGACTTTCCAGAAGGGCCAGTTGCGGAGAGTTTCAAGAGGGCGAGGCAACGGGAGCAAGAGCAGCAACTACACGACCAGCAACAACAACATCAATCGAGCGACGGCTTTGATGGGGACCCTACATTCATGTAGGTGTTGACGGACATCGGGTGGCACATGTTAGAAAACTAATTGCGTTTTAGGACGACTGATACATCATTTGCCGAACCGGCGAGCGTTAAGAAGCCAGCGCCGAAATACTCCTCCACGGGTCGCGCTTCCCGAATGCCACCGCCGTCAGTTAGGGGGACGTCGTCAACACGGGGAGGAACGACGAGAGGGGCACGTGGCGCGAGTAGCAGTACTCGAGGTACAAGGGGCACAAGTAATACGGCAAGGGGACGTGGTCGTGGCGTAAGGTGAACGTTTGTGGGAAAAAAGGCTGCTTAAGAATACGTGCTTGGGCCTATTGGCGTGGGAACCGGCCAACGGGTGCGTTTCTGCAGTAGTAGCCGGCGCTCTATGCAAGGCCTTATTTCGACGCCCTGAACAAATGTCGTAGAGCCAGGCTGAAAGCTCGCGGTCATGACTCCTCCACAGCCTTGTCGAGGTAGTCCTTGACCCGCTCGAGACACTCCTCCTCGCCAGAGTTGACCCACGACCCGATCACAGCGACAGTCTTGTTTCTTGACTTGTGGCCCTGGGTGATTTCCAGGTTGGATTTGGGCAGGTCGAGCACCTGTCGAAAATGTCAGAACAATAAGAGTTACTGAGTCTTCCTGCTCAGAGTAGCACTACCTCACTGAGAACCTTGATGACTGCCTTGTTGGCCTCACCCTCTCTCGCTTGTGCAGCTACGCAGATCTCCACTGCATCCTCTCCTACCGAGGCTATCCCCTCGCGGTTTTTGCTGGCTCCAGGCTTGACATTGCAATGCATGTAGAGAGTGCCGTGCGGTGATTTCTTGGTCCCGACGACGTACCACATGGCGCGAGAGGCCATTTTCGTATGTCTCCCGTTTCTTGAAGGACCCTTCGTGCAGGAAGCTTTCTTGAAAGTGTCAGGGTTAAAGGTAGAACCAGAACAACTAAATGCAACCCTGAGCCGCTCCCCAAAACTCGGACAGATAAAGAGGCCCAAGCTCCCTCCAACCCCTGTCTTCCAACAGGGCCCTGGTGATGTCATTCGCCCAGAGCTTCCCTCCCCCGCCCGCAGGCCGGGTGCTGAGCTCGCCAATTCCAATTGAACCGAACACTGCCCCCATACAACGATATTCTCCCCGCTGTTTGTCCCATTATCCCGTATCTCGAGTTCATTCCCCCAACCTCCTCCGTCCCAGTAACATCCTCATCACTACTTTCCTCCCAATTCCAAACACCAGCCGAGAAAATGTCCCTCCTCCGCCCCCTCGCTCGCGCGGCCCTCCGCCCAACCACCACCCCCTTCGCTACCAGAGCCTTTTCCACCACCTTCCCCCGACTCATCAAGCCAGGACAGCCCCTCCCCGACGTCGGCGCCATCCTCCACGAGTCCAACCCGGGCAACAAAGTCAACCTCACCGACGACGCCTCCAAGCTGAACAACTTGATCCTGATCGGTGTCCCCGCCGCCTTCAGCCCCGCGTGCTCGGCTACGCATGTGCCTGGGTTCTTGCAGCACCCCAAGGCGCAGGATTATGATCAGATTGCGGTGGTGAGCGTGAATGATGTTTTTGTGATGAAGGCGTGGGGCGATGTGCTGAATCCCGAGGGGAGGGAGAATGTAAGTACTTAGCAATGGGACATAGGCTTGGAGAAGGAGGAGGGATGCTAATATGATGTGTTGGATATTAGGTGCGCTTCCTGGCTGACCCTAGCGGCGAGTTCACCAAGGCCCTGGACATGCTCTGGGACGGCAAGGCGATCTTTGGCAACGAGAGGTCGAAGCGGTACACGATTGTCG
The DNA here is from genome assembly GCA_033296885.1 of Triangularia verruculosa. Classification (NCBI taxonomy): domain Eukaryota; kingdom Fungi; phylum Ascomycota; class Sordariomycetes; order Sordariales; family Podosporaceae; genus Triangularia; species Triangularia verruculosa. The sequence goes on from MU863888.1 coordinate 311,530, forward strand.
TTGAGGGCGGCAAGGTGAAGAGTGTGGCTGTTGAGCCGGATAACACGGGCACGAGTGTGTCGTTGGCGGAGAACGTGCTGGGTAAGGCTTAGATGGATGGCTTTACACACCTCGAAAAAGAATATTTGCAAAGAATAGATGGTATTTACACAATGGAATGAAGAAACGAGGCGCTCAAAAGCCTTGCTTTGCTCACTCCATTGATCATGTTTAAAAGAAAAGAAAAGAAAGGTGATAACCAAAAGCTTGCTAGTTTATGAATCCTAAAACAACAAGCCAAAAAAACCATTGCCCAATGTACACGCCGGAGGACCTCTAACCATATCAGTCCGGCGTTTGCTCCCAAAGCTATTACCATTAACACCTCTTACGCTTACTAACTACTTAAGCATCGGTGAGCTCAGATAAAGAACGGGGTACCTACTCTAAAGTTAATTAAATATTATCGGGAATCTACTATTAAAGATAAGCCTAATTATTATATTCTCGATAAAAAAACAATAAAGGACTTTCCAGCAATTATTATACTAATCAACTAAAAGCTACGAGGTTAAAATATAACGACGGCTATAGCCTCCTATTAACGCCCTTGTCATTCGGAAACCATGCCAATGAGGACTGAGAAGACGGTAGAGGACTTTCCACCGACTACTATACTGATCGACTAAAAGCTACGGGGCTAGAATATAAAGACAGCTACAGCCTCCTATTAACGCCCTTGCCTTTCGCGCCAAACGGTAAAGGCGTTAATAGAAAGCTGTGGCCGTCTTTTTATTCTGGCCCAGTGGTTCCAGTCCATCGGCACAGCAATCGGTGGAAAGTCCTCTACCGCCTTCTCCTCTATATACAGCATTATATATACAACAAACTCCCGTTCAATTTTTTCGGTTACCCAATCCCCAAGCCAAAAAATGACCACCTTTCCCATGATATGCTAAAAAGAAATCGTCTCTTCTTCTCTCTCTCTCATCCAATCCCCCAGGCTTAGAGCATGGGCTTGAGGTCCTCGGCAACATGGAAGGGAGCCTCGGTCTTGGCCTTGATCTCGTCAACGGTAACGCCAGGGGCGATCTCGATGAGGGTGAGGCCGTGGGCGAAGTCGACGTCGAAGACACCCTGTTTCTACTGTTAATACCAAGTTGTCTGAATGGGAAAGCGTGTGCGTGAAAAAACTTACCAACTCGGTGATGATGCGGCTGACGCAAGCCTTGCCGGTCAAGGGGAAAGCGCACTGCTTGACAATCTTGGGGTTGCCCTTCTTGTCCGTGTGCTCCATAGTAACAACGACCTTGGTCTTCTCGGGGTTGGACACCAGGTCCATCGCGCCGCCGAAGCCCTTGACCTTGCCGGGCAACATCCAGTTGGCGAGATCGCCGCTGGCGCTGACCTGCATGGCGCCGAGGATGGTCAGGTTGATCCTGCCGGAGCGGATCATGCCGAACGACTCCTCAGACCCGAAAACAGACGCGCCGGGGCGGAGGGTGACGGTCTCCTTGCCGGCGTTGATCAGATCGGCATCCTCCTCGCCCTTTCGTGGGTAAGGGCCGAGACCGAGGATGCCGTTCTCGCTCTGGAGCATCACCTCGACGTCCTCGCCGACGAAACCGGGGGCGAGCATGGGCATGCCGATGCCGAGGTTGGCGTACATGCCGTTCTTGAACTCCTTCGCCGCTCTCTTGACGATCAGCTCCCTCTTGGCGCGGGTGTCGCCGCTCCCGAGCGCGGCGGCGGCCTTGGGGTCGGCCTCCTCGGATGGGTCCTTGGACCAGGTGTACTTCTCGATGCCCTTCTCGGCGGTCGACTGGATGACGCGCTTGACGTAGATGCCGGGGAGGTGAACCGCCTCGGCGGGGATCTCGCCGGGCTCGACAATGTTCTCGGCCTCGACGATGGTCATCTTGGCGTTCCTCCCCATAGCGCCGTTGAAGTTGTTGGCGGCCAGTCTGAATTGGCAGTTGCCTAGCCTGTCGGCCTTGTAGGCCTTGACGAAGGCGTAGTCACCCTCGATGGAGTTCTCGAGGAGGTAGCTCTTGCCGTTGAAAACCTTGACGTCCTTGGGGTACGAGAACTCGTCGGGGGTTCCGTCGGGCTTGTTCCTGAGCGGGAGCTCGCCGGTCTGGACGACGGTGCCGAAGGCGGCGGGAGTGTAGAAGGCGGGAATGCCCTTGCCACCGGCGGCGCAACGCTCGGCGAGGGTGCCCTGGGGAGTGAGCTCGAGATCGATCTCACCGGTGAGGTACATCTTCTCAAAGGTCTTGTTCTCGCCGATATAAGAGGCGATCATCTTCTTGACCTGCTTGGTCTTGAGGAGCTTGCCGAGGCCGGAGGTGTCTGTGCCGGCGTTGTTGGAGACGGCGGTGAGGCCAGTGAGGTCGGGACGGTTGTGGACTTCGTTGATGAGGGTGTCGGGGACGCCGCAGAGGCCGAAACCGCCGCAGAGGAGGGTGCTGTTGGGCTTCATGTCGGCGATGGCCTCCTTCGCGGAGGGGTAGACCTTATTGATTTCATAACGGCGGGGGGTGAGAGAGAAGGCGCGGGTGAAGAGGGCGCCATACTAAGTCATTGTATCAGTTTTGTCTGTCTCTTTTTCGTGAGATTGAAGCGCAAGAGATGAAATCTACAACTCACGTTCTGGCCATACTTGGCGTAGGCCCTGAGGGTCTTCATACGCAGAGCGACGGAAGGCATCTTGACGATCAACTCAACGATGTGAGTGTGAGTTCGGAGATAAGGAGCGGGTATATGTGGGATAAGATAAAAAAAAGCCACACAGCCGTTGAGGTACAACAGGTCACGATGTGGGGGGAAGCAGAGGCAACTGTTTACAGCTTATAACCCGAGACTCGAGATCTCAAGATGGAGAGGAATGCGGAAGAAGAAGAGAAGGAAGAGAAGAAAAGGAAGAAGTCCAACTTGAAAAGAAAACATTCAAGAACCGTCCCGCTACGTAAAGTCAAGTCATCGGAGCCGCGGGCGGGTTGTGGTTCGCTCGCACCCCAGAGCGAATCCCGTCAATGGCCGACGCCAGTAGCCGTGGTCCCTGCTTCCCCGGCACGTCTCCGCCCTTCGGAAAGGCTGTTCGGCAGAGGGGTCAATCCTCATCCCCAGTCCCGCCCGTCTGCAGAGAATCGGCAACCATCGGCCAAAGCGTTTACGCGATGCGGGTGAATGTTTAGAGCCGCTGTTTCAAAGAGTGTACATATTCTCCTGCACCTCATCTGTAGATTCTTTACTTTTCATCCAGAAGCATGCAGCACACAGTTTGATGAACGGATGGACGGTCTCGCCAAAACCTTCGGCGGAGTCTTTGATTCAGCGTTCGACTAAAAAAATGGACCGAAACTCGGCACCGGTGGATCCCTCCCCAGATGCCGGTTCAGCCTCCGGGAGCCACTTTCTACCGCCTGGGCAGCCTGGGCTGGCAGTTCGTGTGGGGAACCCAGGCCAAGACTCAGGCAACATGTCACATGGCGGGGCGTATCATCGCCACGACAGCAAGGGGACCATGTCTGCATGACAACGACGCGTCCAGGGACCGGAGGAACTGTTTGAGACATAACCTACTGTTCTTACAGAATAGCCAGCAGAGCCTTGTGAGCAAGTCCAGGCATTCAAGCCAGAGATGTCCATGCATTCATGCAATGTGCTAATTGTTACTCGATCTTTCGCCTTATTCTATGGCCGCAATCCGTCGCTCGAATCCTCCATGATAGAAGCCAGGTCAGCAATGAAAGCAGACAAAAGAAATCAATCCATATAATAACCACCCTTCCCCCCAGTGTTTCCCGTTAATGCTCGTTCCCTTTGCCATTGAACCCACTTAATCCCCCTCTAATTCCAAACAAACAGGAAGCTTGAGACCTAGCTCCCTTCCCAAAGCAATGTTAAACTCCCACCAATGTGTCTTTGACCCATGCCGCCAAACAGACCGACTTCCATGGCTCACGCGCTGGCCCCACGCTGAACCCAATTCTAGTAAACCCCGGGGCACTGTAAAAGCCCATACCACCGCAAGCCGCTGATGAAAGCAAATCAAGATTATGAAAACTAAACAGAGTTCGAGATGCTGAATGCCAGGTCTGATACCGCAACGCCAAGGTCCACTGGCGACTCCTACTTGCGGGAGCTGGGCCCGGGCATAGGCGTTGGGTTGCTGAATTCGACATTAAAGATCCATTTCCCTGATACACGTTGTTGTTAGCTCAAAGACTCCGGTCTAACTAGACTGAGGGCAAGCAGGGCTGGAACAAACCTTCGGCCAAATTACGAGCGGTGTCGTCAAGCAGAATAACCCGCCGTTTGTTGCAATAGGACGTCTTGTCCATAATGTCCACCTTGAGCCTGGAATCCGCAAGTTCGGTCACGGGCTTCTCGAACATCTCTGATAGAGACTCAACCGCCATCTCCAGATCCTTTTGGTTGTCCTCGAAAATGGTCGTCAGGTTGTTACGGGCAAGGTAGAAAGCAAACGCATATGTCCACATCAGCGTTTGTCGGCATGTCTGGAGAGCCATCGATGCTGAGCTGAGGTATTGAACCTCGATCCAGGACATTCCCGATTCTTTTTGCAGTTGAACCATCTTCTTCTCCGTCTTGGCGTAAAGGTCCTTATCCAGGCGGGCGGACTGTTCGTGATTGGCATAACGGTTGTAATAATGAAGATATCGCTCCAACGAAACCCTCGACTTAGCCTGGGCATCACGGGCATCCGTGCCGCTCTTTTCCTCGAATCTGTTGCAATTGTACCAACTGGTTCCATGCTCAGACCAGAGCCCCATGCACATCCAGCAAAACTCATGCTTGCACTTGCGGCATGTCATATGATTGCAACCGCCATTCTTCTCAATGGTGCTATTGCATTTAGGGCACTCTTTTGTATTAGCTGATATCCAGTTGGCCGTTTCACTGTCGTCCGCGCATTTCTTAAGCCACTTCTTCACCAACTCGCATGGCGCGGGTTGGTGATCATTCAGGATACACCCAAAGCAGAACCGATGGCTGCACAGGCAAGACACCGTGGGAACAATCCGACTCAGATCCTTCTTCTTGACCCCGCACTCAATGGCGTTTTGGCAGTCGGGGGCTGGGCACCATTTGAGTGTTTCCTTGTCTTCGACATAGGTGCGGTTGAGAAGTTTGTGATAACGTTCCGTTAGCTCGGCGGTTACCAGCAAATCCAATGACCTGGCATCGATGATGATGTTACAGCCCTCGGCAGGGCACTGGATCCGCGCAGCTTCGCCCTCCTCCCGAATCTTCTGTCCAAGGTAATGGCGGTAACAGTCCACACAGAATCGGTGGCCACACTTCAGTGCAAACGACTGGAGCCCTTCCTCCTCTTCGCAGCAAATATCGCAGCAAAACCCACGAATCACCTCCAGTTTTGGTGGATCACATGTCATCTGAGAAAGGCCTGCGGCCTCGAGAACCTTCTCGGGACGGTCCATATAGTCTTCCAACAAACGTTCCTTGTTCCACCTGAAGTGCCGTAACAGAATGGCCGCTTCCTCTTTTGAGATATTTAGAATCATGTTAACTTCGTTTACAAGGACGTCTTGCTGTTGTTGAATGTCCTGTGGTTGATAGACGGTGAATTTGACATCGTAAGGCGCTCTTTTGGTTTGTCCGATGTCGTGTTGCATGTCGAGATCCGGGTCGGGTTCGTCGTCGAATCCAAAGTCTGCCACGGCGCATCATGTTAGTGCTGACCCCTTGAGAATAGATAATGACAAATGACCAACCATCGTCCCCAGAAATATCATTGTCACTGTCGTCTGGGAGCATGTCCCCTTCGCTGGAGACAGTCGACATGAACTCGTCGTCGGTATCCATGTTGGACATGGTGGTGACGGGTGTGGGCGGAGCGTTGTCAGAGCCAGCCGAAGCGAAAATCCTCTTGTTAGGGGTAGTGATGTTCTCAGAGGAGATCGTCGCCTCAGCGGCTTTCCGCTTTCTTGTGGCGGGAATGGTGCCGGCTTATATAAGACAAGGGGCAGTGTCGGCAGCGCCACCCGCGGCGAATAATGTCAGCGACGAGAAAACGATGGCTTATAAAGGCACCGAGCTGTCGGAAGAGCAAAATGTCTCGTCGTTCCTGATAAGGATGGCTATGGCTCAGGGTCGAGCAGGACGGCGGTCGGCGAGCAACTGACAATGACTGCTTGTCAGTCGTCACTAACGGGCGGTTCCTTGGTGGTTCGGGAGGTTGGGAAGGCCGGGAGCCAAAATGACAGGTGCAGTCAAAGTGAAGGTAGAGAGAGCAGAGAAGATGATGCCTCGAGGCATCCGGGAGTCGGGCTGATGGCTGAGGGTGGAGTTGGCAGTGGTCAGGCGAACAGGTCGAGGTGGGAGAGAGCAGAGCAGGCTCCCGCTAGGCTCAGGGAAGGATTATGTAAGGCTGGAGTCATTCGGTCATCCCTTCTGTGACCGTGGTTGCCTTCAGAAGGCACTTGCACCGGTTCTCTCAGTGCACAGGCGCCCCCACAGCGCCCAGGCAGCGGATCCCTGTCCGCCCTTGTCAGACCCCACTGAATTGCGTCGCGCATTCACGACCAACATTGGCGATAACCACTGGAAACCCTGTGACTCTTTAATTATATCGTCAACAAAACAAACTCGGCAACAATGGGCGACCGCTCTCCAAAGGAAGACGCCTACCAGTCGCGCCCGACAAGGCACGGAAGGGACAGGGAACCAAGGGACAACGCCGAAGATCGTAAGAGAAAATATCGAGACGAGGACACGGAGAGGAGCAACAACCATAGAACGCGGTCTCGTGAGCGCGGCCATCGACGGCGCTCGAGGTCTCCGGGAGGAAGAGATCGATCAGAAGACAGGGACAGGGAGGGAAGGAGGGAAAGAGACGGTCACAGAGACCGGGACCGAGAGCATCGCAGCCGCAGAGACAGGAGTGCGGAAAGAGGCAGTAGGAAGCGACGGGACGAATCACCAAATGCGCGCTCATCACGTCGCCCCAGAGACGACGTTAACTCGGATAATGGCGGCAGAGACCAAGACCGTCGCCAGCGAAATCTTGTCAAACACCGTGGCCCCTTGCCTTCTCAGGATGACTCTTTTGCAGTCAGTCGAGGCGACGAGCCTGAGAAGCCCAAAGAGAAACCCAACTTTGGCAACTCGGGCGCACTGGCTGCTGCGTCTAATTCTGTTACCCAAGCTGACGGAACAACCATCACCTTAAAATATCACGAACCACCAGAAGCCCGCAAACCTTCGCCGCGTGACGAGTGGAAGTTATTTGTCTTCAAGGGTCAAGATATTGTCGACACTATCGATCTCGGCACCCGCAGCTGCTGGCTCGTCGGGAGGGAGCAAGCTGTTGTCGATCTTCTGGCTGAGCATCCCAGCATCAGCAAGCAGCATGCTGTTATCCAGTTCCGATACACAGAGAAGCGGAACGAGTTCGGCGACAAGATTGGCCGGGTGAAACCATACTTGATCGATCTCGAGAGTGCCAATGGCACCATGCTCAACGGTGACAAGGTTCCAGAAAGTCGCTATTTGGAGTTACGGAACAAGGACATGGTGCAGTTCGGCTCTAGTACCAGGGAGTACGTTCTCATGCTCGCGCCAAAGGCATAACCAAAACACAATTCATATTGGACACATGTTTCGGATGCACGATGCCACCACTGCTTTCTCGACATCATCGGCTCGGTTTGCTATCGAGAATCGTGGGGGTCATTGTTGAGCCGAAGAAGCCCGTGGTAACCACAGCACGTCTGTCTGTCTTACAACTACTCGTATTGTGGTTTGCGCGACAAGCGCGGTCTCCGTTCGAACCCCAAGTATTGATTCTGACAGGCTTACTATTCTCGAATTAGAGTTGAGTGCCGTTGGTCTTGTCCAACACAGCCTATCCAAGAGTCGTACAGAGTGCTGCCTGTCAACTTATATCTCGATTATATGGGCGTCTCGGGTGTTTCCAGACCACCGTTGTATATCAGGAATACGGCCGCTTCTATGAAGGGTCAGCTGGAATATTCATATGTGATAGTCATCACCAGGAACGGCCGAACATGCAGCTCTCCCACTGACTCTTGGAGAGCGCACTCTTGGCTGCTCTGTGTCACCCTTTCTCGATTCGGCTAGACAAGGGCTAGCACTTGAGCGTCATTTTTTCTCCAAAGTAATGGCCATTAGTGCCTCCATCATGGTCCCACGGTCCCTCTCCAGCTAGTGAGGAGTTTATTTTGCGTCTACCAGGCCAGTCAAATACGATATCCTTGACAATGCTCGATTCGAAGGCATGGCCCCCGAAACAGTATTCCATGCTATCTACGTGCGTTTCATTGCTCGCATCATCAGCTTTCGTGGTGACAGGTTTTCAAAGTATTGCTGTCGTTGTAACTATCATGTTGCACGGGTCTGACGTTAGCATTCGCCCGCCACGCGCAATACTTGTATCTGAACAGTCATCTTTGGTTGGTAGTCCAGCCCCAGATGTAACCCACCCCATGCGTTCAACTGCCGGTCACTCAAAAGGCTTCAGAAACAAAATCTGACACCTCTAAAGCCGTTCTTCAGGTTCTAATGCCAACAAAAGCCAAGGCGGGGACCGGTCCCGAGTGTAGCACACAGTGCTGAGCCGGAGAGCGAGTGTGCTTGTGCGCAACAGGGACCGCGAATCACCGCCAAGAAGCTCACAAACTCCTGAACAGGCTTCAAGTCACGGCCCCGTCCAGCATCACGGACTCGAAGAAGACAAAACCAATAGTATACACTCAAACTGCAACAACTTTGAGCCAACAGCCGACGGACCGTCCCTCTACAGTCCCTTTGTCGAGTTTGTGTGCCGGCCAACTGAAACAGGTTGACGCTACCCCAAAACCCCAGCCAACCACATGCTCAGGTGGTCACCACTGGATGGTCACCCAAACCACCTGAGCTCGTGACAGTTGCCCTCTCTTTTGCCAACCTTGTCTTCGTTGCATTTTGTCTTGAACAGCTGCCGTAATGGGGCAAACAATGGGCATTGTAGTCGCTCGTGTGTCGAGGTCCGCTGATGACTCTGCTGGGTGATGTGTGCACCATTTCCATCCTCTTTCTCGCCCGAAGATGTGCGGGCGGAGATGTAAAGATCGGATCGCTTGTCGCACACGAGACTTAAGTGTCTATGTTTCTTATGATCTGAGAAAATTTAGTTGGTATTTGGTTCATATACAAAACAGCAGCCTGGTCGCCTCTTGTTGGTGGCTTAGCAAATGGTATTTGGGCAACCTCTTGCTATAAGACTTTCACATTGTTCGCTCTAACCGCTTCAGTCACCTGAGATCAACGGTTTCTTTCCTTGTCGTCGTCGATGCCAACAGAGGACTAATGGTTAACTCTCACTTTTCTTTCATTTCAACTCTGTCCGTTGAACGGCTCTCTTCGAAAAGCAAGCAAAAATGGTGAGCCTTCTCCTCAACCACACTTCATCTTCCATCCCGCCCTTCAACAAAGGCAACAAGCGGCGCGGACGGTTAAGCCTCCCGCTGCCACGGACCGGGCCGCCGTTAACAAAGACATTCTTGTCTTCTTCCCACTTCTACCACCCCATACTAACGCCTCCACACAGGACCAACAAGGCAAAATCACCCTCCCCCCTTCCCGCTACGAGTTCACAACCGTCTACTCCCACCCCTCGGCAAAAGCCGACATCGTCCTCGTCCACGGCCTCAACGGCGACCCCTTAAAAACCTGGACCTCGAGAGAAAACGGCGTCTACTGGCCCACAGACCTCCTCCCCGCCGCTCTCAAAGACCAGCACGCGAACATACTCGTGTACGGGTACAACGCCGACGTCTATTCCTCCCGCAAAACCCCCTCCCGCTCCCCATCAGACAACTTCATCCACCAGCACGCGCAATCTCTCATCACCTCCCTAACCCACCACCGCAAAGCCGACGGCACTGAGCGGAACCCCATCATCTGGGTGGCGCACTCGCTTGGTGGGATACTAGTGAAGCGCGCGCTGCTGTACAGCAACGACGTGCGAGCCCACCACCAGGAGGGGTTCAGGGGGGTTTTTGTCTCCACCTATGGAATTATTTTCCTCGGGACGCCGCATAACGGAAGCGATGTGGCTATTTGGGGGAGAGTGCTGCAGGCGATGAGCGAGGTGGCGATTCCGAGGAAGCTGTTTGAGACGCAGAGCGTGCTGTTGAAGGCGCTGAAGAAGGATAATGAGACGTTGAGGGAGATAAATGGGCATTTTTTGGATGTTTATCAGCGGTGGAGGGTGCAGATGGTGCATGAGTGCCATACTAGCGATGTCAGGGGGAGCAAGATTTTGGTTGTCGGTGCGGCGAGCGCGGGTCCGCAACTGCCTGGGGTGACGTACTATGGGATCGAGAAAGATCACTCGGGAATGTGCAAGTTTGAGGGGGAGAATGCGCCGGGTTGGAAGAATGTGAGCACGACGATTAGGCAGTGGGTGGCGGATGGGGTGAATCTGATTCCGCCGAGGTGGCTGCTGGAGGAGAAGGATAGGCAGTTGAGGGCGAGCTTGGAGAATTTTGAGAGGGCTAGGCCCTATGTGAGTCTTTCCTCTGAATATTATCTGATATGTTGTACTGATGATAGCTACAGGAGAGTGTGTTGGCTTCGAGTGCGCATCAGCAGGCAATTGGTAGGTTGTCACCGGTTTCGTCTGAGTATGGCTGTGTTTGTGGGCGGCAGTTGCCTTACTCTGATTAGCCTTGAGATTCGTTGAAGACTGAGAAAAAAGGGGGTTGTTTATGTGTCTTTTTTTTGGGAATCAAGGCTGATAGTTTTGTGCCTCCGTAGCAGGCAGCAGTAATGAATTAGTTTCCCCCCGTCACCGGACCAGACCTCCCTCCCTCGTCGGAACTATTACTTCCATGTCATCTTCCCCAGGCCTGATGATCGAGTCCATCCACTCCGAACACCACCCAGACCCATCACCAGCAACCGCAACAGCTATCACACCAACCCAATCCCACCCTCCCCCCCTACAGCCACTACTAGTAGCCACACAAGAAGATCCCCTCTTCCTCCACCCAGACCCCTTCCGCCCGAACAGCTTCTTCATTGGCCGCTACGACGAACTCCGAGGCCTCCACGAGATTCTTCAAGACCGCAAGCGCCGCTCCGAAGGCACTTCCGCGGTGCTCATCTCCTGCCTCCCAGGGGGTGGGAAAACTCACCTCGCGAGGCAATATGTTTTCACTCACCTGCATCACTACCCTGGGGGGATCTTTTGGATAAGAGCAAAGTCTCGTCAAGAGATAGAGCAGATGTTTTGGCGGATTGCCAAGACCGCTTTCCTGTTATCAGACATCAAGATGACGACGAGGGATGTCGTCTGTAAAGTTAAGGCTTGGTTGGCAGGGAGGAGGGATTGGTTGATGGTGTTTGACGGGGTGCAGTTCGACATGGAAGGGCTAGGAGAGTTTATTCCCGACGGCAGGAACAGTTCGCTCATATTTACGAGTACAGAAAGAGCAGTGGGTGGCGAGCCGAGGTGGGATAATCCGCAGGTGATGAACCTTGGTATGTTGAAGCTGGAAGAGGCGAGGGAGTTGCTGCTTTTGGAGATGGAGAGACGCCCGCCCTTTGGGGAAGGGGAGGTGGTTTTGGCAGGGGAACTGGTGAGTTTGATGGGGAGATTACCGCTGATGATCCATGTTGCGGCGCAGCATATCAAGGCTACGAGGGAGCCTCTAGGGAGATATCTTGCTAGCTACAAGAGCGGGAGGAATGGGTTGAGGGGACTTCATGCTTACAAGGCGGTGGTTGGGCAGCTTGAGACGAGGGGAGAAAACCCAGCCTTGAATCTGATCGGTTTGCTGTGTTTCTGGGACCAGCATGTTCCGGTGGAGATGCTGGGTTTGGGGATTGGGATGGGTGCGTTGGGGGACAAGGTCACGCCGGTGAAGACAAGGGATAGGGTACGGGGAGGGGCGCCGAGTTTGGGGAATACGATGCGGGTGTTGATTGCTTTTGGGTTGGTGGAGAGGAACGAGGGGGTGGGAGAGTATTATGTCGAGAGTTCCAGTGGAAGTACAGGGGGAAGGAGCTCGAGGCAGAGTGGTTGTGGTGGTGGAGGTAGCGGTGAGCCAAGCTTGGATATCTTACGCATTCACAGTGTGGTGCAGGCGTTTTTCATGGAGAGTTTGCATCAGAAGAGGGAGGCGCATTTTTGGCTGGAGAGATCGACGGCGATCTGGTGCAGGAGTTATGATGAGGCTGATAGGAGGATCACGACTGGGTATGACGGGTATGGTGGGTTTGATGGAGGGAGAAGGAGGAGGATTGGGAGGCTGCCGGATGATTACCGAAGGTACTGTGTCCATGGAGAAAGGCTGCTGAAGAATGTCAAACGATTTGAGAAGAGCCGAAGATACCCGAAGCCGAATGGAATGGACAAGGCGAGGGCACAGTTGGAGGAAAGACTGGCAAGAATCCGGTGGCAGATTGAGCAGGTGAATACTCACGGTGGTGAGCACGATTCAGTGGATGACGACGACGAGGAGCCCGTCAGTGTTTTTGACCGTGTTCGATATGGCAGTGGGACGGAGTCTCAAAGCGACGGCACTATTCAGAGCGGTGAAAGCCAGAACAGCTGGGGAGCTGAGCTCCAAAGTCCTGGAGTTGAAGAGATGAACCCGATGGAATTTCCTGCTACTCAGTTGCAAGAAGACGACGACGATGACCAAGGGGCGCCATACCCCAGTATGGCATTTATGCCAGAAATGCCGGATATCCCCAGGCTTACAGATACAACCAACAGCGATGAAGACGACAGAGCGACAGTAGTCCCGCCGTTTCCTACCGTCATGCAATCCGCCACAAATACCGTCGATGCCACCGGCTTTCTCTCGTCAATCAACAATACCTCTTCTGAAAACCTTCCCAGGCCCAGTTCCTGGCGCGACAAAACCGTCCTCGCCAACGCCCGGGTAGCTCTTACCAACGAAGTGGCGCTCGCCTCCCTCTTAACACGACGTGGGCCTTCTCATTCACGATTTCCAATCCCCAGAAACGATCATCTCACCGCCAGAAGCGATGCTGAGCAGTACCTCAACAAGATCAAGCTCTCTACACCACCTCCACCGTCTGTTCTCCCGCCTCCTGACCAACTCCCATCTCGGCCCAAAACATTAACTCTCCTGGGCCGCAACAGTTACTCTCTACCACAAGCCCAGAAGACACCAGCCCCCGAGTCTGAGGCGTTAGGCTCAGACTTTTCCACGGGCCTCAGCAAAATGCTTTCCGATTCCAAAACTTGGACAGCAGCCACGGTCAAGAAACTGCTCTCACCTTCCAGCTCCCCACACCCTTCCGGGTCAAAGTCAGCTCCTGTGCAGCAAGAAGGTATCGCCAGACCCCCGGCGCCCATATTCAGGGGCAGCGGAGACAGGGGTACAAGATCCGCAAATTCCAGCCCAGCACACGCTGCCTCACCCTTCCGGCCACCCCTGCCCGTTTCGGTTCGGAGATGGGAAACAGAAGTAGACCATTCCGAAGACAGAATGTCGCTGTCATACCCATCTATCTCACTTCCTGCTCAACATCAGCGACACTACCCTCCGCCCCGCAGATCGAATCTGAGCGTTGCTTCTTCACCTACCCCATCTACTTCGCCAAAGCTGAAGCTAGCTACGCCGGCGCTGACACCGAGGAACTCGCCCCCGCTGTCAACGTCTACGCCTGTACCGATATCTGGTGCATCATCTTTTCCCCCACCACTGACACAACCAAGTAGCTCGAGAGTAAGCAGTGGTACTCGATATCGAGCTATAAAAGGGACAGAGCAAGGCAGGTCGCCTTCGCCGCTGTCGACTTCACCGCCGAAGGTGGCGGCAGGGATCAGAGTAGGTAATGGGCAGATTGTCTCTTTTGTTGATACTACTAAGAGAAGTCGGTCGTCGAGTCCGGCTACGACGGTGAGGAGTGTGAGAGGTGAGAGGGGAAGGAGGAGTTGGGACTCGAGGATGAGCTTGGAGAGTGTTGGTGATGTCGAGGGAGGAGGTGAAGAGGTGGGGTTGGGGATTTTGGATACTTAATTGGTTACATGTGCTGCAACCTTCATTTGTCTTGCATTTTGAGCGTTGATAGGCTTCATTATAGTATGGGTATTGGTGTATTTAATTGTGGTTATTTTGTACCTTGCTTATTTGCTGGTGCCATGTGGCAGCAATATATGAGGTAGGTACCTAGTAAGGCATCCATTCCACGAGGTTTTATCAGGAGCGCAAAGATCATAATATAAGCTATTGTTATCACTTTCTTTCTCCTACCTATGTATCTCAGATAGCTACCTACCTACCTACCTAATTTGCGATATCCTGCCTCTTCACAGCATTATTGGGTACCTAGGTACCTAGGTAAGTAACAAACCCGAAATGAAGCGCAGTACCTACCCAATGCAGAGCAGGTGATAAACGTACCTTGGTACTTACTTTATATAGGGCAGCTGCTGTCTTTCCACCCACGTCATAGACAAGCCAATCGGTACTGCACTTCAGTATCACACTTCTAACAAAGTAGAAAAGAGAATTTGAAGGTAGTTTTAAAACTCTGTTGACGATTTTTTAAGGCCGATCAACTATTTTAAGGCCTTTTGACTGTAGGTATTTTAAGGCCTTGTTCCTGTTTGGCTGTGCCAGGTTTTTGTCCACGGCATGCCACTGAATGGTGGTGAAAGGTAGTACCTACCTCAGCAGGTACCTGCAATCAAATCAGGTGCTTTGACTGCCTCGTTGGCCATGGTCCTTCACCCTCCGCCACATCTGCCCCGCCTCGTCTTTCTCAACCTCCATGCCAGATATTCATTTCACTTAGGCTCGCGGTTCGCGCCTTCATCAGCGCCTTTCGACCAGGACAATCTCAGCCATACACGCTGCTATTGGTATTGACTCCTATGGAATTTAGCTACGGTACGGGGTACGATTACAACGCCGCGGCCACCAGCGCAAAGCGTCAGAATGACAGACCGAATGGATCCCATTACCGCGTTCAAGAACATCGTACCTTCGCTTCGAGTACAAGGCATCGATGGCTTCGGCGATGCTGAATATGTCCCCTATTTCCAACTACAAGATTACTGGAGCATGGATCGAATTCGCACGGTCCTTGAAGCCTGCAATGCTGGACAGTCTTGGATAAACTCCCTCCAGAAACGCTTCCTTCGTATCTTTTCCATCCTCGTCTTCTGCACCACACCGGACACGTGCATGGTTGGGCTTTTGTCTCACTTCTTCGTAAACGAAGTTGATGATTCTAGCCTGCCACTTGATGCCGATCAAGAAAGCACTGTCAAGATATTCGTTGACGGGACAGGCCGGTCAGCCAATTGGAATACATTCGACTCTTGCCAGCATCAATTCAACCCCGCCCAGACTGGGGGCATCCGAGTTGCAAACGATAGGATTTTAGCACCAAGATCCATCCTTCCATGGAAACCGGGGCCGGTGCTCTCAAACGGCGAACATATTATCTCTCAGAAGTACCTGGTGAATCTAGACGCCGAGTCTTACCTAGACGCGGTACGTTAAGAACTTGACAGGTGATGAACAGAAAGACCTCGTACTAACTTGACTTGGCTCTTACAGCCCAAAATCTCGGTGACAAGATTTCGATTAGAAAACAGCGATGCGATGACCTCTTATACAGATCAGTCAACGACCTGGGCGGCGTGGAGGTCTACCTGTACGTCGACTGAACGTGTCTTCCGGGGCATCCTCAATTACCGTGGATCCTTTAGGCAAAATGGATGGGGCTGCATCCTTTTTGAGTTTGCCAATGGTGGTAGCTTAGAGAAGTATTATACCAGACACGACAGTGAAGACTCTCTGAGCAGTTTGGACATTCACAGTCTGTGGAAAGGGGCTTCCGAGCTTCTACATGGACTCGCATATCTGGAGAAGAGACGGGATCACCAAGACGGGTTCAAGCCCCGAGATGTTTTTGTTTTTTCATGGGGGCCCCCCGGCGATAAACACAGGAATTTTGCCAGACCCACCTCACGGTATCTCTTCAAATTTCGCTACAAACACCCAGGCTGGCTAAAACCCAAGGAGCCTCCTCACGAGGCCAAAAGAGCTCTCGAGTTTCAAGCGCCAGAGTTTTCGTTGTGGGAGATGAAAGACCTGGAGCGTGAACATGCGGGTTATACCTATAACTCCTTCCCTATGGTTCCTTCGCCAGACCATAGAAAGGCCAATATATGGTCCCTAGGTGGTATATATTTGGAAATCCTTGTCTGGAGTATTACTGGCGAAGTTGGGCGACTGCAGTTCCAGTCAATGCGCGAAAGACTAGGCCATGCTGGCGCATTTCACAACACCACTTCAACAATTAGCTTGGACAGCATGTTACGACGGGTCTTGCCACCGAGAGTGGACGATGTTTCAAAGGCGGTTATGGACCTGATCTTGGGGTCAATGCTGTGTTTTGATCCAACGAAAAGAGAGGATGCCTCTAGCCTTCTGGACAAATTTACGGACATTCTGGAAAAGCCTCGTTCAGCGAAAAGAGTCTTTGGGATGACGATAGGGCCGAAAGATAGTTTCGGCGCAATTTACGGTCGTCATCGTCAATGGCTGTCGGAATCCGGTCAGCAAGGCCCCGCTGAACCACATCCAAGAGCGTATAATAAGCGACCATCAGTTCCACAGAACCATTCATCTGGCACTGGTCAGCGTACTATATCCCGGCCCAAGGCTGCTGCCGAGTCTAGACATTCGGCCACAAAGACAACCAACCCGCCCCTTCGGAACAATCGGGCTGACACTCCTCAACCGCACCCGGACATGGGCAAGCTCACAAGGAGAGCATCACCGAGATTGGACGAGACTCGACAGCGCACGAGGGACGAAGCGCCTCTCCGAGATACTAAGCAATCGACTATCCCAGAATCTCGAACAACGGCACTCCAGAATGGCACGCATCCTCCCATACCACAAACCTCATCTACCGATCATAATGCGCCAAGGAGGTCTAGCCATCAACCGTATGTTGATCAACGAAGCCCTAACAATGAATCTCCGCCATCTCATCTGGCCTCTCCTCCCTTTTCTCCTCCCGCTACGACATACTATCAGCAGCAGCCGTTGTATGTCGTGCTTCAACCGCCACCGGTCCATATTCACCATGGCTACCCACGATTTACAGATTTCATGACAGACCACCGGACAAATCAGCAAGCACAACCTCCGCCTCCAATCTCCCAGCAGCCGAGACCTGTCGTGTGGGCTGTCTTTGATAGGCTCTCTCTCGGCAGCTCTAACATTCTTGGGTAGCTTGGGACAGTGTCCACCTGGTAGTGTGAGGGGTATCTAGGTGCAGAGATAAACCCCTGGAGGACAGTCGAGAAAGAGGATAAGATTGAAGGAGTAATTAAGTAGAAGGCTCCCGCAGCGCGCCCCGCTAAAAGCAAGGAAGTCTTTGGACAGCGGCGAGAACAGATGCGGATGGTCACTTGATCTCAAACATCGGAGTAGCTGTATCAGTGCACCATTATGGAAGATAATACCCTTGATACTTAGGCAGACTTTTAAGGGCTGTGAGAGCGGGTAGCTATGTTCTGGTGAATGGTGGACGGGAAGCCTGAATTGGCCTACCCTTGGCGCGTCGTGCTTCTGAACGGAGGTCCAGAACGAAGTATGATACAGGTAGATTATAAGGCGTAGAGATAGGCTCTGTCAACACTTGATGGCCCCTAAAGGAAAAGTGAAGACGTGTGATACTCGGCGTGAAGTGTTGAGAGCACCCGCATGTGGTGGCCTGTTGTGGTGGAAAGGCGTCACCTGCAGGGGCTGCTGGGAGACCAACGAGAGCTTGGCATCGCAGCACCCCGCTAAGAAAGCACTGCTGACCAATAGGTTTTCGCGCTCACTAACAGGTGTGGTCAAAAGCGGAGTCAGTCAGGGGCCACTTTGGTGGGGTATTGGGGTTGACGGGGCCAGCTCACTGGAAGTCTGCTGTGATGGAGCTCTCTCAGCCTCTTTGGCCCACCCTCATGCGCCACCGGTCTGGAGCAACTCTGATGTTGATGTCAGTTAACAGGGGCGGATTGAGGCATGAAAGGCAGCGAAAGACCAAGAGGGGAGCGCCTATCATCATGTTGTTGCCCCTAACGGGCAAATGGAGCTTGTTGTTGACTTAGCGGGTTGATCACGGGTTGGGGTTCCTTTGTGAAAGAGCTCACTCAGAGAAGCGCAAAAAGCCAATTAACTCATTCTCTCGGGGTCTAGCAACGCTGCCGTATCCAAGCCTTACAACTCTCCACAAGGGGAAGAATGATATTCTCACAGTAATACCTCCAGAACTCGTTGTCATCCCAAGATTGTGACCTCCCAATCCAGAGCGTCAAACACTGCTCGATGGCTTTGAGATAATGCAAGGGCACGTTGCTCTCGGTCTCTGGAGACTTCAGCCATTTGCTAGCAGCAAGACGCCTGTAATCCAACGTGCTCAGATCTGTACTCGTTCTAGTAGCCCATGCCTCGAAAGTTTCGTTGTGCCAAATCTCTAGCAGGAGAATTGCCAGCTCCACTAGGGCGTCACATGGGTCGATTTCCTGCATGGGGTCGTCAGGCTCAAGAAGTTCCTCTATGAAAGGAACGAGGAACGATCTTTTGGTATTTTGGTTGACGAGTTCAACGAGTCGGATAGTCCTGCTGCTCCATGGTGAGCTCAGCCAGCGGGTTTGTCGGAACTGGAGGATGGACGAGGCGATGTCTAATGCAAGGACTGTCTGTTGTTTTGGAACTAATAAGGCCCTCTTCTTTTCACTGCTTTCGGATAGAAGAGATTCCAGCATGACAGGCTTTGGCAGATGAGGGCTGTGTGTTCTCATGTTCGGAGAAGTCGTGGATGTAGTGGGTACGGACAACACACCCACAGCAAGGTCCAGTGTGAGATGTTGACGGCCTTGCCAGGCTTCCCTTGCCTTGAGACAAAGCTCAGTGACCTCCCGCCTGATGCTAGACACACCGGACAAATCTGTGGAACTTGGTGGGCATAGAGTTATTGATGGCGTATTGGTCATTACAACATTGGAATCATGTATGACGGTTAATTTTGCATCACTAGGTATGGCGACTGCTTGTTAGACAAGTAATTTTGGTCTTCCAGGCGTATCAACTCATCGAGAGGGACGACATACCTGTTTAGAGCTGTATTCGCCATCTGCTCGCTTCTGAACGCATTGACCAACACATGTTGCAACTTGGTATCGTCGATGGGCAGAACTAAACTAAAATAGAGCGTCCTTTCTGCAGTGATACGGGAGCTGTGGTCGATCATCTCCACCGAGGCACCAAGCCGGTTCTCAAGCCGAGCCATTGCACCATGCCTCGTAGCACAGTTACAGCCTTTACACAGAGCGTTGAAGAGGTAAATGGCTGTGGTTTGCACTTCTGCGAGATTGTGGGCGATAGTGACTGCCTCTTGTGAAGGGTCTTCTGAATAATGGCTTTGCCGGGTTTCTAACCCTTCAACAAACTCCTTTAAAGACCGTTTTGCCTCTTTCATATCCTCCAGTAGATTGTTCAAGTACTTTTGGTTCCAGGCAAAAGCGATACCACGCGGAAAGTCGAATCTCCCTCTGACTGAAGGATTAGCTCCGATAAGGGCTCGGACGTCGTCCATTTTTGCCTGTTCATAACAGAATTTTGGTTAGCTTGAACATGGGATGATGACAACTCCCTGTGAAGAAGTCAGCTCGCAGGAAATACAAGACATACACCTTCAAGACGTCCTATGCGGTCAATCTTCGTGATGATTTTCTTGAGGCAGTCTTCATAAAGACCGAGGATCTCCAAACACCGCGCGTACCGTTTGCCCAACATTTTCTCGATCGCTTTAGTCAACTTGATGTCCGAGAGAATCTCGATGCACTGCATTTCGTCGAGATCATCGTAGGCTAATTTCGCAAAGCGCAAGAGGTTCACAATTTGCGTCAAGAACTCGAAATGAAGCCCTTTGAGGTCACGCAGCAATGTGATCAACCTCCCCTTCCACTGCCTCATAGCCTTTGCTGGACCTTTCTCGTCACGGTAAAATTCAATGGCCTTGACCACGAGCGGTATAACACCAAGGACAACTCCAGCAATATCCATAGTGTTTTCTCTTGTAGACTTGGGCTTTCACTTATTTGACGTGGCGGAAAAGATCTGTCACGTTGAAGGGGCGATCAACTAAGGTAGGTGGTAACAATACTTAAGAGAGCGTGAACCGGAGCGGGGTCATGGGTTCCTCCATTTCTCTGGGCCCTCATAGGTCAGCTTATGTTGCACCTCAATGCCTCAGGCACATTAGGTAACGAAGCTCTGGGGAGAGAGGCTCTAAAAGCAACATCCCCGACGCTTTGCCTAATAAAACTACCGGATAGCCACCTGATGCGGCTAGAGCATTAAAGAGTGCGTTCGTCCAGCCTTGTAACAGGACAGGAACCTTGCACTGGATGCCCTGGCTGTTATCTATTGCCATTATAACTAACTTAACTTACACCATGTTGCAAGTCGACTATCGTACTCTGTGCCGGGAAAAAAGGCAATTTTGACGCAATTGACTTCTGCCCCCCTCATGACCGTCAAACTGGAGCTCAAATTGACTTGAAAAGCAAGTTGTGAGCCAATCCTAGGTAAGGTAGGTACCTAGGTAACCTTCCAGGTTTAGATTCCCGAAAGGACTACACAACTTTTGGGTGCACAAGAATAATGCAGAGCGAGTTTTATCATCTCCTCCTGTGACTGCGGGGTTCAGTTCGCAAATGGGAGTTGATGTAGGCGATTTGCTCAGTTGTCAACTCCCCTGGAGTACATGCGCTGTATGTGTCTTCCCAATCATGCTCTCACAAGGTTAGAACCCAGCTCAGTTTGGGAGATGGTAATAGAGTGAAAAATGTACCTAGACAGTAAACTGAAACGAACAACTAACCTACCGACCTACCTTACAAACACAACATGCCTTGGAAATAATGTACTAATAGCTTAAGGTAACATGCCCGCGCCCCTGTAAAGAGCTGGTAATTGCAGATTGTGACTCGAAATTTCCTGCTCAATACGGTCACCAGCCGGATCCACTGCGTCGAGCCAGCTCATAACCCGGGTTTGTAAAAGGCTATTCTGGGGTGCATTGTCATCGATAAACTTCTGGGTCTCAGGCCCTTTCCCATCAGGCCACCGCAAGGGTACGAACCCATCCCAATATTGGTCAAAGTCCTGTTTAAATGACGCCGCTCGTCCGCCCATACCCCGTGATGGGAAGCAGCTAATAGCGAGGCGCTCGAGGTGTCTTCTGATGTGCTTCTGCATCTCGGCGACAGTCTGAAAGACGGTCGGGCACAGAGGACAGTCGCGTTTTGGTGCTTTAGACGGCCCGGCTTGTTGGGCTGTATATTCTAAGAGAATATTTTCTGGGATTGCCTGCGGGTGCCACTTGTTGATGTGTTTTATGTACTCATCTTGTGTTGCGAATTCTTGCTGGTGTTGATAGCAATGCCAGACAGATGTGTGCCCATTCTCGTGGTTGCACCATTCTCGGTGAGAAGCGTAAAGTCTATCAGGGTCGGAAGAGTCTTCATAAGTACATATGTACGGCATAAGGTCGTAGCGAGCATGTTGTCTGTGACATCTCACAATATATTAGCAGAAAGATCAGAGTTACGTCTGGTGAGGTGGATAATTCTTTGCAGGCCTTGCAACATAGTATTGCAGGTCATCTATCAGGTAACAGAGCGCAACGAGGTAGGTACTTACCGCCATTGCTTTGCATCCAAGAGACTTTCAGGCAAGACCATCCGACAGAACGGGCATGTAAAAGTCTTGGTGTTCCGATCTAACAAGTCCGTCGGTGGAGATGGCCAATCGAGTTTATGGCCTTGCTGTGTCACCATAGTTGAAGCAAGACTAAGACTAGAAGCCACCGATTTGACATCGTGCGGACGCAGTAGAGTCACGTCAAGTCTTGTAGCAGCTGCCGCTAAAGATTTGTCTGGTCTAGCTGGCACTGATCTTATGTGCTCCGACATTTGCGAAGCGATAGGTGCCGAATGCTCTCTTAATGGCTGTTTGCCTTTGACATCCCGACTGTGGCGCTCAACCACAGTACGACTACCCCATATCTTCGCTGCATGCTTTCGCCAGTATATGAATTGCTGCTTTCGTCGAGCGTTGGCAATGCCAATCCTTCTCACAAGGTAGTTGGAGTCTGAGGCATAACTCTCGATCATCTCCGGCGTCAAGCTGTGTTCCGGAATAGTACCAGGTGTTATCTCCTCGAACTGCGAGTTTTGAACAGTTATTGGACGTTGAAGATGATGTCGTTGTATGTTGGATACGACGGCAATCTCTTTGATCTCTTGCTCGTGTATGTATTGTTCCCGTACCTCCCGGGCAATGTGCTTGTAGAGACGGTGTAATGGCCTTTGAGGACGGTTCTGAGGGTTTCGAATTATCAGTGCCAAGCTATAAAGAGTGTCAATACCTTCTGTAACGCTCTTTTGTCGGAAATCAGCCTCATGGAATGACCCAGAACTATCTGTGCCAATCGAAGAATACTCCGAATTGTCAGGCTTCACGCTTTCACCGTCGTTGAAACGCACTGATGCTACCGAACTGCGATCTTTGTCTCTGTCGTCTTCATATGCCACGCGTTCGCCGCGCATTATGGAATGCAGCTCCTGAATGTCGTCTGCCAGCTCTGCGAGGACTTCGGCTAGGCGACGCTTCACCACAACTGCATCCCTGACCTGGTAATCTAGAGATGTATGTCCTACTCGATGTAAACCTAAGCCATGTGCCCACAACGTAAACCTCTGACACTCCACTTCAATATTTCGTTGGGCCGCATCCCATCCACCGTTCTCGAAGGACTCGATCGTCTTAAATCCCGCAAATATCCGGGCCCCAATGAGCCACAGCTCTGTACCCTCGAGCTCAATTTCGTTCTCGTCATAAAAATCCTGAAAATCTTGTTCTTCGTCCTCTTCGTCATCGGGTATGTCGTACGAGTCGTCTTCATCCCCTGCCCCACAAAGATCATCGATTTCGCTGACCCCCGTTGCGTCTGCTGACAATTGTTCCGACAGGTAAATAGGATCAGGTATCCCTTCCGCCATTTTGATGCTTCAGAATTCCACGGGGTAACCTCAGCACCCCCGAATGCGGGGAAACCCTTCCACGCTTCAAGAAAGAACAGGGTCGGCTGCCATCAGTCTCCCTAGCGGTCGTATGGGTTCAACCAGGAGCCTTCAAGTCATCTGCAGACCACTCAGTATTTGTTTGATGGTTTCGGATGATTCAGGTAGTTTCGAGTTTCGGCGTGGCATTGTCACTGATGAAGGGTCGATGAGCCAGGCCAGTATCTCGATAAGGCTCAGAGATAAGATGTGCGGGCGTGTTCCGGATTGGACCCCCCATCATTCTGCCGCGGTGAGACCCAAAGGTACCCGTGCTGCGCGCATTTGTTCACAGCCTTTAAGCATATTCTGGGTAAAACGATATATCTTATGGTAATTTAAGCGAGTTAACCTCCGTTTGGAATCTTTCTCTACCTCATGGGGAAACCGAAAGTCTTTTTGCTCAGGTTTTTTTCTTTTAGCCTTATGAGCAAAGTAGAACAAAGAAGGAACACTGGAACACTACCTGCCTAGGTAGATAAGGTAGGTAAATGGGAAGTCCTCTAGGCTCTTTTCTGGAAGCCTTGTGGACAATGCATCACATCCTAACAGAAAGGAAGCTTTGTACCTTGCCTACATCATGAGGAACTCTTCGCCAACCAACGCAGGTATAAAATCCTACCAAATATATACCCTCAAAGCAAGTAGTCGTTATGTCGTAACCTCCGGCCCTGATATAAACACATTATTCCATCATTCATGACATTTCTTCCATTCGAATTCACACAATCCCAAATCCGACAAATAAAAGACCACGCCATATAAACCCGCTTCGGCCCTTTTGTTCCCAAGGCACCCTAGCTGTAAACCCCCAGACTTAGACATAAGCCCGATGATGGCTATGTCCTCCCCTCGACCTGCTCCCAGAATAACTCCTCGACCTCCTCGAGCTTCGGCTCCCCCTTCTACTCCTGCTCACCCTCCTCGTCTCAACATACCTAACCTTCTCATCCCTCGCCGAGTGCCGCCCATGAACCCACGCCATCACCGCGGTGATAAAGAAAAAGATCACATTCATGATCCCCATCGCAAAGCAAGCCTTCAGCATCCCGCAAGTCTTGTCATAATTGACACTAACCACCACCCAGCCATTCTGCCTCAGGATCGACCCAGATGCGCAATCTGCGCTGGCAATTCCACGGAGGTAGTACACGCCGGCGATGAGCGCGCCAAAGAGGCAGAGGTCGACGAACCCGACGAACTGCGCGTTGTTGGAGGAGCGGTGGTACATGAAGAGGGTGAAGACGGCCCAGGCGAGGGCGAGGACGGAGACGATGAAGAGGACGAGGATCGAGGTCGGGGTCATGAGGTTGGCGTTGAGGTTGATGTTGACGAAGTAGGAGAGCATGCCTACGATAGGGACCTGGTGGTGGGGAAGGAGTTAGTAACAAGACGATGGTGGTGGGGGGTGAGGAGGGGGACATACCAGAGTCAATATCTCCATGAAGCGCCAAAAGGCGAACATGATTGCGAAGAGCATTTTGGCGGTGGTTGTTTATGCGCCAGAAATTGTTGTTGTCGGCGTCGTCAATGGATATTCGTAAGGCTCGCAATGCGATCACCTGTTAGTGGCCGTCACCAGGCGATATCCACTCTGGCTCTCGTTGTCGCAAAGCCTCTCCACAGAGGGCCCCTATGACGTCGTCGTCGCTATTGTTCTCCCAACAACCAAGCGAGCCGTATGTATGTCTCTCCCCCGGGATCCCTCGAAGAAGAATTCCAGTGATGCGTGTCGCAAACTCCAGACCCGACAGACCGGGAGAGCAAAGTGGGGCGGCCCAACCGCTGTAACTAGCTGATGAGCGAAGGAGCGTTGCGCAGGAACCCGTTCGGTCTGCCGTTGGTGAACCAAACAAAAAAACCTTATTTCAAGGGTTTCTGTTCCTGAATTGATGAAGAAAAAGAGACGGGAAGATTTGATGCAAGATGAAAGGGGAAGAAAAGAATCGCTCTTCGCCATTTGTCAAGAACACCGCCGCGCTCCCCGACACGGCGCAGCTGACACGACACCGCATCCTTTTTTTCCCCTCCAGCGCATCCGACATCTTCAACAGGAGGTTGGGAGGGGGCCCGTCGGTGAGTTGGAGGGTGGAGGCTGACCAATCAGTGGGGAGAAGCTGTGTGACGTCGCGAAGACGAAGTGGGGCAATCACCACGTCGTCGCAAAGTGGACCGTGCAGAAGTGTTTGCAGGAATCCAGGAGGTTGGTGCCTGGTTCCTGATGGGGAGCTTTTTATTTTTAGGTGGGGGGATTTAATGATGGAACCTTGATGGACGGTGCCACAAGATGGCGAGAGCTCTCCCAATATCTTTTATCGTACATCCTATCTACTCATCTTTTGATGCCTTCTTGATACAAGGTGCAGTCTTGTGTTCTATTCACGCGCCGCCCTTGCTGTCCAACTCATCGAGAGCCTTCTGTATCGCCTCTCCGACCTCCTTGTCAACCCGGTTGAACATCTCTTTGGTCGCCTTCTGAACCTGAGGCAAGGCTTTGCCCACATGTGCCGCAACGTTCTTGGCAAATATCTTGTCTTCGCCGTTGCTCTTGAACATCTTCTAGAGATCACGCGGCTCCTCGAAGTCTTCGTCGGTCACTCCGAAGAGAGCAGTGCTACCTTGCCTATCCACTCGTCGTGGGCGATGTCTGCTGGGCCGAAACGGAGTGTGTGGAAGGATGAGGAAGGGAGTCAGTACCATGATTCATGTGGGCAGTAGGACGACTTACTATAATCCGGATCACCGCCATAGTTACCATCCACTCTCATCGGTCCATCACGCTGATACGGCGAGTATACATACTTTGGATCAAGCCGAGATTTCGCTGCATCAGGATAGCTGAACATTCTCGCCTGCAGCACGGGGTCAGCACTTGGTCCAATACCGGGAACCATGGTACTTGGACTGAAGGCCGCTTGTCCAACGTCCTGGAAATGGTTGTCGGGGTTGCGGTTGAGAGTCAGTCTACCAATGTGCATCAGGGGGTAGTCCCTCTGCGGCCAGATCTTCGTGATATCGAAGAAATCCCACTGACAGGTCTCTGCCTCCTTTGGATCCATGATCTGGAAGTAAATCGTCCACGAGGGATAGTCTCCCCTCTCAATGGCATCGTACAGATCCTCGATATCGTAGTCCGGCTCCTCTCCCGCCAGTTCCACTGCCTCATCACTGTCCAGATTCCAGATTCCATAATCAGGCTTGAAGTGGATCTTGACGTATTTAAACGTCCCGTCTTCTGGCTTGCCAACCTTGAAGGTGTGGTTATCAAATCCGTTGATGTGACGCAATGATTTCAAAATACCACGACCACCGAACAGTTGCATCAGGCAGTGAACACCTTCCTGGTTGTTGATGTGAAAGTCCCAGAACATGGTCGAGTCAGGGACGTCTGTCGGGGGGTGACACTGGTGGGAGCGATTGAGACTGGGGAACTCGAAAAAGTCCCAGTTGCCTTCCTCGGTGAACATCTGTGGAGCGAAACCGCGGATGTCACGGGTCGTGCCGGAAGAGCCCTCGAATTCACCCCAGGCACCTGCGGCTTTGGAGTGGACAACTCTACAATGGAAGTCAGAACGTGGACATGCGGTTGGATGAGATGGTACTCGCCTTTCAGGAATTCTCTCTTGTGGGAAATGAGCCGAAGTCTCGATCAGCTGGGTATCCCCAAGGAGTGTGGGTGCTTCTCCT
The DNA here is from genome assembly GCA_033296885.1 of Triangularia verruculosa. Taxonomy (NCBI): domain Eukaryota; kingdom Fungi; phylum Ascomycota; class Sordariomycetes; order Sordariales; family Podosporaceae; genus Triangularia; species Triangularia verruculosa. The sequence continues at coordinate 338,369 of MU863888.1, forward strand.
TTGGGCTTTGGGCCGCGCAAAACAGTTGTCGCGGTTAGGTCGTGAACCGGCCGATCTATACAGAGGTCCTCAGTCAGCGCCGTGTCACATTATGGACTGTTTATTTATGGGTTGTGATGGAAACCGCATAGTACCTTCGGCCAGTGTAACGATGGGCGCATCGTGCTTTCTGTTGTTAGTCTACAAGTTGCTGCCAGCTTTCATTTGTTCGCCACTTACCACTGAAGACATTTTGAACTTGTCGATTGCTTTCTGCGAGTTCACAGCTGCGGCGTCAATTCCCCTCCATTGTAGCCGCAGTGCTCAGCAAGCAATTGATATACCACGCCCGCCAGCATCCACGCATCATACTGCCGGCTGATACGTTGGTGTCATTTAACGTCACCACTTGATACGGCACACAGTAATTGCACCTCTATTGCTACTCCAATCCGGTTCTACGGTGTTGTTCATGGAATAATGGCAATAATGGCGTGGACCTGGAGGTGGATGACGTGCCGATGACAACACTATGGCATGTGCTGTAACATTCTTGCACCAAGATCACTCGGCGACCTGCAGAGTCTGTAAAACACAGCGATGAGAGTGATGAATTGACGCAAAATAAACAGTCATTTCTTTCTTCCGGACTGCCTTGGCAAAAGCTTGAACCAAGCCTGGATAATCGACCACCAGGTCAACAAGCATCCGATGGCTCCCGCCGAGCCTAACGCGCTGCCTTTTAGGCCAAAGGGGGAGATCCCTCACTTTGCCGAGGAGAAGGAAGGCTGGAAGGGGTATGTTGAATGGGAGGAGTATCCTGAGAAGAAGAAGCAGGCACAGGAGATCCTGAAGAAATATGACTTCCCCGAGGTTAGCAAAAAACGGCCCATCACCACATTCATGTCAACACAAGGACTCACAAACCGCCTTAGCCCCCTGAATTCCAACTCGTCCCCTTGCCAACCACCAACCCCATCCTCACCGGCGAGCGCTGGAAGCAATATCACGATGCCTGCGGCCTCGACTATATCTACAAAAACAGCTGGTCGACCGTCCTCAAAGAGAAATCCGAGGACATGATTCACGTCCTGCAATTCCCCTACAACGGCGAACCCCCCGGGGATCGCCTCATCAAGACAAAACTCACCAACAACAAAGACCACTTCGTCCGCAACCACGGCGGCGTCCCGGACATCGACGCAGACAAATGGACCCTCGACATCGGCGGCCTGGTCAAAAATCCCCAGAAACTCACCTTGGCCCAGCTCCAGGACGAGAGCATCTTCCCAAGACAGAGCAACATCGTCACCCTGCAGTGCTCCGGCACCCGCCGCATCGAGCAAATCCACGAGTACCCCGGCGACGGCGACGAGCTGATCAACGCCCCCTGGTGCGAAGGCGCCATCTCCACCGCCCGCTGGACGGGCGTCTCCCTCAAAAAGGTCATCAAGCACTGTGGCGGTTTGGTCGATAATGCTGACAACATTGAGTTTTTCGGTGCAGATACGTACTTTAAGAAGGGGAACGTGCATAATTACATTGTGAGCGTTCCTTGGAGGAAAGTAAAGGTTCACGAGGTGTTGCTGGCGTGGGAGATGAACGGGGAGCCGCTGCCGAGGATTCACGGGCACCCGTTGAGGGTGGTGGTATTTGGGTACATCGGTGCGAGGAGTGTGAAGTGGCTGTATAAGATCCGAGCGATTCATAGGCCGTCGACGGCGCCGGTGCAGCTGAAGGAGTATCTTTATTACAGTCCGCAGATTGGCAAGCAGAATGCGCAGTATAGCAATGGGTTCTCGATTCAGGATATGCCGGTTTCCTCGGCGATGATCACGCCGAAGAATATGGATCAGATCATTCACTCTGGCCACATCCGTCTTGCTGGATGGGCGTACAGTGGTGGTGGGCACTGGCCGGTGAGGGTGGAGGTTAGTGGAGACGGGGGGAGTATCTGGTATGAAGTCCCGGCGGAGAATATGTCCACGAAGTACTTTTACGCGTGGAGGACGTGGTGGATTGATCTGCCGGTTGATGCGGAGGGGTGGTTGGAGATGTGCGTGAGGTGCTGGGATAATGCGATGAATACCCAGCCGACGTTTGTGAGGAGTGCTTGGTGAGTACCACCTACCTTTCCCGTTGATGTCGATGGAAAACGGGATATTGACATATGAATAGGAACTGGGACTTGCACGTAACATCCTCTGCCCATCGGGTCAAGGTTTACAGCATCAACAAGTCGCGGCCGAACACGGCGGCAACGTTGAAGCAGCTGGAAGAGAACGGGACTCCGATGATCCCGATCACGAGGCCGGTTCACTTTGATTTGGAGACGGATGAGGAGTACGCAAAGGCGATGGAGTCGAGAGCCTGGAGGGATCCGTTGGAGTAGGGGTGCTGAAAATGGGGGCTTGGCGGATTCGTTCGGGGTTCAGGGGTGAATCAGGGGTAAAATGCCAAGAAGTTATGTCTTATCATGTACATGGGAAATTCAGGTACTTCGTTCCGACGTGGACAACAGCTCCATGTAAGTTGAAAATTCAGGTAGGTACCTATGCGGATTCAGATCTTTGCTATATTCGTACTACTAACACTTCGCAGATGATGAAATTATGATTTAAGTTTTTTAAGTCTGTATTTCTCAGCTTTTCTAACATGTAACCTGAGCTTCCTCCTCTAAGCCAAGCACTTATACCTTTTTTCGGGGCATATACTACGATAAATGCGTTCTAAGATATCTTATGGGCTTTGGGTAATAGTTCACAGGCCCTGAAATACATTCTAAAGATTTTGCAAGATAGCCTAGAGATGGACTCTATACTCTTGTCGTATCAGTTCAGTAGGTCCCTAATGTCTATGAAGGAACATATTAATATTTTATTTTGAACTATTATAAAATTTGCTCCTGCTTGCTCTGACTAGAGGTCTATGCGAACATGGCGGCTCTTCCTTAGAAGGACGAAGAGTACCTTAGGTACCTAATCAACATGACTTTTCCCATTAATGAAGGGAAACGTAAGGCAAACAACTTCCTTGCACGGAGATCAGCTTACCGCTCTTTATGTTGCACTGATATCTTAATCAAACCCCCTTTTCCGCTGTTACTGCAAATAGTTCCAGTTTCTCAATCGCATCCTGAAAGCTCTCCACCGATTCCTCATCACTCCCAAATCCCAACTCTACCTCCGCATCCTTCCGTACAAACCCCTCCTCAAAGGTGTTCGACCTCGAGCCAAAGCAAGAAAAAAAGCCAGCCTCCAACATGTCCTCCTCGCCTCTTCTCGCATCCGGCGCGGCGTTGATGACACTCAAAAGATCGTCAAAAGCAAGCACAAGCTCCTCAGTAACATCCCCCCTTTGGCGAAGAAGAGACTTGAAGTCACCTAGCGAGTATTCCTTGTCATGCTTCGACTGAAAGTGGCTCGCATTTGCCAGGATGTTAATCGTCTCCACATCACCGTACAATGCTGCAATTTTCACAAGATTCGGGCCTTTGAGGCGAGGACAGACGCTGTACTCTGACCATCGGTCGAGGAAAAGACGGAGGACATTGTGACTGTTGTATGTGATTGCTGTCGTAAGAGGCGTCTCGCCCGTGGTGGTTGTGGCGTTCAAATCAGCGCCGTATTCTAGAAGCAAAATGGCAAAGCTGGCATTGTCGTTTCTCGTCGCATGAAACAGCGGCGTTTTCCCTTCGACTGTGCGGGTGTTGGCATCAGCACCGAAATCCAGCAGTCTCTTCAGAAGAGTGGTGTCTCTGCTGTTTCGCGCCGCGACACTGAGTGGACTGCCTTTTTGTACACCTTTCGGGGGAACAGGGTCAGGATCTGCTCCTGCTTCGAGGAGGAGTTCGACGCATGCAGTGTGGCCTTGAGCTGCCGCGTTGGATAATGGTCCGGATATTTGGATATCCATGATATTGGGGTCAGCGCCAAAACTGAGCAGCGTGGCTACTGTCTGGACATCGCCTTTGGCTGCAGCCCAAGCCAGAGGAGTGCGCCCCATGGAGTCCTGAGCATTCATATCCCCCGGATTGCTAACGAGCTCCTCCTCTAGGTTCTGAAGGCAGAGCCCAAGGACGATCCTGTGAATCTTGGTAAACCTGGATGCCTCAATGAAGTCGTCAAGAAAATCACTACCTCGCGTAATTGTCCTCAGTGCGTCCGTCGCATTTTCAGACAGTCCGCCTTCCAGCAGAAAATGACATGCCTTGATGCGCGGACTATTGTCAAATTCGGATATCGGCCGGTAGTCAGCGTCCGCACCAGCATGGACAAGAAACTTGACTGCCTCGTACTGCTTGGCGTACAAAGCCCATCTCAGCAGAGTGTAGCCGCGGCTTGTGCTGACATCCCTTGGGGAAGCAAGACCATTCTTGAAAAGGTGTTGAAGGCCTCGTATGTTCCCCTTTTGAGCAAGGTCTACGGCCTGAGAGGAGTCTGGTATTCTTCTGTAAGTCTCAAGATGTAGTGACGGCCCTCCATAGAGACTTGTCCCAACTTGCAGTCTGATGATGGTCGACCAGAGGGACATCGGAAACCAGTATTCCATGCTGACCTGCTTGGCACGAACACCACGGCACTCGTCGTCGTTGCACTTCTGACTGAGAATCGGTAACCCAGAGTACTCTAGAAACAACCTCCCCAACAGAGTGCTAATCATTGGCGGTGTTGCAGAGCGCTGCTGGGTATGGCAACAGCATTGACAATGCGAGTGACATGATGCAACGAAAGGCCGAACCCGGACACTGATACCTTCTTCCGTGTTTGCATTTGTTGGCACTGGTTCGCCAGATTTGGGGAGGGGAGGTGGCTTTCTCGGCGACGAGGGGTTGTGATAAGAAGAGCCAATCTGTGAGTGCTGTCGTTGTTGGAGCAGTCGGGTTTGGGCCTGCACCAATGCCTCAACACGGGCAACACGCTCGTCAATGCCGGCCATTATAGTCATGAAGGCCTTGCTCATAGCAAGGTGCTCCTTCGTAGATTGAACGGAGGTTTGAGTGGTGAGCGACGATATCTCTTGTATTTCAAGTCGAATCTTGACCATGTCTTGTCTAATCAATACCTGTCAGTTTTGACATGGACTGTCTTGAGTAGTAACATTCAGTAACCGTACGAGTTGGAGGCTCCAAGGAGAATATTCAAACTCGACTTGACTGTTCTGATATCTTCTTGAAGCGTTTGGAGTCGGCCCTGCTCTTTCAGCCAGATGCCGGCTTTGATGACGGGAATCTTGTAGTCCAACGATGCAGCGGTGAGCCGCTCGACAATTGCAGCGAGTTGACTGAGTTTGAGCCGGGCCTGAACAAGTAGATGAGGAATGGCACTTATGGTCTGCTGCGAGCCCAGGAGGTTGGACCGCTCCTTCAGGAGCGTGGCGACCTGCGAAAGAACGACCTCGAGATCGGCCACCTCGTTCCCCACGGCATGAATGCGTCCTGGTAAGCCTTTGCAGAGCGAGCGCAATTCGGAAATGGCGGAGCAGGTTGAAGCCGCAAGACTAGCTACCGTGATGACGCTGGCAGCAAGCGATAAGGGGTCCATGATTATTGGTTGTGTGGTATCCGAAGGATCCTTGCCAGGGGTCTATGCTCTTGGCGGCCAGTTCTCGCCAGCAGTAGAACAAAAGATGTGGACTGGGAACCTGGAATGTTGAGTGTCAATGGGGACCGGTAACAGCAGTCGGCTAGGTTGGAAGCAGGTCACATGTCGACGATGAAATTGAGGGCATTGAACAGGTGTCAAATGCCTGTTGAGGGGTTGACCTCTGTCGGGACTGAAGACATGCCGCCAAATTGGGGCCAGGCTGCGAGCTCATGCAGGAGGGTCACAAGAATTGGCCAATGCCGTTTGAATTCTGCTGAAAATGATGAAACCAACTGGAAGATGGAGACGTACCACACGTGACTTGTTGTCGGGTGTTCCAATCAGAGATCTCGGGTAGCCTCTCGGCTTGACCAACGGTCCGGGTCGGTTGATCTGCGACCCCGAACTGCCGCCCGACACTCCAACTACTGTCACATTGCCAACGCCAGGATGAGGTTCGGTCAAAACTATCACCGGAATTTTATTCCAGAATGGAGTGAACATTATATTGATTACAATCTACTCAAAAAACACATCAAGCTGGGCAACGTTGCAGGTACAGTACAACATGGTTCCCGCTACTCTATTGCTCGAGACATGGCACTGACCCTAGCTACGCAGAGGTCTACACATATCTCAATAACATCATCTCGACATTGGAAACTCTCTATAGATATGAAGTTTATGCGGAGGGTCCCACAGAAGCAAAATTGGACAAACTTCAGTGGTTTGGAAGACTCAACCTAGAGGCTATCGAGAGGATCATAGCGAAGCTGAAGCGAAATGGACACACCGGGAGCCCATATCCAGGCAACTTCTTGGCCTTACATTCGAAATGGGAGCGGCAGCTTGTCAGTCAGCAGAATGGGGATGGTCTCCAGAATGGGGGTTTGCCCCGGCAGCCGAGAACAGCGAACCCTCTCCACACCGCAATCAGACATCAAGACGACGAGATGGTTAAGCTGTTGGTCCAAGACTCGAAGAATCTACATTACCGATCTGTACGTGGCGAAACAGCTCTCCACATTGCTGCTCAATTTGGCCAGCTCGACTATACCGCTCTTCTCCTCGAAAATCTGGCCAACAATTGCTTCGACCATGATATCACCGACATATCAAGGGGATGGACACCGCTCTTCTTCGCCGCTGTTGACGGGCACTTGGAAATAGTCAAATTACTACTTGATACTGGGGCGAATCAACAAAGGAAGGATCATTTGGGCTGGACGGCGAAAGAGTACGCAGTTTTCAAAGGTCACCTTGCGGTAGCCGGTCTCTTTGAACGGGAAAATACCGATGAATTAACTGGGGGACCTGAACAAGGTCCGTTTGGAGGCTCTATTGCCGCTCCTGCCCACTGCGCCAAGGACGAGCATATCATCATTGCAACGCTGGGCAGCTCGAGGAAAGACAGAGTTGTGACTGAGGTGGACTTGAGCTACTGCTCCTCGGTATACACCCCCGGAAAACATAACAACGTTGCGTCTTTCTCGCTGTGGATATCGGCCTTGGGAAGCGTGTCACAATCGCGAAGGGTGCGACTTCCAATTCTGGACGACCAGATCAACGATCCCTTCATCTTCCAAGTTCCTTCTGATGTCCCAGCACAGTTGGTATTCACGATCTCTCGCTCCACTGCCGAAGGAGATGTCACGATAGGTAGCGGGACTGCCCTTCTGCAAAGCAATTCCCATCAATTTGGAGCTGGTCGACAAAGCCTCATCCGGGAGCAGACTGTTCCTATTCTCGACAAAAAAACAATGCGGCCGGCCGGCACAGTCACATTCACTTTCTTGATTGTAAAACCCTATCCCCACGAGCTTCAAGGGCCACAAGGGTTCGCCACCCCAGAAGAATGGACCCAGGCTCTCGCACCAGTTTCTTCACGTCCAGTCCTCGTCGGTCATCGAGGCACAGGTCAGAACTTACTCACCAACCACCTCCAAATAGGCGAAAACACAATTGGCTCTTTTCTTGCAGCTGCAAAACTGGGTGCTTCGTTTGTGGAGTTCGATGTCCAAGTTACTCGGGACCTGCAGGCCATTTGCTTCCACGACTTCTCGCTCAGTGAATCTGGCACCGACGTTCCCGTTCACGATCTAACACTAGATCAGTTCTTATACGCCAGCAAGATCCAGTCTCCACATGGAAACCCCCTGTCCATGCTTGGAAGGCCGCGCTATCATGCGAAAAGACCACGATCCCGTTCATTAGGCGAGCAATTCGAGGCAGGAGCGATCCAGATCAGAGACAGGATGAAGCACACTGTTGACTTCAAGTTGAAAGGGTTCAAGCCAAACACCAGGGGAGAGTTTATCCAGGACTCTTTCGCCACTCTGAAGGACGTTTTGATCCAACTGCCGGAGGACATAGGTTTGGATATCGAGATCAAATACCCCCGTCTCCACGAGGCCGCTGATACCGGCGTGGCACCTGTTGCTATCGAATTGAACACCTTCGTTGATGTTGCACTAGAGACGATACGCCAGTACAGCAAGCCGGGGTGTCGCAGAAAGATCATGCTCTCGTCATTCACTCCCGAGGTTTGCATCCTTCTTTCGCTCAAGCAAAAGGCCCATCCTGTTTTCTTCATCACCAATGCCGGAAAGATACCCATGGCGGACATGGAAGTCAGGGCGGCCAGCGTTCAAGTGGCCGTGAGGTTTGCCAGACGGTGGAACCTGACGGGGATAGTCTTTGCGTGCGAGGCACTGCTTTTGAGCCCAAGGTTGGTAGGATATGTGAAGAAGAAAGGGGGGCTGGTGTGCGCCACCTATGGGGAGCTGAATAACCAGCCTGATGTAGTGATGGTAAGTTCTTTCTCTGATTGTGTGTAGAGGTAACTTAGAGGACTCAGCTAACATTGCCTTGACAGAAACAAGTATTATCAGGGGTGGATATCATAGTGGCGGATCGAGTTCGCCTGGTGGCCGATACATTAACAGTCCCGAACTAAGAATCCATGGAAAAGAGGGCGCAAGGATTCTCATTGATTGTATGCTTTACATACCTACTTAGTAGGTAGTACATCCAATCAAAACTTTTGCTGGTGATGTAGAATTGAACTAGCAAAGTCGGACCAACAACAGGAATATGTTTTTAATCTCATTATATGCGGTGGAGGGCGGACCTGGCACATAAGGTCATCATTGTGTATCCGTTGCGACCATCGAGTTTTGAGCTACGGTACACTACCTAAGACCTTGGCTTAAGTGCCCTAGATCTGCATACGGAGGTAGGTAGTGTAGCAATAGATGAAGCGCCGGGTCTTGTCTCATTGGGTTTAGTTCGGTATGATACCTATGTACCGAGAAAATGAAGGAGGGCTGGGGAATGTGAGATCGCCAGATCACACATGCCACATAACCCGTGCTCGATCAACACCTGGGAAAGTAACCACCCCTATCTACCTGCCGCAGGGTACCTTCGAGTCATAGGCTAATCTTAATGTGAGAAGCAGGTACACAAGTACGCAAAGTGACACTGCATTAGCGACATTGGCACGTGGCAGCTGTGGTCTGTGGTGGTTTGCGAGGTATAAGTATATCAGTACCCTGAGGCCTCTTGGCCCATCTTTTAGATGCTCTTCAATGCCACATGAGAAACCACGTTTGTCGTACAGCTTCTACCTTATTTCTGGTGTTTAATGATCATCGCATCATGAGATGTTACAATCTCCTTGCGTACCTACCTAGGTATCTTCACATTGCCAACTCACCTGGTGCTACAACCAGCCGTTGCCACGGCTGTTCATCAACACCATAAGCCCCAACGATCAGGATGCGAATTGACCTCCCGTCATGACGATTTCAAGCATCTCTGTTTGTATTCAACTGTACCTTAGCCTGAATTTAACCTCGCTTCTCACTGGGCTTACATCAACACATCAAGTGAAGCCTGCAAGAAACTCACTTCCCACGTCGTCACCACCTCCAACCTCTCATCGACATCCACATCCAATCGACCAATCAGACAATCCAATACATGTCGATGATTGCCGTCAACCATCCTCTTTCCTATCCCAGTCAAGACCGGACGCAAGTGCCGCAACTTCAGCCTTGATTATCTAGAAGGATCATCACATATCCCCCCCTCGTCCCTGTCAACGACCGTTGGGATGGGCGTCGATCATACCTGGAGATCAACTTGGCATGAGCGGTGCTTTTTATCCCAAGATTCCTATAACAGGTAAAGATGTCGCCATCAATGATTGACTGCAGTGGACAGGAATAGGCCGAAGCCAGTATGGATTCTCTGACACATGGTAACCACCTTGCTCCCCGCTTCTTTCCCAAAGGAGTCTGACAGCAGGGTCCGCTGCGGCAAGCATTGGATTCGGGACCGGGAAGATCTCGTGGAATATCCACTGCTATCAAGTTCGTTTATTTCTCCTTTTTAGAAGATGTTTTGAAGGCTCAAACACACCTATCGACATGTTTTGGTGGTCAAGAAACCTTCCAAAACATCTTTGGGAGGTTACAATCGAGGTGTTTCTGCCAAGAAGGCTCCTGGTAGGCCAGATTGAACCGGAGACTTGCGAGCCAACGGCGGGCGCCGCCCTCCCCCTTCCTTAGCCGGCTCCTGCAGCAGGTCAGCACCGGCAGCTTGTTCGCCTTGTCGACGAAGAGAGTCACGCTGTTTGGAGCATGGCAGTGGGGTAGCATTGTGGGGGAGCTTGGACACCCTTGACGGATACCTCTGACGCTGTTATCAAGCGCTAAGGCTTAATCTCTGGCCAATCAACGGTTCAGAATTTACCTGTTTCATCGTGAACTTCACGTTCAACACCCACTCCCACCACGAAACAGCCTGGTCCGTCCTCCAGCATGGCAATTGCGATAGCTTCAATGTTCAGCGACTGTAATGGACTCTGGGCCCCGGTCCTTCCACTGTGTATTTTCTAGCCTTGCGGCTTTCTTTCGACGGGATCCCGATTTGGTACCGCTCGATATCAGAGAGGACGCGTTTAGCGGCAGATGCATCTCGATTAAGCAGACCCCCACGCTAGGGTCATCAACGGCTTGCAGCCTTAGTCCACAGGACCCCTATCATCCGTGCCGTCAACGACCCTGAGGTCAATCAGATATCGCTTCACCAGCTCGTTGGCCCAAGCTTGTCGTGGTGGTGCGCCCCAGACACCAAACCACATCATCAACATCGTCGTCTCACGTGGTGGTTGTCCCGGACTTCAATCAAGCACACACGAATATCTTCTAGAACGGGCGTCAGCGAGGGTATTTCCCAAACCAGGCCATCACAAGACCCTTCCAGTTGCCGTCGAGGACACCTAGCATACGGACATGAACAAGAATGCGTTTTTGTCGTCCCTAATATCAGAATTCATAGAATGCTGTTCAATGGCCGGGGGGTTCCCATGGGTTGAAGAGACACAGGAGGGTCCCGCTGAATGCTGGCCCCGCAGCAGGCCGGGGGTTACGCGGAGATAACTGTAGAGCCCTGAGCCTGTGGTTACCGGCCCCGAGCGAGCAGTCCCTCGGTCCCCACCGCGCGACTGAGCTCAGTGAGGGCTCAGCACCAGTGGCAGCATCAGGAGCAACACCACCAGCAAGGCAGGCGACACACCAAGAGATGCAGCACGCATCTCGGACGGCGGGGATATGCACATCCTAGCCGCTTTAGAGTTTGGAGGAGCTTGGAGACCTGCCGGGTTCCACACCTCCACTCCGCTGTCTCCAGGATCTTGCCCCTTGCCCGGTTGCGAGACTCGTGCACCTCCGCCGATAAGGCCCTGCAGCATTTGGCAGCCCATCATGTCAGCCAGATCTGCTACCATGGTACAGAACAGTTCGAGTCGTACTTATATGTAAGGTTCAGGACCGACACTTCATCTTGACAGTCCGGACCATCCAGTTCGACATTCCAACTCCATCTCCCCCGTCTTTTACCCCAGACTCTACCGGGTCCTTCTTTCCATCACACGTCATCCGAACCTCAACCTCCCGGTGTCCACATCCCCCCTCTCAACACCAGCCATGGATGAAGATCAGGGCCCGTCCCAAATTGTCCCTGGGCAGACGCCCAAGAGGAACTTTGGCGATCGCCTCAACACCATCAAGAAGACTTTTACCACCAAGGACGGCCTCATTGGCGACTACGACTATGCATTCCTTTTCCGACCAAACCTTCCATTCATGGCCAAGTCCGACAAGGCGCCACCATTCTTCGGCCTCAATGACCGCATGCCCGTCTTTCTTGTCTTGATCCTCGGCTTCCAGCACGCACTTGCCATGTTAGCGGGTATTATCACACCCCCGATCATCATGTCCGGCGCCGGCGGTGTCAATCTCACCACTGAGCAAACGGAATACCTCGTCTCTACCGCCCTCATCGTATCAGGTCTCTTGTCCGCCATCCAAATCACCCGTATCCACATCAAGGGTACACCATATTACATCGGTACCGGTCTGATCTCCGTCGTCGGTATCTCCTTCGCCATCATTCCCGTTGCTACTGGCGCGTTCAACCAAATGTATGAGAATGGCTTCTGTCAGAAAGACGAGAATGGAGCCAAGCTCCCCTGCCCCGATGCCTACGGTGCTGTCCTCGGTACAGCCGCTCTTTGCGCCCTCCTCGAAATTGCCCTGAGTTTCATGCCACCAAAGATCATGCTTCGCATCTTTCCCCCAATAGTCACCGGCCCTACTGTCATGCTCATTGGTATTCATCTCATAGAGTCTGGTTTTAAAAACTGGGCTGGTGGCTCCGGCCTCTGCTCCGAGAAGAACCCCGCCGAGTTCTTTGCCCGCTGCCCCGATATTTCGGCTCCGAACGCCCTGCCGTGGGGTTCACCAGAGTACCTCGGCCTCGGCTTCAGCGTCTTCCTCACCATCATCCTCTGCGAGCGTTTCGGCTCCCCGATCATGAAGTCCACCTCCGTCATCATTGGTCTGTTGACTGGCTGCATCATCGCTGCTGCCACCGGCTACTTTAACCGTGCTGGCATCGACCATGCTCCTGTTGCTTCCTTCATTTGGGTCAAGACTTTCAAGCTTACCCTTTATGGACCACTCGTGCTGCCGCTGATGGCAGTTTTTATCATCTGCGCTTGCGAGGCTATCGGTGACATCACTGCCACTTGTGATGTCTCCAGACTTGAAGTCGAAGGCAAGCTGTATGAGAGCAGAATCCGGGGCGGTGTCTTGGCCGATGGTATCAACGGTATGCTGGCTGCTCTCTGCACCATCACCCCTGTCACCACCTTTGCCCAGAACAACGGTGTTATCGCCTTGACCCGCTGCGCCAACAGAAGCGCCGGTTACTGCTGCTGGTAAGTCTTGTTTCGCCCGTCATGCAGCTGTTCCTTTCACATGCTAATCCTCCTCCCGTAGCTTCTTCCTCGTCATCATGGGTGTCTTCGCCAAGTTCGCCGCCTCCCTCGTCGCGATCCCTTCCGCTGTCCTCGGCGGCATGACAACCTTCCTCTTCACGGCTGTTGCGGTCTCCGGCATGGCCATCATCACCAAGGGCGTCCCGTTCAACCGCCGCAACCGCTTCATCCTCACCGCCGGTCTCGCTCTCGGTTACGGCGCCACCCTGGTGCCGAACTACTTTGAGAATGTCTTCAGCTACAGCGGCGACGACAAGGGTCTGCAGGGCTTTCTGGACGCCATCTCCCTCATCATGGAGACTGGGTTTGCTGTGACGGCTATGGTGTGCATGATTCTGAACCTTACTCTGCCGATGGAGGTGGAGGATGTCACCGAGGCGGTTGCTGGGCAGGGGTCGGTGGTGAGAAATGGAAGGCCGATGAGCGTGGGGGATAGTGTGGAGGAGGAGAAGGGGGTGAAGAGCGTCTAAAGCGGGCAAGGGTTATTTATGATGATTTAGCGATGTTTTTTGTTTCTTTTTTTATATTGGTTTTGGGCTGGGATGATTAGGCATGGATAATATTCTTGGATGCACATATTTGGGAACCTGGGAGCAACATACATGAGATGGTATGATGTGTGTTCAAAAAAGTGGATGGGTTTTGATGATGATTAGCAAGCATGTCGGCAAGCATGCACGAAATAAGGAAAGGATACCCTGTCGTTGATATGTACATGTATGTAATCTTGGAGGTGGATATGATGAAAAATGGAGGGAAAGATGATCCATCAATACTGCTTTCTGATTGCGGTAGTTGACCATGTTCGTGTCCTCCTGGCCTCATCCGGAGCGGGTTAGGGTTGTGGCTCTCTTGCCCTTGTTTGAGGTCGCTGAACTTGAGGTGTCACAAGGCATGAGATATTTCCAACACGCCATTTAAAGTATTTAACTGGACACCTATCAGAAATTACCAACAAACAAAATAACAAAAAGCCCGAGGGGAGGTTTGTTAGGTACCCTGTGAAACCGGGGGTCGTTGGTCAAAGTCTAAAACAAATGACCATCTCAGAAGGCCACGACAACAACAAGAACGCAGGAAACCCATATACGCTCTTGCCACAAGCAACATTTTTAATTTTCAGGCAAATCTGTGAGGCTTCAGCGAAGCGTACCCCTTCGCACCGATAAATACAAAGCGATATAAAGTCTTCTTTTTATGCATCTCTTCAGGACATTGATAATCCGCATCCTTAACCAAGATCGTCGTGTCATCATCCCCTTGCTGCAAAAACAGTGTCTTGATACCTACATCAGAACACCGAACCAACCTTTTTTCCCCAATTCCCCCGGCTTTAAAGAAAAAAAAAAGCTAAGGAGCATGATCATCAAATAACATCATCCAACCCGTCAAAGTCAAAATCCCTAATCACCGGCGGCGGACCGCCATCATCCTCCCTCCTTCCCGCATTTCCACCCCTCCCAATCCCCCTCACCCGACTCCCCTCCATTTCCCCCCTTCCTCGACTGGTATAAGCAGTAATAAAACCCCCCCCATCATTCACCTCCTTGCCCTCCTCTATCCCCCTGTTGCTGTTGTTGTTGTTGTAACCCGCTTCTGTCCCAGGCCGGGAAGCATACGTCTGCCCGGGGGCAGCAGCCCACTCCCCTTCTCCAACTCGACCAATGTACCTCCCCCCATTTCCCCCCGGCGCAACACCGATCTTGGCATTGTCCCGCCTCCGCAAGGTTACCCGCCGAGATCCCCCGCCGCCAGCAGAAGAAGGGGGAGGGGACCAAATGCTTGAGTTTCCGGCGTCGGACTCCGAGTATGACATTACACTAGCGGCGGAGGAGAAGGTATGAGATGGGGCGCGACTGCTTCCCGAGCGAAGAGATTTGTTGTTATTGCTGCGGTAACCCCCCACCGAGCTTGCTGCTCGAGATGATAAGGACGGCAAAGGGAAGTTATACGACCGGCCGCCGTACGCGTAGATAGGGCTGTTGGTGGAGTAAGTGTCGTCTTGCTCGTCAGTCGAGTTTTCTTCGGCTCCGCTGTTGGTCGCGCTACTGCTTCCGCCTCCTTCGTGCTGGGGAGATGTCTGCCAAGTCTGAGAGATGGTCCAGCAGTGCGACTGTTTGTGGGAGGCTTCGCTGAAGTGGTTGTGGCCGGATGTTTTCCAGGGGGGGAGTTTGGTGTTGCCTTTGAGGCGGGGGGAGAGGTGGTATGTAACGTTGTCGCGGTGTCGGACGTTGGGGACGTCGACGGAGACGCTTGCGAGGGTCTGGAGGATGCCGTAGACGAGAACCCAGCGGCCGCGGCGGGCGGGGTCGACTTCAGCGATTTTGTCAGATTTTTCGAATTTGGAAAAGGCGTCGATGAGGTCTGAGTGGGTGAAGTCCGAGCCGAGTATGCAGATGTTGGTTGCTTCAGTGTAGGCTAGTTGAATGCGGCGATCTAAGGCACCGGCACGGGTTGATGTTGTTGCTGGGGGCTTTTTAGAGGATTTATTGCCGAACATGCCGCCTCCACTAGGGAAGGAGGTGTCTTTGCTTGGGTTGTCAGGAGGAGGGATGGACTCTGGGACCAAGGGGTAAGGGTGTGGAATATGAGGAAAGCGGTGTTTATTGTCGAACTCGATGAGCATATCTGTCATGGGGAGATCTTCACTGTCGGCCTCGAAAGCTCCGTTGCCGCTCTCGCTGACCATCATCCATTTCCTACTTGAACGAGCCTCGGAGACGTCCCAGACGATGTCCCGATTGACGAGGTAGTCGTATAGTGCGGCAAAGTCTTTTTGAAGAGACTGGGCAACTGTGCGGGTGAGCCAAATGTCTTCTTCCTCTTCGGCTATGCCTTTCGCCATGGCTACGGCATAGGGATCACCTCCTGGTCGGGCTAGCGGTGGTGGCCATGAACCATATTCGCGTGTGTAGTATTGGATGAAGAAGTTCTGAAGCCGGTCGGCGGCGGCTTTGGCTGGTGCAGCGCCGACGGGACCACTTGCATTGGCTGTGGTGGCAACGGCTGCTGGCCACATGTCACTGTACTGGAAGGTAGCTAGGCGTTCTTCTGCCGCTTGGACACGGAGGTGCGTCTCGAGACATGCCCGTTCAAGAAGGGCCCTGGTGATGGGGGTGACATGACGGAAGTCGGAGCAACGCTCAAGACAAGAGTACATGCCTGCACAATGCAAGAAGCTCTCGCGCCAGCCTTCTTCCCATCGGACATCGCTCTCTTCACTCCATGCGAGGAGACTGACTGCAGTCTCTGGGTCATTGCGCACGTCATCGATGCCGCGAGCCGAAAGGTAGTTCAGAATCGTACCGACGTTGTCGGATTCTGGTGGCATGTAAGACTCCAGCCGTGAGTGAAGATCCGTCAGAGCTTGGTACAAGGAGAACCCAACGAGCGAGGTATGGTAGAGCATCGCAAAGACATTGCGGGTGGTGATGTGGAGTCGGAACTGGTCAAGTTTGCTCATGTTCACAGGGGTCTGGAAGTACATTTCGTACGAAATTTGCCCTTCGGCCTCCCAGCTGTTATCTTCTAATGCCGGTGATGTTGGGTGCCCACCGCGGCCCATACCACCTGCGGTAAGATGCTGTCCATGGCCATCGTGCCGTTGTAGCACTGGGGGAGCACCAGCAGGGGATGGTGGCAAGTGAATGTCCTCCTCTGTCAAACCTTCTCGCAAGAGCGTGATGAGGTATCGAGATTCCGTAGCCTCGATGATGTGTGAGGATAGGCGGAAGGACGGATTTGGGCGTGGAGATTGGCCCTTGGTACCAAAGAAAACCAGCACATCTCCGTTGTGATCCCATAGTTCTGGGTCTTTTCGCAGCTTATTCCAACGTTGAACAGGCCTTCCCGCCCCAATCCAGCGCTTGATAGGAGGTGCGCCCGAGGACCCTGGGGTAGGGGCCAGCTTTCCAGATGGCGGAGGCGACAACAACCCGGTGTCATCCCAAGGCACGCCAGGATGTGGTCCCGACGGCTGATACTGAGTGGGTGAAATGTCGGCATCGTACCCATCGTTGGAGTCAGCCGAAACGGGAGACGGCCGGACAGTTGCCGAGGATTCGGGTCGAAAATTGGCTGGTTTGTCGAGATTGCTTCCCTTCTTGTCCTTCTTCTTGAACGCAAATGTCTTGGCCAAGCCCTTGCGAAAGTCATCGCTTCTCTTGTCGAGCATACTTCGCAGCCCCGATTTTTCTATCCCCGAGACATCCTCTGTCTTGATGACCGGTCGTCTCGCACGAGCATAAGCAAAGTCGTTTAACGGCCTGTTGTGCTGTGATGTGCTGGCGCCGTCTCGTCGTCCATCCACACTCGATCCACTCTGACTGCCACTGCCCTGGGGCACATACGGGGGAACGTCTCCTCGATACGCTGTTAATTCATCTTCTCGCGCATGCTCCGAGAACTTCAAGAAGCGCGCGTTCGTAGTTCCGACCCCTGTCACAAGATGCCTCTCCTGTCGAAGCGCTGGCATAGAGTCTATCGGGTAATCGCCGATGGTGGCATTATCAGAGCTGGTGGTTGACTTTGCCCGACCTCTACCGTGGCCTTGCTGCTCCCCTGTCTTCGTCTCCGTTATCTTTTTGCGCACATAGGCGCTGCGCCCGGACATGGCGCTGATTGACGAGGCTCACGCGAGCCGTACAACTTGGGGTAAGGTAGGTGCCCGGTTGACACTTTCTCGTTGGCTGTCACAGAAGGGTACCAATGTAAATTTATGCGCATATGGGCAGAGACAGCAAAAGTGTTGGAAAAGAGCGTCCGTGATCATAACTGATCGCAACGGGCCGCTTCTGCAGTTAAGGGGCGTTTGCGAAAATCTTTTGACTACCGCTCCCGCTCCGGGTCCTGCGTACGGGGGGCGTTGAACTGCAGATAGACGGCGAAGTCGTGTCGCTCCCAGGGAAAAAAGGTCTTATACGGGCGGAACCAGTCAGCAGGGCGTCTTGTGTGCAACCGGCAGATGAGGTGTTATTGGTGGTCCAATGCGAAAACTTTGGGGGCTGTAATGTCATGGATAAAAGGGCAGTAAAGGAGTGATACTGAGCAAGAAAGAAGCGACATCGTCGAGGTCGAGAGGAGGGCGGGGGGCCTTCAAAGGGGGGGGAGAAAAGTAAAAGTGCGGAGGAAATTCTCGTCAACGAAAAGGAACGGGATACTGTTTGCTTTTTCCACAAGTGGCGGCAAGTAGGAACTGGCTTTGCCTACATGATCGTTGGTTCTCAAGCTTCTCCTGTTCGGGCGTGCTGCATCAGAGAGGGGGACCAAGCCGATTGCTCGGGTCAACGCTGTATGCAGTCGTAACCCCCGTCTGGAAACTCGACGCACACCTGCAGGTCAGGCGAGGTATCAATGTTGCGAGGTCGTTATCGGCTGGGCAATAACAAGGTGCCAGGACACTGAGAAGGGCCGGCAGTAAGCAAGCAAGAGCTGATCAGAAACAAGAGCGGGAGAAAGGCTGAAGAAGAGTCAAGACGGATCAACTTGATCTACATCAGTCATGATGAGGCTATCCATCGTGGGCCAGAACGAGCGCCAGACAGACTGGGCTCATCGGGATCTGGATGGAGTCGCTGATAGTAAGTGATATGGTGCCCCAGGAGATATGCTGACCCTCAGGGCTTCCTGAATCATCCAGTTTCCCGGGCTGGAGCGATAGTGATACAACATCGTGTACCTCGTCCCAATATGGAGTAGGGGGCTGCCCGACAGCGGTGCGACGCTGTGATGCAGCACGAGATGAAGGCTTGACTGCATGGCCCTAGCGGATAAGGTATGATTGACGACTGGGTCGAGGTCTGGGCATTTGATAAGGAACCCTGTGAGTCGTGGGATGTGTAATGGCGATGATGTGCGTCGTTTTGATAGGATTGCTCGCCTGTGATGCTCCTGATAACTTCTGCTGACAACGGTCGCGTCGGAGGGTGCCGTTGACGCGCTGCTGACGGACCTGGGTGGCTTGAAACACTGTTGGCGCAGGGAGTTTGATATTGCGAGGGTCGGGATGCAGTGATGTCACGTCCGGATGATCGGGGAGCGCAAAAGTGTTCCCTTGTGCTGCAGCGAAAATGAGGGCATCTTGAAGGGGAACGAGCTGAATTCATCATGAAGGATGGTTTGTGGTGGAGCCTATCGCGGCAAACCCCCACCACCCCACCCAGCGATACCCCACCCTTCCGCAGGCTCCAACGGCGAGCCGACATCCATGGCGAAGCTCCAGCAGCACCACCGCACCAGCACCTGGTGTTTATCCAGCGGGGAAAGTTACTGCCTCCTAGTTTTATTCGTTTCGAAAAAAGCAATCAAGAGACTCAATTCGTAGTTCTAGGTCGAGCACTACTGCCACGGCCGCTCGAACTGCCGAGTAATGGTAGGCCCGCGTCGGCGGCCGTGGTACCCGACTGGAGTTCTCACCGGTAAGCCAGCAGCTGCCGCCACTGACCGGGTCGCCGAGCTTTTCGTCGATGAGGCTGGTTTTGACTCCAGCCAAGTCCTATGTGGCTCAGCACAGTCATCCCAGCTCACCCCCAAGGTCGTCAAACGGGCCGTATACAACTTCCAACATCCTATGGACTCGGCCCCATGTTTGGCCAGATCCTCGTCGCTGAAGCGAATATCACACGCGTTTTCAAGTCAGAGTATTACATCAGTACATCTCACAATCCCCCTCATCGCACCATTCAAACCAGGATAGTTGCCACAACTTCCTCAACTGTATTCAAAAGGCAAAATGTGGCTGCTTACAAGAAGTTTGATTTGCAAGAGAGTGTCGATGATTTCTTATGGAAATTATGCAGAAATCGACGGGAGTAGGAAGGGTTGAAGAACACAAAGGTATAATAAGCCACCGAATGTCCCCAGTGCATCTCTGGAATCTTTCCTTCTCTTACAGGCTCAGCTCATTTTTTTCTTTTCTCTTCTTCAAGAGCTAGACGCTCCTTTTCTCGACTGACGACAAGGCTACACTCCTTTTGTATCTATCTGGATAGATCTCTTTCACTTGTCTCATCAGTTCTAGACTTTTCCTACGTTCATTTCTAGGCATTCCTGGTCTTCATTCCTCGCAATCTTGGCAATTTTCCCCTTTTTTTCCGAATCAATTAGACTGAGAAATCGCTTCAAAATGGTCAACAAGAAGGTAACTCTTCCATCATCATCCTATAACAAAAAAAAAAAAAAAGACTTCCACTTACCATCTCGTTGAAACCAGGTTGCCCTCACGATCGTCCTCACAGCAGCAGCGACCGTCTCGGCTTCACCCCTCTCTGTGCGGCCTATTCCGACACCATCAACCGCGTCAGCCCCCGCTGTCACTTCAATAGCTAACTCCACCGCTGTTCCCCAAACCACTAGTCGAGCTGGTGTCGGCGCAGGAGCAGAGCAAGCCGGCGGCGGTATCCTCGAAGCTGTCAATGTCCTCGTTTCTCAAGTGAAGGGCATTCTCGGCCCCATCACCGCAGCAGCTGCCGCCGGCGGTGCAGATGTAGCAGGCGAAACAACGGTCACTTCTACGGTGACGGAGACAGCAAAGGCCAGCAGTGTTGAAGCAACGTCAAAGCCTGCCGGAAGTGCTGGTGCTAGTGCTGAGGCAACATCCAAGCCTGCCAGTGGTGCCGAGTCTGCTACCCCCGGAACGAGCAAGGCGGCAGCGCCCCAAACTGCGTCGGCTTCTGCTCCAGCCGGTGAGTCCGGGGCTGCTTCCTCCTCGGCTCCAGCATCAAATGCCGCTTCGGCTTCTGCTCCACCGGCGGCTGGAGCTGCTTCATCGTCAGCACCCCTTGCTGCGGGAGAATCCGGTGCTGCCTCACCAGTAAGCTCTGGTGCTGCGGCTGCTACTTCTAGAGCAGCTACATCAAAGGCTGCCGCTGCCTCTTCCGCCGCACCCAAAGCGACGGCTTCTGCTGGGTCTGGACGAGCAGGTGCCGAGGCGGAGGATGACAGTGATCCGGCCATCATCATTATTGTCAACCAGTAAAAGGGTACCTGTGAAGCCTTTTGGGGCGAGTTCTTGGACCTTTCTTTCAGTTATATGCTCATGGCCGATAGTGTGCAGGGATATTTCTCTGCCTTGGTATTTTCGGCACTTTGGCACAATGGTTACATAGGTAACTTGCATAGAGTTGGACAAAGATGGAGGTCATTGTATGATATAGGTAGCCGGGAAGCTGGATTAATGTGACTTCCATTTCGAAGATTGCTGCTATTGTTAATCAATGCTGAACACCGATTCGACTTCTAAGGTAGGCTGCCAAAGTCCCCATTAGCTCCTCAAGTTTCATGGGCTTAAACTAGCCGCCAAGTACGTCTTAAAGCGTTTACTCGCGCTAATAAAGGTAAGTTAATAAGGGTATCGAAGATTTTCAAAATCGACTTTGACCTCAAACCGTCTCTACTTGAGCTCAGGGGCAGTCTTTTAGCGCCCTACCTTAATATTTATTCCCCGTCAACCTCTTGGACTCCCTTCTTCCGCGCACCTTTGCCATACCTTCTATCCGGCCTTTCGATGTTCTATCACGCTCGCCTACCTGGTAGGTAAGTGGAAGACTGTAGGCAAGTACGTGGGAGACCCAGCGCATCTCTCTATTTGCTTGAAACCTTTTACGATTGATCAAAATCGTTCGATAAACACTTAGGTAGACAGCAAGATATCTGTAAATTTCGCCAGGCCATTGGGACTAGATAAGGTAGGTACATCTACAGTGATGGGGAATGTCAGACCTGGTGGTAACCACCGTAAACGACTCCTGCTCGGTTTTGTGAAAAGAAGAAAGGTAGGTGCGGGCTTGTGTTTCTCATAGGTATCTGTCCGCTAGCCCTAAGATTCTTGATGCCCCATGCCACCTACACTGGCACCAGCCAATGGCCAACTCTCCCAATCCTCGTACCGGCCCCGACTTCCCACTTTTGCTTCCGGCCACAAAGTCCTGAAGTACTGGCTGACCGGTTCCATCGAAAATGTCTGCAACGCGAGATCCCGCCCGTTCCAGCCCTCTGCGTTCCCTCCAATTTCCTTAACGCTCGCCTCCCCCTTTGAATTAATCGTATCAACAACCCACTCTCTGGCCAGACCATTCAACAACGAGCCCAATACGGGAAAACCACCTAGGTTTACCCCCGTGGGAAGCAAACCAGGGGGCCTCTTGAAGTCCGTGCCGCCCTGTGCCCTCACCATCATGATCTCCAGACCCGGCGAGGCAACCGCCTCCCAAATTTGACGCACAAGCTTCTTGTCCACCGCACTATTAACCATGACGTTCATGAAGTGTCCATGGGTATATCCCCATCGGCCTGCATATTGGTCTTCAAACGGCACCACCTCGTCAGGGCGTCGAGAAATGAGCTCCCTAAATGGCGGCGAGGCGTCCAGCGTCAGAGCAACCCGCTTCAGTTTTGGGAAATTGGCGGCGATGGCCTTGTACCGCGCAGCTTCGTCCGCATCGCTCTTTGACCGTCGAATGGACAGCGACAGGGTCTCGACTCGTGGGCAGAATAAGCCCAGTCCCGCGATCTCGGCTGGGTAGATAAGAGACGACCTTGAGGTGGGCGAGAACACGTTTGATTGATGGTCGAGCCAGAGGGTTTGGAGGGACTTGCAGCAGGCTGGGTTGATATAGTTGGTGTTGGTAGTCTTGTCCAGGTCTGGCGCCAGAGGAGCTACAGACCAGTCCCATCCTCTTACCGACAGGCTCTTGAGGCGTGGCAACGATACCAAAAAGCGCTTCACCTTCTCGAAGTATCCTGGGGTCGGGTTCTTCATGCAGCCAAATGTCAGGTTCCTGAGGGCCGGGAACTGCAAGGATAATAATATGTCAAGGCTGCTTTCAACCACGAACGCCGTCAGCTCGAGCGTACGAAGCGCGCTTAGGTCGGCAAGTTCAATCCAATGCCGGAGCTGGATGCCTGTGATATGCTGAAGTTCCCTACCGCCTCCCAATTCAAGGTGGTCAAGGGCCATCGGCTGCTGCTTTTCGCGTCCTGCTCCAAGATGTTCGGGAAGCCAGCCGGAAGGATGGGGCCGAGGTTGAATCTCGTCCCCAAAGAAGGGCGGTCTGTGCCAGATATGGACCTCGCGTAAGTTGGGTACAAAGCCCTCGGTCCTCATCATCTGCTCAAGTGTATCCAACTGACCCCCGAGCAAGATGCTCCTACCCTCCTGGTTTGGGGTCGCCCTTTCAGAATAATAGTCGCTGAGCCAAATACTGTGAATACAAGGGGACTTGATGAGGGCCAACTCGTAGGAATCGCGGGCGATAGTTTGGGTGGAAGAGGGACCTTCTAGCATTCGCAGTTTGAACGTGCGTATGTGCAGTCGTGTTTGGTTCTGTGTCTTGGTCTCGAGGGCCTTTAGCAGACAGCGAGGGAACTGGGTAGGACACTCATAAATCAGATCGACCAGCGCTGGTAATTGCCCGAGCAGGTCAGCCAGCGGCGACCATGTAGCATCCTCGTCATAGGCAGCGTCCAGCCGTATTCTCCCACTGAACCAGGCGTTCCAATTGTAATCGGAGTGGTCTGGGAGTCCAAGTAGCCGTTGGTGATTAATGTCCCAGTCAATAGAAGGAGCAGGGCCAAGCTGCCAGCGGTAACAGTCGGGGAGATCGGCATTCTCTACATCGTCTGAGTGTTCGTCGTTGTCCTGGCTGGCCATGCGAAAGTGGTTGTCACCAACCAAGACAACCCGGCGGACGTGGTGGAATGCATCATCGCGCTGAAGAAGTCTGCTACATTTGCGGACATGGGTTCGAAGCCTGGATGGAGTGGTGATATTGAAGGTGAGGGATCGGAACAAAAGACCACAGGCGACTGAGTAGCAGTATTTGTTGGATAGTGCAAAACTTCGGAGGCTGGGCTCATGGATATGGTTGAGAAGCTCACAAATGTGCAGCAAGATCTCGAGTGGGAACTTGATCAAGTTCAGTGTCATGACTGGCGATGGGAACGGGCGAGGTGCTGAGCAGGTCTGAGGTACCTAGGCATGAGGAATCACACAGAAAGGGCAACAGCAAGTGTACTTGTATTTTCGGCCGTGGCGGAGTGGTCCCACCGGCTGCAGGTGGCGTCTGGTCTTTCGGGCGCCAAGCCCTGCCCCGAGAGGCATCGCATGAAACCTGCATGGCGCCTGCAGGAGCGTTGAAGGTTACATCAAGAACTCAATTGGGCACACCACCTATCGGCTGGGGGTAGGTAATCTCATCCCCCTTCCTGAAGATGATATGCTCGACAAAAAGGCGCCAGTAATTCCCTTCGCTGGTCCCATCATATCTGTGAAAATAAAAGGTAGCTGTCAGTTAGTGCGTCTAGTCAGCAGGTTGGCAGATGATGTCGGGCGTACTGGAAGAGGACACAGCCCCGAGCGCTGAATCGCACATTGAATTGGTCCGGGCCGTCATAGATAAAATCTCCTGTTAGACCACCAAATTCATCAACTATGGTGATTACATTCATGTTGAGCCGATAGTAGGGGACCACCAAAATTTGAGTGTCAACACCGACAGCTTCTCGGATGGCGGCCTGGATGTCGTTGACCCTGTCCCTGTACAGCCACGCGTCGAACTCGAAGCCATGAATGCTAGATATCCAGTCCGAACGCAGAGGCGTGTAAATGATAGCTCGGGTTTGGTCAGTCGGCTGGGTGTATAATCCACGTCTCAGGGGGCTGCCAAAGCCGTCATGTGAATTCGGGCTCCAGTTCTCCACCGTAATCCAGTTGGTCACGTTCTTCCTGCCACAAGTGGTCAGCGAGTGCGTCTCTGAACTGGAAGTTACATCCCGTCTCTGAGACACTGGTGCCCAAAATACCTGAATCCGTCGCCCTCGGTGCCCATTGCCCTCTCCCAGAAATGGGCCATCCACACTGCTCTGTTACTGATGATGGCGACAACAGTGCAGCCGTGCACGTGATTGGTACCTATCGCGAAGGAATTGCCATCACCAGCCATTATTCTCTGCGCGGCAACCGTCTTCTCCGCGAGATCGTTGATCAGCCAGTCGCGAACCTGGAACTGCGGGTCCGCAAAGTTGTAGCCCACGTTGCTCCACACGTATAGGTCAATGTCTTTCGCCGTCCATGCCACATGGTCGTCCCAGAAGAGCCGCTTACGGAGAATGGAGGTCTCATTGCCTTCAGTATGGGCCTCGATATCCGGGTAGCGCAGTCCGCGGCGCCTAAGAGGACATGTGCCTCCACCGCAAGTTGCTAGTGTGCAACGATACATGCAATCGAGACCCATGGGGGTGCCTCCCCCTATGCTCGCATCCTGACGGGCTGAGAGGAGTGTCTTGCTATGGTTGCCCATAGGTCCATCGTATCCGTCTCTGTATTCTTTGGGGTTAGCACATGTAGCTACAGCATCCTCCTGGCAAAAACCTGTACAGGAAACCGTTGAGGAAGTGCTTACATCCTAGATGGATTGAGGTCTGCGATACGTGGATAAATAAGAGCCCAAGTGGCAGGAATTAGCTGGAGCAACAATACGACGGCTTTCTTTTTCCAGCCCCTGGACGGGGTTGGCAGAGAACCTATCTTCATGGTCGACATGCTGTGGTTATTGCAAATGTTGGGAATGTCGAGGATGCGGGTGTCCAACACATCAGCCAACAGAGGCAGGAAGTGTCTCAGTTATAAAGTACCCGAGGACGACGGGAAAATGCTGGCTTCCATTCTGCTGCCTTGCTAGCCTCTCTCGTTCTATCTTGATTGCCCATCCCCCTTCGCCGAACTATCGACTTGGGCTGCTACCCTAAACTGCCATCGTGAAAATTCTGTCGCGGAAGTGACTCCATACAACACAACTGTGCCGCCAACAACACGCAAGAACACACAGCCGATCACACAGCTGCGCGGTCAACACGAACTGGTGGAGCAAATACAAGGTCTAGATCTCTCGACTGGCAGACAATAATGGCCTCCTCTCCCTCGTGAAGTAGCATTCATGACGAGGATCAGGGTTGGTTTTGCTCCTTACGCCGGGCCTTTGCTCGTAGAGACCGCACACGTTTCCGATACCGTGCACTTTGTCGTTGTGCACGGTAGCGGTTGCGGTGTTTGTATGGGAAGAGGTGGATCCACAACGTATGGACTGTTCAAATGCACGGTACCGAACGTATCTTCCTTACTCGAGTGAGGCCATGTTCATCGTTTGAATCCAGATGATGCCACCAACTCGTATTTTCTCTGGTGCCTGGCTTCGATGGATTGATATCCCGAAGTTCCTGCATGGCCAACAATAGTGGACCGCTGAATCCCTCGCGCCTCGCAAAACCATCGCCGTCTCCACCAGCATCAGAAGTACCTGCGGCATGAATACGCGCGGGAATATGGTACTGGTCTGGTTTAAGAAACCTTCATTCGGCATGAAACTGGGGTGGAATCTCTCTCATTGTCTTCATCCAGCAAAGACCGAAAGGTTGTCGGCGCCATGCACCTCTCCTCCCTCCTGTTGCCCCTGACCCTCGCGGTTCTCGGGGGAGCGAAACATGTTCTTGGGAAGGCAGTCTTTGCTCATTTCATGGTTAGTATCTTCTTGCTCGGCCCCTCGATCTCCTTGACATGATTTGGTCCTAACCCAGCAACGTAAAGGTCTCGAATGCGGCCAACTACACGGTCGAGGACTGGGAGCACGGCATCCAGCTTGCCAAAGATGCCCATATCGACGCCTTCGCCTTGAATATGGCATACAACGAGGGCACAGACTCAGATTCCATCGCCAGAGCTTTTGTGGCTGCAGAAAACAAGAACTTCAAGCTCTTCTTCTCGTTTGACTATGCCGGAAGGGGCCCTTGGCCCCGGGCGGCAGTCATGAGCACCATCCAAAACTACAAGGACCGCGCTGCACACTTCCGCCACAGCGGACGGCCTTTCGCCTCGACATTCGAGGGCCCTGAGCAAGCCAAGGACTGGATTGACATCAAGCAAGTTACAGGCTGCTTTTTTGTCCCCGACTGGTCGTCTGTGGGCGCCAAGGCAGCCATGTCGCTCGCAGACGGCGTAGCCGACGGCCTTTTCAGCTGGGCCGCCTGGCCCTGGGGACCCCAGAACATGGATACGTATGTCGATGCCTCCTATTTACAGTATCTCAACGGGAAGCCGTATATGATGCCTGTCTCGCCTTGGTTTTATACCAACCTTCCCCAATGGAAGAAGAACTGGATGTGGCGAGGAGATAATCTATGGTTCGACCGCTGGCAAGAGGTTATGTATGTTCAGCCAGACTGGGTACAGATCATTAGCTGGAATGACTACGGTAAAACCCCCCGTGTTGGCTCATAGCCGGCTAGAGACCGGTCTTGTAGCATATTGGAGACGACTAACTAGTTTATAAACAGGTGAATCGCATTACATTGGGCCAATTCGGAACAACGCGCTGGCCGCCATGCGTAGTGCTCCCTTTGACTACGTCAGCAACATGCCCCACGATGGATGGCGGGCATGGCTACCATATGTGAGCGATATATACAGGTACAATATCACGCTCTTCGACAAGGAAGGGGTGACGTTCTGGTACCGGCCCGATCCACGATCGGCATGTGGTAGGTTGTTTCCCACAGGAGGAGAAAGCCTTTTTGCTGACACATCATGACAGACAGCGGAGGAACAACAGGCAACACGGCTTCGCAACTGCAGCTTGAGTTTCCGGCCGCCGAGGCTGCAGCGGACGCCCTTTTCTACACGGCCCAGTTGGCTTCGGCAGGCGCAACAGTCACAGTGAGCATTGGAGGAGTGTCTACCGTTGGGACCTGGAGCGACACTCCAGATGGCGGGTCCGGTCTCTATCATGGCAATGTCACTTTCAACGGCCGCACCGGTCCCGTTCAGATCACGCTCTCCCGTGGTGGCAAGACAATTGCCAGCACCTCAGGTACACCCATCTCCTCTGCTTGCAGTCTGGTGAACTGGAACGCCTGGGTTGGAAACGCCATGTCGTCCGAAACCACCGTCAGCATCCCATGGCTGCAAAAAGACAAGGTCTGCATTCGGGGAACAGGTGCAAACGATTTTGCGGAAATGTGCGCCTTCTCCTGTTCGTACGGCTACTGCCCTATCGGGGCCTGTGTTTGCCTCGCCATGGGCACTGAGAGGAAGAAGCCGCTATACATAGGCGTCGTCGCCTTCCCAGTGGCTGGCCGCAGTGCAGATTACTCGGGTCTGTGTTCCTTCAACTGCAATCTTGCCAAGATTGGGGGCAAGGGCTGCCCATCCGACATTTGCGGGATGGCGGAGGCACCTCTGGCCATCCCGACAGTGTCACCTTTCCTGCCCTTCACTTGTACAGGCGGTCAGGGGCCACCAGGATGGGAGGGTCTCTGTTCTTATGCGTGTAACTTTGGTTTCTGTCCTTCTAACATTTGTACCTGCACCTAAATCGGAGCGTTGAACGTACCGCCACTAAAAATCAGGGATACGGTAGGTAGTTCCCTGAACCCGAAGATTAACGACTGGGGCCTCTGTGACTTTGCCTGCCCCAGAGGCTATTGTCCCGAAGGGTCTTGCAACCAAAGGCCAGCATTAGGAGGGGGAGTAGCAGCGCCGATTGCTCCCGACATCTGGACTAACCCCAATCCCACTCCCTTGATTGGTTGCTCTCCTCCATGCAATCTCATATTGCCGCCATACACGCTTCCTACGCCCACCACCATCAGCTGCCACCCTCTCACGACCATATTCGTTGGTAGATGGGCCTCTAACTCGGTACCCGCTACCACCGTCACCACCATCACCTTCCCAGTCATCACTACTACACGAACCTCCGTGTTTAACATTAATATTACCCAAGCCGCTGTGAACAATGTTGTGTTTACTGTGACCCCTTCCATCTTCTGCATTGCGCCTATCACTGTTGGACCGCCACCAGGAGTGACAGTCCCCAGCTGGAGCTCATCTTTGATCACCTACTCAATTACATCCACCCCAATGCCCTCTACAATCCCATGGCCGCCCATTATATCCACCTTTAAGACCAAGGTTAGTTTCACAAGTACTAGCTTAGTGATGCCGACTTGTACGAGCGGTTGCGGCGATGAGTGTACACGGAACTGTAATGACTGTGATGTTAACTGTTCTTGTATGGACTGTTGCAAAAACTGCAATCACGATGATCATGGCAGCGACAGCGACGACGATGGCGACGACAACAACAACCACCACAACAACAACCATAACTGCATAGGCTGGTTCTGCCCTCCCAGCAGTGGACCTCCCCCAGGCCCGCCACCTCCTCCTGGCGGAGGCGCAGGCGGAGATAGTGATGATGACTCTTCATGTACCTCCCGAAGCGCCGTCGTGCATATAACAGTGCACTGCAGACTCTACTCCTCCTCCGGCAAGCTCACCCTTGAAACAACCTGTACGTCCACGGAGTCCTCCACTACCTCTGGGTGTAGCATCACGCCTATAAGAACAACAACTTACACGTCCTCCAATTGTCCCCGCCGAGCGAGCTATACGCCGGCGTGGTCTGAGTACATAGCCGCCGTCCCGACCCCTGGCGGGCCAGGGTGGAACGTATACACATGGGCCACGGGATCGTACATAACCAAGGCCCCAAGTACCTCAGCACCTACCCCTTCTCCTATACCAAATCCCAACGTGAAACCTTTGACACGAGGTCCGATCAATTGCTTTAACGAAAAGGACTTCCCAGGCCACGCGGACATCCAATCGGCGGATCAGGATAGGTTGTCGTCCGACTTCAGTAACCTCCGCAGGGATATGGGAGACGACGACACCATCGGCCCCGGAGATGCGCCGATACGATTTCGGGGGACGGATCGCAAGGGGGTGAATTACGACTTTCGGGTTGAGTGGGTAGCGGGTTGTGTGACTACTGTGGGGAGGCAGAGCTTCGGGTTCCCGCTGGGGTCGAAGTAGAGTCTGATAACGGCTTATTTACTAGTGAGGGAGAATTATATAAAGTGTAAGTGGCGCTCTCTGTTGCTTTGAGGACTGAAAGAACACTGACGGTTTAGGTAACAACGGTGGTGTGGGCGGCACATGCCAGGCCGGGTGCTTGCTGTATACCTTCGAGGGTGCGAGAGGTGGTGCTGGGGGGTCTTGTGCTGGATTTGATTGCCGACAGTGCGGGTCGGCGCTTAGCTCACCGCAGTGCCAGTCGTGCTGTCGGGGCTTCCGAATGGCGGTTACGGAGATGCCGTCTGTTCCCGGCAACCAGAGTCACTATGTGGCGGGAGAGAATGGTGGGATTGTCATTGATGATTTGTGATCGGGATTGATTTGGAATTGGATGAAAGGGTTATGCCTGGAAATATCGACTTCTAGGTTTCGTGATGAGAAAGTCGCTTCTGGATCATGGTTCGAGGTAGGAGAAGTACATAGATTTCCAACGTAAGTGGTTTGTTCCTCACATGGGAGATGAATTGCATACCTGGCCCTGGAACTGTCAAAATTGACCAACAGTGACCACAACCCTAGAATCTCTTTTGACGAGACTGGACGTGTTGTCTCATGTTCCATCGATGAGATTGTACAGAATTACGTTGGTACCCGATTATGTGCCCTATACGACCCAATGCTTTGTTGGTTTGCTCTTTACTCCAACTCAGGGGCTCAGGGGCTCAGGGGTTTGGGGAAGCTGGACAAGACAGCCTAGGTTACCAGGGTGACACTTTAGTGAGCCGCGGCATTGTTCCCGAGACTGTGGGGTAACCGGGGCTGACTGTGCCAGAGGGGACAAGGGGGCAATATCGTCACTGCTTGTGATTGTCAAAGACCCAACAAGACCCAATCAACTCCTTCCTCTAAACAACATGATACCGTCTTCCATGCATCTCCAGCTTCACTTTTTGAAGTCGATCTTCCATTCGGATCTCTATTTCCATCGCCGCTTGCACCGATGCAGCTGCCAGCGCAACTAGCCCCACTGACGGCGACGCCCAACCACCCGCCAAGCCACAAGATTGGCTAGCAGCACGTCAACATGCAGCAGTCGCGTTGGGCTGGCTCATGCCATCTCCATTTTCACATGTGGAGTTCGAGCACCTCATGAAACCGAATCCAAGAAACTGACGGCTCATCAAAAACACGCTTCACTTCATATCTTCGAATTGACCCAACTTCAGTCCGGCGAACCGGGGTATCCGTACCTGACCTGTTGCTTATCCAAAGAATGTATCCACTATCGACTCTATTCCCCTAGTCGTCTTTATGGGCCCTCACTCTCGCTTCACCGACACTTGACCACACACATTACATCATGTCGTCTACGGGCCGTCGCGCGACCCCGGACTTTGTCGACGACGACGACAGACTCCCGGCGTCCAGACAGGAGGCAATTGACCACATCCTCCAGATCCGGAGATGGCAGGAGGACTCTGGGTTTTTGACAAGCCGGGCCTTCCAGGGGATGCTGAAGACGTACGTTTAAGCTCTGTCGCTCCACTTGGGTGACATCGATCGATACTGACAACGGTCCAGTCTGAGCGAAAATTTGACCACCACCAGCTCACGGTTCATCTTTGAGTTACTCCAAAACGCAGATGATCTCGACTACGGTGGTGCTTCCCCACAAGTCCATTTCACTTACGATGCCGAGAGACGCCACCTTCTCGTAGAGTCCAACGAGATTGGCTTCAAGAAGAAGAATGTCCGGGCCATTTGCAGCGCTGCCGAGAGTTCCAAGAGCACCCAGAGAGGGTTTGGGACTGAGCGGAGGCTGATTGGAGAGAAGGGACTCGGCTTCAAATCCGTCTTCAAGGTTGCGTCAAGTGTCTGGATAAGGTCCGGTCACTACTCGTTTCGATTCGACCGTGATGGAGAGCTGGGGAGGATACGGCCAATATGGGACGACGATTTTCCCGCTGAAGAGTACGCCAACGGACTTACCACAGCCATCCTACTGAAGATCGCCAGTCCAGTTCATGACCGGCAGACTGGGACTTCAGACCCAATGGAACTCGTTTTACAGGGTCTAGAGTCACTGAAACCAGGCCACCTTCTCTTTCTTTCCAAGACCAAAGAAGTCAAGGTCGGCAAGGTTGTTGGTTCTGGTGCTTTGAGGAGTTTTATCCGGGGCTCGATGGCCACCGCTAAGCCGACAGCAGTCTTCAAAGCCGACCACATCCCACCGCAACGCAACACTTTGCTGCCCGTGTCATTATTCCACAATGGGGTGATCAACCAGCAAGTTGCTTATCGGCACCTGGTGACGGACCTGCCCGACATACCAGAACGTCCAGGCTGTTTGCAGTCTGAAACAACTCTAGTGTTTCCGTTGAAAATTCCGCTGGATGAGCCACCAGAATCCAACATGGTGTATGCGTTCCTACCGATTAGAGATTATGGCTTCAAGGTATGTCGCAGTTCTCAGACACAATGCCGGGTGTATGTTTGCTAATGATGGACAATAGTTTGCCATCCACGCCGACTTCCTTCTTGTACCAAGCAGAGAAAGCATTATTGATAATGTCTGGAACAGGGGGCTGGTCGAGGGGGTCTGTCGAGCTTTGGTTCATGCTCTTCCCGGCTTCCACAGATTCGGATACCACGAGCTCTTCTATCGCTGGCCTCTACTTCTGCCGCCCGGACCAACGCGCAACGACATCTTTGAACCGGTTCAAAGTCGCCTTCGCGACCTGTGCTCATTGAACCCCGTGCTTGAAGATTCCAAAGGCCGACTGGTCTGTGGCAATCAGCTGAAAATCGTGCCGACGAGGCTCAAGGACCAGGACGGCAAGAACATTCTGCCAGCTGCATATTCAACACAACATCTCATTTCTGATAGGTATCCCGCCAGGATTTACGCCAAACTCCAAGCGCTTGGTGTGCCGCTATTGTCGGCAGAAGAATTTCTCGCAGACTTGGCAACATTCATCACTAACTTTCCTGCCGAGTTTCGAGCAATGCCAGTCACATGGCATAATGCTCTTTGCAAAGCAATGCATTCCCTCTTAGAGGGCCATCGAGATGTGATCGAAACACTTGAAATTGTCCCAGTTCACGACAAGACCTGGGTCTCTTTCAAAGGACGCCGTTTATATCTACCATCAGATGTCGACCTGAAGCTGCCAGTGAGCATCAGCCCTTTGGGTATCGATGTCGACATTCGCCAAAATGCCGAACGGGCAAAGTTTTTCCAGGCGATGGGGGCTCAGATCGCCGATAAGATGGGCTTTTGCGATCTCCTGCTGGAAGAACATCAACACGATATCCCCACTCAACGATTCCTTGAAATGACTCTGCAGGACAGAATCGAGGATTTTGTGTTCTTGTACCGCGCAAACTGGAAGCCGAAAAACAACGATATTCCGGTGCTCTGGTGCGCAGCCAACGTGGATCCCAGCAAGATCTGGAGGCTGTCGTGGGTCTACCTACCCGACAAGGATCCGTACTCGGCGAGCTCCCTCGCCAAAGAGACCAGACTGACATTGCTCTTCCTCCACGATCATTACTTGAAGACTTTCTCTCAGCTGCCGGGTGGACTTTTGTGGCTTTCCGAGACCCTCAAAGCAAGAAGGTTTCTGCGTGTGGTGCAACCCGGACCGTTGGACTGGGGTGTAAATACGCATCGAATTCACAACGACTTCAAAGCGCTGCTCCAGCGTGACCCTATCAAAGGCCTGGAGCTACTGCAGCATCACTGGGAGTTTTACAAGTCTTGGTTTGTCCCGACAACGCAGAATGGCTACGAGTGGACGTTTTCGGAAGAAGACATCAAGTCGATTCATACATTTTCTTCCACCCAGTCGGAGCTGACGAACGATCTTTCCGTTTTGGAATTTCCCTGTCATGGCGGGAGCGTGGCAAGACTGATGGACACGGCACTTCCAAGACAGAGTTTGCTTGTGTTGGCTGATCAGAGGCTGTCGTATCATTGCAGTGAGGACCACAGTCTGTTTTGCTGGATATGCGACATCATCAAGTCGATGCTTGCACGCCCAGGGCCGCGGCCGGTAAGGTCTGATCGTCTGCTGAGGGTTAATGACCCCGAGGACAGGTCGTGGGACTTTCTCAGACACTTCGGGGTTCATGTTGAGCCGGAACCGAAGGTGTTTTTGGATTATCTGCTTCAGCTCTCTGGTCGGGCAACGACGCAGAAGGATATGGAGCAGCTTTACGAGCAGCTGGAGAGCTCCATTCTGAAATATGGGCATAAGGATAGGGATATGAAAGATATCAGGTAAGAGTCTGACCGTCGGTGTTTCTGCGAACAAAGCTATAAGAGAACGGCTTGCTAAAAGTGTGCAGATCCGCCTTGGATGGCAAGAATTACATTTACCTGCCCAAACGAGCCGGCCAGAACGCAGGATGGTGGGCACCAGCATCGCTATGTGTCTGGGACGGACCGCCATGTTTGCGATACATCCAGCGTATCAAGACTTTCTACCCCCACCGGGACAACCTCTTT
The DNA here is from genome assembly GCA_033296885.1 of Triangularia verruculosa. Taxonomy (NCBI): domain Eukaryota; kingdom Fungi; phylum Ascomycota; class Sordariomycetes; order Sordariales; family Podosporaceae; genus Triangularia; species Triangularia verruculosa. The sequence goes on from MU863888.1 coordinate 372,640, forward strand.
CGCAATCTGCTCGAGATCGGAAACGCCAACCTAGCCAGTCTGTTTCTGGAGGTCAGCCACCTCGATGCATCCGATACTGAACACATCAAGGCACTTCTGATCCAAATCTCGCAACAACTCCAGGTATCGAGTCATGATTTAGACCGGCCCGACTTTCAGAGTTGCCCCATGTTTCCCGTCAGACTGACAGGTAGGAAGTCAATGACGGTGGTACTTCGGTCTGCAGAAGATGAGTGGGTAATCCCTGAAGAACGGCTTCACGCCGAGGCTTTCTCTGGTGTTGTACCATTGTCTATTCTGGATGCTGGGTTCTTTCAGTCAGACGGGATGGATTCTCTTGTGAGGGAGCTCGGACTTGGAGAACGCTTCGTGTCTAGGAGGATGTGTGGACAAGAGATAGAGAAAGGCGATGCGGTTCAACATGTGGCCTTTGAGAATGTGCTGAGGGGGAAGGCACTTTATCTTGCTGAGTAAGTCTGGCAACACACTGCCTTCATTTTAACGCGGGCCTACTAACTTTGTATCCAGGCTCATCCCAAACACCATTTCAGGGCTGTCCTTCCGCCGCAAGAAGACGCAGCTCGTCCACGCCCAAGTGTTCTCCTGCACAAGCATCAACATCAAGCTCAAAGTAAAAGTGAAGGGCAAGGAGGTTAAAGGCGTGCCAATCAAGACCCGTGTGGCGAAGGAAGTCATTGAGGATAGGCTCTGGTTTTACATCATCGATACACGGAAGTCTCTGCCCATTCACTGGCTCTCTGACCTGCTGGTTGAGTTTTGCGGGATCAAGAACAATCAGGATGTTCAGCTTCTGATGCAGATCCTGAACTCAAATGATGATGAAATTATCCAGGATGAGCTTGAGTATCGGCGGGAGAGGATGGCGGTGGTCAGACGGCCAGCAGAAGGTATGTTGAGCCATTTGCAAGATAGCGATAGCCATAACGATGCTAACACGGCATACCAGAGCTTGATGATACAGGCTCTTCAGAGTCAGAATCCGAGACGGAGCCCGAACCAGTACCACAGCCGGAGGCCGAGCCGGAACCGCAGCCAGAAGTACAACCACAGCCGGAAGCCGAGTCAGAGCCTGAGGCGGAGCCGGAGCCAGAGGAGGATCAATCATCACTTCACCCACAGCGGTTATCTATTGTTCTCAGGCACTCTCGCTCGGTGGACACTGGCTTTGAGGAAGCAAAGCGAGCAAGGGAGCCATGGAAGTTCCTACAAGTGCCAGAACATGAAGCCGCAAGACCTGCAACAACATCTAAACGGAGCGAGCACGAGGATTTCATTGCCATGTGCTATGGCCGTGCTCACTTGGACAGCCCTGACGTGTTCGCACATTTTGCCCTTGACCTCCTTTACCGAGCAGGGTATCGCAAGAGCTCGCCCTTTTGCACGTGGATGCCTAACGAAATCCACGAGAGAGACGTACAATCTACGAAGAGGAATTCGATATGCTCCTGGAGTGCGGTTAACCAAGGCTTCCACGCCGGCCCGCCGTTGGGACTGTCGGCTACATTCAAAGGACCCACAAGCACCACGACGCCCCCCGTTCTTACCCTCAAAGGTGTCTACATTGACACGATCCACGACTGTTTTGATATTGGGTTAGTCCCGGGGAGCAAGACCCTGGACTTTGCCACCATCATCCACCGCCTCAGGCAATTTCTTGCGCCATTACACCCAGAACCGAGATCTGACGAGGATACTAAGGAGCAGTGGAGGCAAGATCTGTACCTACTGGAGCTATTAACAGGTGATTCTGAAGCCCCCGTCGGCTCACAAGCCCCAACGCCACTGAGCCGGTTTATCGACAGCCACAAACAGACAAACGACATCACACCCCCTCGAACCCCATCTGATCCATCTCAGCGCTGGTTCTCGACGTTTGCGCAAGATGTTCTCACCCTCCACCCCGACGACGACAGGCGTATTCTCGCTCCAGAAGTCCAAATCAACCTCGACAAGGTCAAAGCCACCGCTCTAGCCTTCCTCTCACGCTTCCCAGACCCAACAGTGTGTATCACCGTGTCTCCGGAAAGTAACACGTTTTTTGCTGGTATCGTCCCGGGGGCAGCCAAGCCCGGAGACAGGGTCTTTGTGCCTCACGGCTCAAAGGTACCGTTTGTGGTGAGAAAGAAGAGTGGCGGACGCCCGAGACAGGTTAGTTCGGTTTCTCAGGCAAGCGTGCCGCAAGTAAGTGTCACGAGTCCCAGTGCGAAGCCGCCTGCGATTGCAAAGATTGTCAGGAGGGCGAGTATGAGGACTAGTTTTGCGCTGAAGTGGAAGGGGAAGGCGCTGGGTGGGGGGTTGGGGAGGAAGAAGAGCAAGGGTGGGGATATGGATCAGGGGACAATGACGGAGTTGACCGGGGGGTTGGATAGTGGGGTGGGAAGTATGGAGGATGTTGGGGAGACAGCGGATAGGGGGCCCGGGGAGAAGGAGAGGAGTAGGAGCTCGTTTAGTTTCAGGAGGCAGGAGAGTTGGGATTGGGAGGGCAAGCTTGGTGGTGGAGGTGGTGGGGGTAGTGTTAGTGCGGGAGTGGGTGCGGGTGGACTGGGAGTTATGGAGGAAGAGGCCGGCGAGGTTGGGCCGGAGGAGCCGGTTAAGCTGGTGCTGCCGGTGGAGGGGGAGGATGATAGGTATGAGTTGATTGGGGAGGGTTATGTCCAGGGACTGATGTATTATGAGAGCTCGAGGGTGAGGACCGGGGGAGAAGGGAGGGAGGGGGTTGTTTGTTTGGTTTAAACGGGGGGTGGCTGTTTGGTTTTGAAATGATTGGATGACTTGAGTTTGTTTGGTATATATAGTGATGAAGACATGACTTGCGTATATAGAAATGAAACCTTTTCTTGTGAGTGGCCACGGTAGTAGTCCATATATGATGTTATGGCTTATGGCGATCAGATCCATTTCCACAATGAGTTCACCAATTTGGGGCGGCTTAACAATGGAGAAAGTCGATACCATTCCATGAAAATCAAAATCCATGAGACCGAAAGGTTGTAGGGCTAAGCTGAAGGATGATACTTTGGGTCGCTTTGGGCTTCATACGAGTTGTCCTGATTGCAAGGAGGTCATATCACGGCATCAAAAGTAGGGTGAAAAGTGGTTGTATCGTTTAAGTACCTCAAAAAGGCTTCATCTCTCCCGGAGCTAGGTACCTCATGAATAACATGATTCCTAGTGGAGCCACACCGCGAATATCAGTTTCGACTATCGCCTCCAACCTTGCCCGGTGAAATGATAAAAGCTTTAAGCTTATTAGATGACTTCCCAGCATCTCCCAAGACGTATTGCCAATTTTGTATCGCATTTAGACATCCGACCAACAAATTCCACCCATAATTACCCCAAGCTGATAAAAGTTACCTAGCTCTCCCAAGGCCGGGTTTGATCATGCTGAGTGCCTAGGTACGTTAGAGGGTAAAGAGCCCCTTCTTGACAATGTGCACATCAATGTTCCCGTTCCCCCACGCGAATTCATCCCCCTGCACCGTGTTATCTGCCCTCCAACAGGCATCCATGATCATACCGCCCGCACGAGCGACATGTTCACTTGTAATCAAAAAACGCGTCAGTTTCATGTGTGTGTGTGTGTGTGTGTGTGTGATTCGGTGGGTAAGGTAAGGTAAGGTAAGGTAAGGTAGTCAAAACTGGAAATGAGAAAAAGAAAAAGCAAAAAGAGAAACTCTCACCAGCTCGAGGAGTGAGTCGCCCTCCCAGCTCCAACACCCCAGATTTCGGCATCCCCAAAGGTGGCGAACCGACTTTTGATGGTCACGACGCAGGGGGTGCTTCCGCGCCCGGCAAGATGGTTGATGCACTCGACCGCGTGAGGGGCCGGGACCTCGCCGCCGGGGATGTTGTTGCACCTGGGCGCCCGCTTGGCCAGGGCGTCGCCATCGGTCGCGTTGAGGACGGTTCGCTCGAATGCCTCGATTGCTTCGGCCGGGGAGAGGTGTGGCCTGTTGGCGATGATGTCGTCGACCCATTGGGCGAACGAGAAACGCTCGGTGGGTTGCTGGGCTAGTTCGGACGCAGAGCTGGGCGCGCTGGTTGTGGCAGGGACGGCGACAGCACCGATGACGGGAGTCATGGCCAGGAGGGCAAGGGTGGGGAGAGTGAAGTTGACCATGGTGTCGGTGGTGTCGGTGGTTTGCTGGGTGGTGTGCTGGGTGGTGATGAGACGGGTCTTGAAAGTGAAGGTGTGTGAGCTCTGAGAAAGGATGGTAGAAACCTAACGCTCTCGACATTATATAGACTTCCTAACCCTGTCTCTTGTATACTCCGACGGAATCACAAGACAAAAGCCAAGATCGAGGCCAAGACGCAGGCTTGGTGTCTAGAATCGACGATGTAACTGCGGGTATCGAAGTCGCCAACACCATTCGCAGCCCTACGTGGTGAGGTGGATGCTGTAGTCTCCACATCCAGGGGCAGAAAACTGTTGCCTGAAGACACCTCAGTGAAAAAATCGAACGCATTGATGGTCATGGACCTGCCGGGCACCACTGCTATAAACTCCTACGGGGTTTTTGTCACCCGGCGTGCTCACCTCGCTATGACAATTTCGTCCCATCTACGGAGCAGAGAAATCGCGGTGTGGCCATGGGACAAGTGGCAAGGTACAGCTGGGATATTGAGACGACAAACCATCGTGTTGATAGACCTTGAAACATCACGCCAGAAGCGTTTGGATATGCCCGCAAGGCCTTGATGTCTCGAAAATCGTCCGATGTGCACCTCAGCCAATCGCGTAGCCCTTATCCTGCAGTCCAGGCACCAGTCCAAAAGTGCAAGCATCCAGTTGGGACAATATTATCACTCACCAAGGTGGACCTCAACTTCCGTGTCACAAGAGCTCTCCCATCACGTCATCATTAACCTAAAGGGGCCATCATCAACTATGCTATAAAGAGAAAACACAACATGGCCTGAGAAAATCGCTGTAATGGATACATGTTGTCGTATTGCAAGAACTACAATGGGAGTTTAACGGCACCAATGGCAACAGAAACTAACCAAGAGCTGAAGCCACCCCCTTAGTAACTTCTCATCCTCTTTGACAGCATTGTTGTTGAAAGAGTGTTCCGACCTTGTATCCTCATCATTCTCCGGGCTGGAGGTCCTACGAACGATCTTGACTGCGTAGTCCATCAACATGATCTGATCGCCATCTCGAAAGGCCACCGTAGCTGGAGCTGCATCTTGATGCTCAGCAATGGACATGATCTCTAGGGATTCGTTTTCCGTGTTTCGCTGTCCAGGTTCAATCTTGGCCACCCTCTCCAATGACGGTTGCGGAGATCTTGGGTCTGAGCCGGTGATGGAACGGTAGGAATCCGGGCTGATGATGCGAATTTTTAGCTGCTTCATTGGGCGGATTTCCCATTCGTAATCGCCGTTGTCTTCTCCGAGAGCTTGCTCGATCAGGCCGCCTGGTCCAACTTCCAGATCGCCCCTTTTTATTACCAAATATGGCAGCCGAATTTTAGCACAGTCACCGAGAAGACCCACAAATCTGTCTATAGGCCTGATAGATACTGTCGCGTACTATTTGTGGCATCGGAGGTAGATACCTATATTAGCACGGGGTCAAGATATTGAGAAGAGCGGTGTCCAGATACTTACAGGGCCGATACCATAGTCACGCAAGGTCAGTTTTCTGTACGTTTCCAACGTGCGACCCTCGAATATGATTTCGAAAAAACCCAGAGATACATGCATGTTCGATCTGATTTCATCTTCCAGCTCCGAGATGGTAGTTCGCCGATAAACGCTCAGGGTTATGGTCCCGGTAGCTGGAATCTCCGCATATATTTCCATTGTCTTTTCAAGCCCAGCAAAGACGTTGATTTTGATTGAGGGTGGGCTGTTGGGGATAGAGAGTTGTGCTTGAAGGGAGTGCCTGCATGTAGTTGTCAATTTCAGTCAATGTTACGTATGTTTCCAGCGTCTCCCCAAAGATATTAAGTAAGGTAAGTATTAACTCATATCGGGTGCCATAACTGCTTACCCTGTACCAGGACTTAGAGCCACGAACTGCCGAACCAGCCGCGAATGCTTGTCCTTCATCATCTTCCGAACTTCAACGCCGTCAACCCATACTTGGCCTTTCACTTGACCAGATATGACAAAATAGTCCTGACCAAGATCGCCTGAGGAGCAAGGGGATGCAACATTGACTCCGTCGGCTTCTATCTCAATTTTGAATCCAGCATGCGATTTCGACGGTGCTAAGAAAGCCATGGAAATTGCAAAAGCATCCATAGCTGGCGAAACGCATTCAATTTGTTAACTAACGGCGCTTTGATGTAATTCTCGTCACTCGAACATCTACTCACATTCCATTGCCAAGAGATAAGTTTCGCCATCCTTGGACAAATTCTCCCTGAAAAGAAAACAGGGCCCGGAATGTGGAACCTCGAAGAAGATGTATTGTAGCTCGGGATCTTCATGATCGGGCACAGACTGCGACTGGTGAAAAGTGAGCGAGAAGACGTCACTTAATCCGAGTGAAGAGACTAAGTCGTTGGATGACATTCTCACGGGAACAGCATTGTATTATTGCCAAGTCTTGAATGGGACAAAAGGTAAAGATGGAGCCTGGAAGGGTTCCCAAGGATTTTATTATCAAGTCGGGCACGCGCCTGTGTAAGGTAGGTAACTTTGCCGTCCGTGACAAAAATTGGGGTCAGCAGCTCAGAGAACCTGATCGATGCCCAATAAGCCATCCAGTAATTGACTGGCCAACGTTTCTCTCTTGGCAGGTCCTGTGTCAAACTCCTATAGGGCGCCGATACCAGCCACCCAAAGTTACCTAGGTACCTTATGCTGTGCAGCTTTTTCCGGCGCTTCAGTACACGAAGTCCGTAATAAACCATCGCGATTATCAACCAACTTGAATTTGCCGAACCATGAATTGCACGATCCAGGCGGCTTGCCCGGCCTGCGATGACAGTCCCCTTTCCACAACGGGAAACATCACCGGGATTTTGACATTTACTCTGGGTCTGATTGCATCCTGCGTGGCTTTTTTTTTCATAACCCGAAACGCCAACACCGAGATCCAAAGCCTCCTTGACATCGTCAACGAGACAGAAAACCATATCATTCAGATGGCAAAGCACATCGGCCGCCTGGACCTACGGCACAGTCCAGATTTTGTCGAGATGCGAAATCTCCTGATAGATTCCCTCCGGAGATTTAAGGAGGCCCAAAGGGAGACAAGGACACATTTGAAATCGTTCGAAAAGTCCGGTTCTCCGTGGACCTACATCAGGTGGTGGTACATGGAGAAAGAGACGGCTGCTCAGATAGCGAGGCTTCAGGGCTATAACCAACGCATCACTGCTATTCAGTTAACTTTTCTTTTGCGGTTAGTATGCCCCATCATGATACTGAATTGCCATTTGATAAACAAGGAATAACTTACCTACCTTCATTTCAGCACCACGGACAACCAAAGCAATGAGATTCTGAAGAATATTATACCAGTAAGGGAAGATCTGGAAAATAAAGGTTAAAAATAAAAGATCATCTGGCAGCACCTGATAATCAGTCATTACACTTGTAGATGGGCTTCACCCAACCACATGAATCAAGCAGAACAAGAACTCAATATTAAAGCAATGCCAAATCTGACGGCCGAAATCCGTGCGCCTCAATATGGAAAATAATCATCGAGTGTTTTGATCAACGTTTAATTTTACCTTCTCATTTCTATCGCTACAGTCACCACAACGACTTGAGTTCTCTCCTCAGGCCTGTCAACCCGAGACTCTGAGTCGACTGTCGGTAATTTCAACACCCCTAACGTTAATGGTCTAAGATAACGCCAGTATCCGGCCTTTAATGAACTAGAATAGAGTCAACCGTCTCAGCTTATAAAAGCTCAGACCGAGCGGTTATCTGAGCTCCTAAAAGCTGGGATAGAGTCATCATCCGAGCTCGTAAAAGCTGGGTTCCATATTTACCCCCACAGCTTGGGGTATGTGCTTATGATGAGGTTCATGCAGGTGAAGCGGGCGCCAGCGATCTGGTGATGCGAGGGAGTCAACACACCACAAGCTGACTCCCGTTCGTTCCCACCAACGTCAAAGTCCCGTCTGCGTCACCGACAACACCCATCTTTCAATCTTTATGGCCCCGTCAGATCGGAAGGGATTAGCCCTCTGCCAGGCTGAATCAGGCAGGTGGGAATACGGCAGGATGCACGATGCCACCCCATCGCCCCGCGAACACCCGTGAGGGGAACCGATCTGCCAGAGATCCGTCGCCAGCCACTACATGGTACCATATATAGCAGTTGCCAACAGATCTCCTCTTCCCTGAAAACTACCTCCTCACTGACGAACCAGTACGCCCAAAGCGATGCAGCTCCTTAAGGGCCTCACGGCGACCCTCTATTTCTCCCGTTACGTCCACGGCGTCCTTATTCCGGTCCCTGACACCCCCTACCTCGTCAAATGGACGTCCTCAGAGCTCGTCAACGATGGAGTGCCCGACCCATTCAACCCATCCCACACCCGCCGAATCATGATTTCGCGCTACACCCCGGTCCGAAAACGAGATTGTCTAGAAACCTGCAGACTCCCCTACATGAATGAATTCATCGCATCGGCAGAAGACGACATCTTGCAGGCCTACGTTGGCGATGCAGTCTGGCCACGAGGCATACTTTCCTCACTCGAGGTAGAGATGTGCTGCAAGGAACGACGGGGCAGTGGTGGCCGTCATCCCGGCGAACTGCCACTCCTCCTCTTTGGCACGGGCCTCAACACGACGCGGTTGTGGTACTCGAGCATGGCGCAGAATCTCGCCGGAATGGGATTTGAAGTCATCGTCATGGACCACCCCTACGAAACGGACGTGGTGCAATTTCCCGATGGCACCGTCATCTACGGCGGGCGGGTGCCTGCTGACGTCAATGCTGTCGAGGAGTTGACGTTTGCTTTGGAAGTTCGAGCGAAAGATGCCTCGTTGGTGCTTGACCGTCTCAGAGTTCCAAAGTCAGCCAAGGTTGGTTTCGTGGGAAGCTCCTTCGGCGGCCCTGCTGCGGCCACGGCGATGCTGCGAGACTCGAGAATCGCCGCGGGTGTCAACTTTGACGGCGCGATGTTTGGTGCTGGGATTGAGGCTGGTGCCGCCAGGCCGTTTCTACTGTTTGGAGCGGCTGGACACAACACATCAAGTGAGGACACGTGGGGACGGTTTTGGAATGCTACCGCGGCCAGGCGACCTGTCCCGTGGATGAAGGAGTTGAGCGTGCTGAATTCGAGCCATGGGACGTACACAGATTACCCTATAATTGGCGAGATCACTGGTCTCAATGAAAGCAAGGAGTTGAGTGGCCTGGGGTTTGGGCCGGTCAGTGGTGTTTGGGTCATGGAGATGATGCGGGAGTATCTGTCGGACTTTTTCCGCTTTACGCTGAAGGGAGCTGGAGAGGGATTGCTCGCTGGGCCTAGTGACAAATATCCCGAGGTGAAATTCCTCCGGTCGCAAGGGACGAGGCCAAGGTTCTAAAAAGGAAAGATTGGTGAAATATACTATCCCTCAATACCTTACTGTCTTAGGTACCCATGATACCAAACACTGAGAATCAGGTGTCGATTCATCGCTGTGGGCCATGTTTTTACTCTTCAGCCGGTAACGATGGAATTGGAAGTGAAACGAAGGTCAAATGGCTTAGAAGTAGGTGTAGAGCGCCAGTCGTATTCGACTCTGATTGCCCAGCCGAGACGAGAAGCATCAGTGCTAAGCCAAGTTCATTCTGGTTCCTTCAATTAGCGAAGGCATCCCTAGGCACCCTTTCGCTATCTTATCTCCTGCAAGTCTGCAAGGCTGACTGTATCTCTGATCGAGAGACCGTCCATGAACCTCCAACACCGGCGGGAATTTTGTCTAGTCACACCAATCACTTTCAATGCTACCTAGGGATGCCCGCTAAAGCAATGCTGTCTGCCAGCTCCGGTACACCGGAGCATACATGTGCTGCTGAGTGCCGAGGTTAATCCGTATTGGGTGGCATCCAGTTGAACTGGCTGCTGCTACCTCTGCGCATGTGCACCAAGATGGACCTGCGTGAACGACACAGCTGCTGAAACAGGTGTCCGGAACCTGTATTTAGCGAGGCCAAAGAAGATGCGTTTGCAGATGATGACCTGGAGCATGCTGGCTCGACAATACAAGATCTTGATGAGTCGGTGGCGGTGGAGGCATTGGTGAGGTGGGGCTTTGGTGCATCTCTCGTTCCCATAAGAATATGCAGCTAGGTGAATGCGAGGCCTGTCGGGTGAGGAGAATTCGGAGCCCTGCGAGGGGGGTTGGGCTTGAGCTTGGGGTGATACTTGACTCCAACAGCCCCAGGCAAACGTCCTGGAAGCTGCTCGGTGATCGCGAGCCAAGACAGTCCTTTCTCCTTCAGCTGGCGGGTCTTACATCATCCTCTGGCGTCACGGTACATGTATATTTCGCCCTTTTTGCCGTTGGCTTTGGGTTTGCTCTGGTGTCCTTGTCCGCGGCGCACTTTGACTTGGAGAAACAGGAAGAAGTATACTAGGCGTTCAGAGCTAAAAGATTGCTGACAAGCTCATGGAGGGGAAGATGGGTCCAGATGCCAAGCGATTTGGGAACTTTGCTGGAACTTTGCTGTGTTCTTAGCAGCGGTCGTTCTGCGTTGAGGCTCTTCGGGCTGGCTTGGGGTTCCGCAAGATAGGTAGCTTAGGTAACTGCGTGACTTCGCCCTATTTCTTTGTTCTTAAAAGCACATGCGGATTGGTGCAAAAACGCTTACAACCCACGTCCCCGCAACGGGGATACGATGTGGTAGCACTATTACTGTGAGTTCGAGCGAAAAGGATTTTGATGCGACGTTGCGATAGCTTCAATTGGGCACAACGCCCAGTGGTACGTAACAGCACACATGAGAATTGCGCCGTCTTACTATTTGGATTCTATCTAGGAGAGATGGCTATCGTGATGAATGGTCGAGATGCTAGGCAGACATGAGGGGAGAGATGCTGGGGAGAGATCAAGATGAGGGGAGAGAGACTGGGCAGAGATGAAGAGGAGGGGGAGAGAGACTGGGCAGAGATGAAGAGGAGAGCGAGACGGGTCATGAAGAGAAGAGGGAGACGGGTATAAAGGGAGACAAATATCGCACCGTCAAGTCTCTTAGTCCATCCCTCACTCTCCATCATCTCCAGAGCACCTAGCAATTCATCTCAGAGCACCTCAGCGACCAAAACCCCCAACGCCACCATGAAGTTCTTCTCCCTCCTCGCGGCCGCCCTCCTCCCCACGGGCCTCCTCGCCGCCCCCGTTGCTGACGACAACCTCATCGCCATTGAGACCGAGGCTCACGCCGCCGCCGAGGCTCGCGCCATCGTCAAGACTCGCGATGCCGCTGACGTCTCGCTCAACGAACCCGCCTTCAGCCTCGGCAAGCGCGAGATCCAGGTCTGCGAGATCGTGGGCAGTTCCAGCAGCGTCAACTGCCGCGCCGGACCCAACACCAGCTCCAGCATAGTGAGGAAACTCTCGAAGGGGAATACGTACGCCTTTAGCTGCGTCACGTCGGGCGAGTGCGTCGTCATTGGCGGGGCCACCAACTGGTAAGTTTTACCTATCCCGGCGATGTTCATTACCTAGGTGCCTTAGGTGACCTACCTACTGAACCGCGACTGGACTTGGTGGTGCTGACCTTCTTCACTCGTCTCTCAGCGGCTGGGACTACTCGTACTCACTTGCCTGCTACGTCAACGGCCACTACACCGACGGTAAATGCACCCAGGGTATGTTTGATTCCGTCATGTTCCTTTCCAGCTAGGAATGGTGTACTCTTTCAGACTGGCTAACACAGTTCCCAGCCCGGCTCGGCTGGTGCTAGACCCCTGGCGCTCAAACACAAATCCGCTAGTCCGGTATGATCCAACGACAACGAGAAGCATACCTTACCTATCCGGGCCGGCCGACCAAGGGCATGGGTCTGATGGGCGACAATGTGGCTTCACTAGAAATCGTGGTATAAGTTTGGGAGAGGTAAACCTTATTATTCAATATAATACAATCAGCTTTCCCGCTTCTTCCGTACTATGACCATCTTGCAATCAGAACCGCTCGCGTAAACTACAAGTCTGTTTCGGGGGATTTCCAAGCAATCTTAATATAGTTCCCGCCCCCGCATTGCTCTATTTAGAGGTAGGCATACAAACAAGCCGCCATTACCATCGACGCGTAAACTCCGTACCTTTATAGTCTTTAAAGCTTTCCTCTTCTTTTTTACCTTACTTGAGGTGTTTTGTTCGTTACCTATGTGGACACCCAGCTAGCTGCCTGCCTAAGCATCCCTGCGAAACGCATACTTCCAAAGCCCTCTAAGAGGCTCCGGAAGACCAGACTGTTCCTCCCACAACTCATCTCCCCTCACCGACCGCTCAACCTTTTCCTTCAACTGATCCTCAAACGCCTGCGACCTTTCCTCCATCCAAGATGGGTCCTCAGTCGAGTAAGTGTGTTTGCTCGGTTTGGTTAAGTTGGCGCAAAACCTACCCAAAACCGTGTCGGAAGAGGAGTTCCGCTGACCCCAGAGTCGAAGGGGTGTGATGATACGATCGTATGCTTTTACAATGGCGTGGTCCTGCTCCGCCGTCATATCAACCCGGTCATCCGGCGCGCCCCACTCGCTCACATCCGCCATCACCACGCGGAGCGTCAGCCCGGGCAGGGTGAGCTTGTCCTTGGCCCAGTCGACGGTGGCGAGCCAGTCCTTCTGTGCGGGCGAGTCGTCCTGAGGCCAGACTTCCCAGTTGTACGGTGGGAAGACTACTTCGAGAGAGCGGAGCATGCCGAGGCAACCCTGGGGGACGACGTCGCGGAGAAACTCGCTCACTGCGAAGCGATCAAAGGGGTACTGGCGAGGCGACAGCTCCTCGTGGTTTGGCACGTCGGATGGGGAGGAGGAGTCGTAGTCGTGCACGACGAAGCGGTTCTGTGAGAAGAAAACCACCTGGGCGTCGAGGTAGAGGGTGCGGCAGATGAGAAACAAGTCGGTTGGGGCCGCCCAACACCGGCAAGAATCCGAAGCAGCGGAATGCTGAAGACGGCAGAAGCAACCAATGTTCCAGCATTCGACGAACTGGCATCCATTGTGTACTTCAGGAGGGCACGATGTGCCGTGCTCGCAGCCGACGCGGCACAAGGTATATTTCCTAGACGTTCGACCTTGCCTGCTCCATGTGACCTCGTTCCATGGGGTAATAAGGTCAGTATACTCGAGGATACGGAGACGAAGCTCTTGTGGAAGATTGAGCAAGTGACTGGCTAATGGCGCCGTCGAAGAGGACAGGCACGGCTTAGTGACCGCATCGGGTGCCGTCTGGGTGATCCCACGAGCGTGTTTGACTGCGGCATCGGCAATCTGTTGAAGCTGGCTGTTCGTCTTCCGACAGAGTCGAACGTGGCAGTTGGCCAGTGGCGACAGGAGTTTTAGGGGTGCCACTGCCAGTTGAGCTGCCTCGATATCGTCTTCCTGAACGTCACAAACGAGCTTTATTTCCAGAGCTCGGGGGTTGATGTGAGACGACATGTAGGTGGCCGCTTCCGTCCACTCGGCAAGCATATCCTTCGTAGATGAGACCAAAAGTGTGGCCGGGGCTTGATGCAGGCCGCCATGGGCGTGGGAGCAGTAGGTTTCGCCATCGTAAGGGTATACACGTAGTGAATGGCAGCAGTATGAGTGATTGCCGTCTTCGGGATGATGGCACGAAGCCTCATTCAGAATGACCCTGAGTGAGGTTAAAGACGCCAAGGACCGGGATGTAAGAGCTCTCAAAGGCGCCAGGGAGTGAGGGCTCGTATAGCGGATGACGAATCTGTTCCTTGAGTACAGCAAAGTAGATGCTTCCTGATAGATGATTTTGCAGGAAATCAATAGGCCAAAGAATTCTGTTTTCTGGCCGTTTAACCTGAAAAAGTGTGGCTGATAGTCTGCCAGACCGACCCACTCATAGATCTGACAGCGTATGTCAGGCGACAGTCGCAACAACGGGGAAGTGCGCTCCATGCTGTGGTGATACTGCTGTTCGTCGGTACGCGAAAGCGGTCCGGTGTAGGCTCAGGTAAAGGACGGTCAAAATATGAAGAAAGGGAGGTGTTGGGAAGAAAATAGCTGGCAGGCGGCAGAGAGTTGTCGTTGGTTTTGGGTTACCAGGGGTCTACAGTTGAGCCACTTATAGGCGTGCGAAAGGTGGGGCAAGCAGAGGTAAGCTAGTGCTGTGGTTTGAAAACGAAACGTCAAAAGGCCCGTGCTGGCTTTTTTTATCTTGCTGCATACATTTAAGCCATTTTGGTGCCATTTTAGTGTAATTTTGGCGGAATTTTGGCGGAATTTTGGCGGTTTTCCGTGTCGTACATTATATAACGGTACTCGAGCTATTCTTCGTCGAACGACTTACTTCTTAATTGAAGATATCTACTCTTAAAATAACTCAATTTAAAATCTAAAAAGATATTTAAAATCGTCGTCTTTTAAGCTTTATTTTAGTCGTTTTTAATATTAATTTAAGTAATATTTAAGAGGTAGTCTTCTTTTTTTATATCGTCATTCTAGAAGAGAGATAAAAAAGCCAGCACGCGCCTTTTAACGTTTCGTTTTCAAAGCACAGTGACCTCATCACTATTCATTCAACACATCATCTTCTTTGTCAATTCCTATTTCATCATCATTCTCGCTAGCCGAGAATCGCCAATCTTCGTCAGCAAGTTCTTTTCATTATCCTTTTCCGCTCCCCTCGCTAGACGAGAAGCTATCATCCTTAGTTTCTAAACACTATCTTTTCCATCAACAACCCCACCCCCCCTTTCTTCAATATGGACTTCTCCATGACCAAGCACGATGACGATAACAACGCCACCTGGACCAAGATCGTCGTCTCCAAGACTGACTACCGCAACATCATGTGGACCGACCTCCTCAAGATTGCCGAAGACAACTGGAAGTGGGTCCAGACCCAACCTTTCCCCAACACCGCCCAGGGGTCCTGCCTCGTCGCCGCCCTCTTCCTCCCCTCCATCAGTGGCGGCGTCATCTTCTTGTCTACCATCCCCCGCGGGAGCAAGCACACGGAGATGATGAACGGCGACCGCGCCGCCCCCGCCTGGTTCGGGGCCACCACGGGGGGCACCGGCCACAACACCGGCCTGAAGCTCCACGCCGAGGATGGCGCCGAGTTCCTCTTCGAGACATCACGGCACGCCAGGGGCATCGTCAGGAACAGCCAGTACATCACCCCGGATCGCAACAATGAGCACAGCCGCATGCAGCTGGCCGTCTGGGGTCGCCATAGGAACTCGCCCCTCCAAGGCGAGAGCATCGCGCTGTGCACGGTTGGCGAGAAGCAGCCCAAGTGCCCGGCTGTGGCGCGAACGCTGAATATTGCTTACTGCGAACAGTATAAGGTTAGGTTTGAGGAGGAGAACAGATAAACAGCTGATTATCCTCCTACGTTTGGAGTAGTAATGGCTGGCACCATACAAGTTGGTTAGCTAGACTAGCTTCTTGGATACTCTTAAATATATATCTTCATATCACGGGCGCTCTTAGGCCCTCTCCCATCTTTCTCTGAACTTTCGTACAACACTGCATTTCTACATAAGACCTAAACGAATTTAATTATATAAAAGCCTAGTTATTACTTTAAAGCGAAAGTTAAGACTAATAAAAGACAAAGTACTTAGGTAGGTGAAAGCGAAGGATGATGAATAAAGCTCCTTTAGCCCCGTAGCTTGATAACAGGCGAGCGATACAGCATTGAATAGTTACCTACCTACTCCCGGTAGACAGTATACCTTATCTCGGTATCATCACCAAGAATAGGCGTCCACGTCAAGTTCAAAAACTGTGCCACTCGCCTTAGCAGTCGCCACCACAGCTGCCCTGACATCATCACAGAGCCCCCCAGGTCCAGAAACAACGACGCCGATTTTGCTGTAGCCAAGCTCAGCTTCCTGCTCCAGCAATCCGGTAATATCCAATCTACTTCCAACTCGAGTATCCTTCTCAACTCCACTTAGTACACCTTCAACCTCGTCGACCAGACACTTCGCTGACTCTTTGACGCTCCAGAAAACTTTGACATTCGGATGGCTGGCGATCCATGGGAGAAGACTGGTGATGCCGATTCCGCCTCCAATAAGCAGAAGCCTATCACAGTGGCGAATCTCTCTGGTCGAGGTGTTGTGGTACGGGCCATCCATCAACGTTAAAAGTCCACCATTGGCTTGAAGATAGTTGGTAATCCCCGTGGACTTTTTGATGAGCAGTGTGATCCCCGAGCTCTTGGGCAAAGACTGCGCAGCAATGAAGCCCTGGTGTTTCTCAACATCCTTCACACCAATGTTAATGCCCGATTCCTTCGCCGTGGGGCTGCTATTACCACTCGAATTCTCTGATCTCCGCCGGTGGATTGGCTTCTGCCCCAACATCATCGAGGTAGGCACAATAGAAAACGGATGGTTTTCCCACGGCCGCCACAAACTCAATGTGGGGAAATACGCGTAGACATGTAGCCCAGGCCCATCATTGGCGAAGGACACACGGGGCACGTCAACCCGGATGTACCCATTCCCCAGGTCAGTGACTTTGCTTCTCCGGATCCCATTCTTCAACACCCTCCCCACCCTCGCCGCCCGATCAAAGAACCAAACTGCGCAAGCAGCATAAATCCAGGTCTCGTATCCATAGGTATCCAGGCCAATCCAAAGAACAACGTGGTACCAGAGCCCAACGACCAAAATAACAGATAAGACAACATGCGAGATCAAGAAAATCTCATACGACCATATTCGGATAGGCAAGACGCTTGCGAACAAAATCACAACACAAAGGATAGTAGCCACAACGCCCCAAGCCCAATAATCCGAGTCAACCACAGCCTTTTGCGGCAAGAAAATCGGCAGCGCCAAAAAGCTGTGCACCAAGGCATGAAGAACAAACAGCCGGGCTACCCAGCGATGAAGCAGGAGATATGTAGAATGAGACCAATTTGTCAGCCAAAGCAACAAGACGTTGTTCCTTGATGCGAAGAGAATCAAAAGAGGAAGCAGGGCGTACGCCGCAATCCCTGTTCGGTAAAAGATGTAGGCTTTGATCTCCATGCTTTCTCCAATGTAGTACAGATGCGGCTGCATTGACTGGTAGTTGACTGACATGAGCACGATGTTGATGATGAAGAAGATGACAATATAGGCTGTCTGGCCGATGGTTGGGGCGTTGCCGAGAAGGAATGGCAGGGGTCGGACAGAGTACGTCCCGATGGTGCTGGGGTGGACCAGGTAAGGGGTGATTTTGGCCAAGAGGCGGGAGGTGAAGGGGAGGTGGTAGAGCCAAGTGAGGATGATGGGGATGCCGAAGCCCGTAACAAGGATGATGACCCTTCATCTTGTTAGTAGTCATTAATGGTATATGTCGAAGATAAACGGACTTACCCGTAATTCGCACCCAACTCCTGCTCATTCGTCACACCCCATGCAGTGTTGAACTGAGATTGATACTCATCCTCAGGAACTAGAGCCGTGAAGTCAAGCACGGTACTGGTATTCGCCGGCTCCTCCGTCGGTGGTGTAACAATCTGCTGCAGACTCTCTTCATATGACCACTTCGCTGGTACGGGTGGAGATCTATTCTTGAAGTCGATCATATCTCGCGTCGCGTCCGTTTCCCAGAAGCTTTGCAGTTCAGACATCCGTCGGCTTTCTCCGCACTTGACGTGGATGCACCAAGCCAGTGTGGTTAGATAGGCAGTGTCGTTGGCTTTGCACGGGGAGCTGGTGGCCACCCACCCGCCGAAGCCTTTTGGGGCCTTTGCTGAGCATTCAAGGGGATAGGACTGGAGGGCCCAGTGGCAAGCACTGGCGCAGTAAATTTTGAAGGGGTGGAGGCCAAAGCCGACGAGCTCAGATATGGCAAGCTGCGCCTGGAGCAGGCATGTTGCCAGCCAAAGTATAGGGGAAGCTCTCATGTTAGATGTGATCTTGGATTGAGTGACTGCCGTTGCAGCTACCAAAATCTTCGACGGGCCACAACTGGAGAGGGGAAGGCCGTTTACTTATCCTACGGCTAACACACCATCGTTGCAACCGTGTGATGGGAAATTCCGCGGAACTCATGTATCCAAGCGTCTTATTGCAGGTATCGACCCTCCGAAAATCTGCAATAATGTTGTGCAACGACACCCTCTCATGCACCTCTACCTGCTGTCGTTCGGTAGTTATCATTCTGCCAATGTTCTTGGCGTCCTCTCCAGTCAATTAGCGTCTCTGTGCTGATTCATGCTCACCATCAATCCCACTGCCGATAGGCCTAATACACGCCACCATGTTGTATTACCGCTGTTGGGTGAATAGAGGGTGGATGCTGCATAGGTAGGTCTTGCAGGATGGGGGTAGGGTCCGGACCAGGGCCCGGCATCTTCACCTTGGTTGTCTTTTTCTTGAGTGGATCAATACCCGATGAGATTTGTCTAGAATGTTGCTAGATCCATCTGGTGAATTACGCTAAAGACATAAACGGTAGATGATTTTGTTGCATTTCCCGTCTCTACTACCTTACTCACATCTAGCACAGCCCATTTGCTTCTCACAATTTCCGGCTCGCTTCTGCGAGAACACTGGTCCAACTTTATCAAAGAATACCTACCTTACCGAGGTCATGGGCCTCCACAATGCAAACGTACCTTAAGTACCTTACATAAAATACCTGTTCCAAGACCCTCCAAGATCTACCTACCTTCTCTTCATCCTACCATCAGCCCCCTTTCCCAGCACGACTACACGAACGTCCAACCACAATACACAGGCAAAAAGCATTCTATCCACCCAAAACCAACATCACAATGCCTTGCTACGGCCTCCCCGGCTCCTTCTACTTCTCAGACAGTGAGCGCAGCAACTCAGACGCCACAATGAACTCTCCCGGCAACACTCCAAACACGCCCATGTTTACACAAACAAGATCTCCAACTACCACTATGAGCACAGCACAGTCTGATTCTAGATACACCACTATTACTACCTAGACCACCACCATTACTACGACTGTGACTATCCCGACCAGCTCCTTGAGAGGCTTGCTGGGAGTTCAGGACAGGAACATTGGTGGAAGTGCCGGCGGGCGCAGTAATACTGGCTCCAGGGAATAGTGAGTACAATAGTGACTCGTGACAGCAGGACGGAATAGGAGTAGGGGACATTGGCTCATTACTATTTCAATCAGATCATTGTAACGGAGGCAGGATGGGAATGATAACGTCAATTCTGGGCATAACTATCGCTTGCTATATGAAAATCATGATGTGAATATCACCTCTTACCCGCAAGTTCCCCACGTGTGTCCTCCCGCGCCACACGACCTACTTGCCCTCTTCCTTCTCCGTTTTGTGCTTCTTCTTGAACGCTTCCAACCACTTCTCATGAACTGCCACTCTTGCCTTGCATTTTTCGATCACTAGCTCCATCTCCAGTAGTGCCTCCATAAATTCTTTTGACCTGGCTGGATCATCTCCGTAGCCGGCGATAATCGCTCTGATTTTCGCAAGCTCCTCCAACAACAGTCCCAGGTCTCCGCTGGCCGTTGTTACCGATGTAACACTAGCCGCGTCCTGAGATGTGGTGGTCTTGTTATTAGGTCCAGAATGACCGTCAGTGCACATGCCTGGGGTTGGCGCGCCTGTGGCAGCCTCGGCATCGGTCCTGTCAACCATCGTCGTGTACTGTTGGAAATATGGCTCCGAGGGTGTCGTGGTGTGCTTTTCAGAGGCAAATATCCAAGCCCTACTAGATGCAGATTACGGGTAGACAAAGGTCTGTGATTTGTCCCTGAGGCGAAGTGATAGCCGCACCAGTTGTCCGTTGATATAAGAGATTCCGGGGAAATGGAAGAAAATAAAGACTCGTTTAGGAGTGGATTGTGACTCTTATGTGCGAGGCTCGTCATATGTTGCTCTTCTCTGACTCGAAACTGTTGCAATCACTGGATTCCAGATGGCATTTAACACTGATAAAAGCAAACTATTAGCAAGGGGAAATGAAATGGCCCAAGCTATGAGGCATCCAGTATGGTTCAATCACACAAACTAAAGGTAAGGTACTTAGCTAACCGTGAGTCTCTTGTCGCGGATTCTTCGTTTCCGTCGTCTAGGTGTCCTGTCACTCTTTCATGTTAGCAAGCACTAGAGGGTGGCCACGATCATCTAGTTTCCCTTTTCGCGGATTAGGTACCTGTTCCGCCAGAATTCAGATGCTTGAAGGCGGCGTTGTGCTGATTGGCCTTTTGGAAAAGGTCAAGCGACGGCAGCCTAATACGGAAATGGAAGGTGCCGATCAACTTTCCAGGTTTCTTGAGTTGAAAGAGAAGGAAGGGACGAAGCATCAGGTCAATTGTGGACTGCAAGTTGGCAGTTGCTCCTCACCTAGTGGGGTGGGTCGTATGCGATTCACTCCGGCACAGTGGCCGCGCACCTGCCCTGCCAGGCAGCCTGGCCCAGTACTCGAGCAACTGGTCCGGCTCTTCCAGAGACGGGAGGTGTTTTCCATTTTCGTTGCTCAACAATGGGATCCCCACCATGATGACATAAAATCGACTCGAAGACCAGGGCTTTTCCGAACTTTTCAGACGTTGGACGCAATCACCTTGCCTCAATGTTCGAAACTGGAGCGAAGCGTGAGCAGAGTCTCAGTAGCACGACGATGGAGATGCCGAGGACCGGTTGTATCACTAACAAGGCTGAACATGACAGATTTTGTTTTTGTTATTAATCGTCAAACATACGCTATGAGTGTCCAGTCCCTGATGCCAACCCAAACTCCTATACCCCCGCTAATGAGAAACCCGCTAATGAAAACCTTTCCAAACCAGTATGAAATGCCAATCGACGTCTTGGCTTCTAGCTACCAATGCTACAATTCAATGCTACCCAATCATGAGATCGTCATTATCATCTGTACCACGCTTTTATCCCAAGCGACCAAATCAATAACACGCAACGACCCTTCAGATCGAATCAGCCGACATGAACCCCTGCAACGTACTCTCCACCGGCGTCAAAGGCTGTGCCGCCGCCGGCGAACTCCCCATCGACGGCGATCCCATCTGCTCCCCGCCATTGCCCCCCGAAGCAAAGCCACCACCCTCCATTCTTGGCCTCCCAAGTATCATCGTTGGGTCCAGAAACTGTCTTTGCTGCTGTTGCTGCTGCTGTGCCTGTTGATGGGCAGCCGCCTGCTGCTGGAGCTGGTGCTGGAGCTGGAGTTGATGATGATGGGGGTGAGCGCCAGCCCATGCGATTCCTTGCGGCTGTGCGGCATAGCCAGGAGGATACGACCCTACCATCCGAGCTGGCATTCCTGGCATCATTGGTGCGAAGCCATGTCCGGGGTGTGGCGTCCCTGGCTGGCGGAGACCAAACACGTTCTGAACCTGTGGCATAGATGATGGGTGCATCGCGGCACCCATTGGCATGCCTCGATGTGGAAGGGCGTTCATGGGTGGTGGTGAAGTAGGCAGTCCCATTTGTGGTGGCGCGCAAAGATCCTCGATGATCGGTCCATTGGTGAAGTTGGCTGCCCACATTGCGTTTGGAGACATGGCTTGCTGCTGCTGGAGGATTGGGGAAGCACCCATGGCGTTTGGGTTGGGGCTACCACCGAATACTTGTTGTTGGGGGTATCCCATGGGAATCATACCGGGCATCTGGGCTGGGGTTGGTACAGGTCCTGGACCAAATGGTTGGAACTGGCTGGTGGTATACGCAGCTTGCTGCGGTACATATCGTGAGCGGTTCATAATAATGCTGGATTGGTGTTGTTGAAAGTGGAGTCTTGATCGATCAACTGTCTTGGCTTGGCCAGTGATGATGAAGATCTGAAGTGGTCTTGGCTGGATTATGTCTATGATCCGAGGCGAATCCGTCAGGTCTACCGACGGCGTTAAGGGTCCGAATGAACTCAGAAGCAGATTCTGAAAGGAGTGATCGACAGCTATTCGGATGGTGGGTACGTACAGACACTTATATTTGTGTCGAATGTACGGGCTCACGACAGGTCGACCGTGATCGGGACCAAGGCGCCATACTATGACTAGACGGTCCACCACGGGGCTCTCTCAATGACGTGTACCGTGGTTTGTTTTGGTCTCGGTCCCGGTGGACCGGTCCGGGCGGAGTCAGCTCGGGGTTCACAGAGGGCTTTGGACGATGAACGAGGACTATCTCCGGGCTGTGTCGGTCATATTACCAGCATTTGTCCGTCAGTTGAACAGACCGCTTCATGTTTGAAGCCCACTCGTCTACCTGTTTCAGAGTTTGGTCAAGGGCAACGGTGACTTACGCCTTGACCCGGCTTGCTGGGCCGATGCCAACCCCGGCCCGCTCCACCAAATTTGCGGCACGGAGCTATACGGCAGCTGCCGACTGCCCAACAGGGGTGTTTAAGAATGGGAATGCATGCAAGATCTGGACCCCAACAGGTAGGTGAACCAAAGTGCTCGCCGTACGGGTAAGGGGTCTTGTGCCCACAGTTGGACACCGGACAATACTGCTCACCACATATAGTAAAAAAGCCTCTGAAACAGTGGACCATGCACCCTGAAAAAGAACGTCCCTTTGTTGGCCTTACCCATCAACCAAAACACCAACCCATTGTGTGCCAACTGAGAAGTCATATTTAGGCACGTTATAACCCACTCAGACCCCATGTTGCAAGCTAGTGGATCTGCTGTAGGGCGTACACTGCGCCATCACGCAACATCGCCAACCCCAACCAGCCTCTGCCTCTCCCAATCCCCCATCGACTATTCCACTGTCAAATCGCACAACATGTGGCTTCGCCAAGTTCTCCGAAAACTGTCACCAAGACACCGAAAGCCAAAATTTCAAAAGATTGTCTGGCCTCCTGAAGAAATTGGCAAGACCGAGACTCGACGTCCACCAACGAGAGGGAAGCAATTGGCGCCTTGGGGGTTCACGGCGCCAACGATGGATGCAAGGGGAATGCCGTCGCCTCTGCCCGTGACCATGAAGGTCCGGTCGAATATCTCGTTCAATTCGCAGGCGCCACTTCTTACACCAAATCGCCTGGCATTCTCATGATACCTGTATCTTTCTGTCATGGCAAGAGCTGTTATGACACTTGAGTTCCCAGCCTCATCTCACACAAAAGAGGCTGGATCACAAACGCAGTTGTTTATTTGTATGACATTTTTTGTTTCCATGGACAATTGTCAATTGGCATGACCAAAATCGTACTTGCATTGAACCCATCTTATCAAAGCCAAAACCTTACCTTACTTCCGGGTACGATGCCAACCCCAGCGTTCCTGGGGTCATCGCCTTCAACTTAGCTGCGTGTACCCCAAGGACCCGACCGTTTGAGAGTTGCTTCACGTTTCACTTGCTGAACCTCGCGCCAACAAATTCCCCGATTTGTCTGGTTACTCCTTGTTGACATGTGCTAACCGAAGGGCCAGTTTTGGTGACCGGGGACCCGCGGCGTTGGTAGCTTATTACTTGGCAGTGAGCCTGGATGCAGGGCGCAGTGAATATTCCCAACGGAGAAAACTTCCCTTAAACAGATAAAGGGAAGATCTGGGATTTGTTACCTACCTTAGATACCCTACAAATGGGGCTGGTATCACGGGCAACAACACCACGCGGTGGAACATCACACGGAGTTTGTGGTGTAACGATACTTCCCAGATCGCAACTTTGGTTTTGCGAAGATGTGCAAAAGATCCGAGATGCAGTGAATACCTATCCAGCCAGTGACCATGTGATTCTTGCCTCATGATCACTTCCAAACGAGCTACATGTGCATATGTAGCATAACCGCCGATACACCACGGTTTCCTAAAGCCAGGAGGAACACGAAGAAGACAGCCTGTTATCCGCGGGCAAGATTTATGATGGCGTAAAATAATTTGATTCAACAAAAAGTCTCCAAATGGAACAACGAAGCAGAAATTTCGACATACAGTACCGTTCATGTGCCCAGTATCCGAAATACCAAACGCCCCTTTTCCACCCAGTGCCCTTGGGCCCATCTCCAATGCATCTAGACCATACCATGCATGCTGCCTATTCCTAAATTCAATACACACCTAGCCAACTCCCTAACCGTATTCCGTACAAAAGAAAACGAAAACCAAAAGAAAGGAGAGTAAATCAAGCAGTAAACTTGACCATCCTCTCCTCAATCTGCAGCTGCACATGCCTCGGCAAGCTGCTCATCGGCGTCCAGTTTGGCACATAATGCGGCCCCCTGTTCATGTACACCCTCGCCCTGTCCACCGACCGCGACGAGTTGGGAGGGTAATACGGCGTCCTCCTCGACGACCTCACCATCGGCGTGACTCCCGCCTCGCCTCCACCCCCGTAGCTATCCACATCCATCATGGTAGCCGACGAACTTGAGGACACAGAAGATGACGAAGAGCTTCTGGAGTGAGATCTTGGGCGGCCGGTGGATGGCCGGCTGCGGCGGTCACGTCTGGGGCTGGGTGACGAGGGTGGTGACAGAGAGGTGGTCAGCATTTCTGGGCTCAGAGCCGGGCTTTGGAAGCTGTTTAGCGATCCGTATTGATGGGTTGCTTTCACAGGGGTGGATGGCGGGGATGGGAGGTCAAAGTAATCGAGCAGCGACCCGCCTTCGGATGGGACCAAGGTTGATGTGCTTGAGGCCTGGGAGCCGAGGTGGTTGTTCTTGCTGTAGGATGATGGAGAGTCGTAGACGATGTCTTCCATTTCGTCCAACTTGGGAGAAGACCTCAGTTTCTGGGGCTTGCGGAGCGTGCGATCTGGAAGAGACAGACGGTGGGATCGGAAGGAAGACATTGTGAGGGTGTTTGGTGAAGGAGGATATGTTCTGTCGACGTGGCGATACGTAACTGCTGGCACGGCTGGCTGGGTGATCGCCGGCAGGAAAGAAGAAGGTAGTGTGGTGTTGATAATGCTGTGTAATGCAAAAGGATCCGGTACTCGCTGACGGTGACGCAACAGGTGCTGTGATCAACAACAGCCCCCCCCACGAGATTCCGATAACACGCGATACAACGCACACCAAAAGGCAAGCTTCTCAAGCAAGGGCGCTTAGAATGAACAAAACAGACAATGAGAAAAGGAGGCCGTGGGCGACTGCAACAGTACAGTTTGAACCAGTTGTCAAGACCTCGAGGGTCATTTCGAATGGCGACCTGACTTGGGCTTTGCTCTTATGTCTTAGCTACCGAACGCCGGGTGATCATCGCTGCCGAATATTGATACTCACCAAAAAGATCTGATACCGGTCATTCATTATGGCCATCTTCAGAACACTCCAGCGCGCTGCAATAGCATTGCTCTTCAAAACAGGCCCGGGGCCTTGTTTCGGGGGCTAAAATTAGGGTCACCCGCCCGTTTGGGTCGCTGCTCTCGTGAGCTCTGCGGCGCTGCATCTCTTGGGGTGCTGGGGGAGAGGAGGCGTCGAATCAGCGTTGAGGAAGTCAGCCAACGGCACCTTGTTCCAACGTTTCGTTTTGGGGAAACCCCAGCGGCGCATGCTGGCGCGTTCGCCATGCAGTTGTCTTGTTTACCCCGGAATTCTTTCGATAAAGGGCTGAAACGGGAAGCGGGCCGTTTTATCGATGGCTTGTTGGCCTGCTTTTCGAGGCTTGGGGTGAGATGTAATTTCCCATGGCGAATACTTGATGCTGACGGGCTCGCCTCCTGGCTGCGCGGGACATGCGGGAGCGAATTGACGTGCAGGTGATCCTTGGCCTGTGCTAGGCCAGGGTGTTTGAGGAAAATAAGTGGTGGTTCTTTTGTGCCTGAGGTAAGATTCAAGGTGCTGGCTTGTGATCAGGTGTATCAATATGTCTTGGCCAAGGATGGTGATGAGGTCATCCGACATATTTTGGGAGCACTGGTTGTGGAAGTCTCAAGAATATAAGATGCAAATCCACACATAATTTCAACAAGGCAAACAGGGCGTGTGGTCTAGTGGTACGACGTCTCATTTGCAAAAAAGTTCACCACGCTTGAAGCTGTCCAAGGCAGTTGAAGGGGTTTGAATGATACATTGCTCCATGTGAAGGTCCCGGGTTCGAACCCCGGCACGTCCATTTTTGCCGTTTTTAGCGTTGACCAGGCTTGGCAGGGACTGCACGACAAACCCTAACCCATATGAGGATGGCCAAAGACTTGTCAAACTCTTTATCTGGTTCACATTGAGACGTCTTGGGATATACATCTACCTAGCTAGACAAAGCAAATTGCAATCCGATACAGGCCCCCCACAGCCAAATCCACGCAGTATTACAGATCAGAAAGGAATACTAGGAGAACAGGCTTGTTGTTGGATGCTTGTTCCTGGGCAGTTTGTGTCCCTGGGGAAGTTCCCCACATGCGTTCCTCTCCGCCCCAGTCTTCAAAAAACTGATCTAGGAAGCCTTGACTCCAGCAACAGGGCAAACCGCCCCTGCGCTAGCATGGCTCACATCGGGATGCCCATGGAGCTTGCCCTTGTGGTGATCAACCCTCGCCTTTGTCACCGGGCAGATAGCATCGCCCGCCTTGTCCTCAGTTGAAGGGTGGTCGGGAGGAAGTACCGTGGTAGCAGTTCCTACGACAGGGCAAACCTGGTCGTCCATCTGCTGGCTCTTGGGCTCGTTGACGAGTTTTCCCGTCAAGACGGGGCAGGCATTCGCATCGTCGTGGTTGTGCTCGGCAGAGAGTCCGGGATGGGGGACTTGAGGATGCTTCTGAAGGTTGTGGTGATGGTCAGTTGTGGCGCCGACGACTGGGCACGTCTGACCGGGCTTGTTGAGGTCGATGTCTGGGTGCGAGGGAGGCAGGGTGGTGTTGGTGGTACCAACAACGGGACAATTCATCGTGGTCGAAGACATCTTGACGGTTTTGCTCGGTCTTGATGATCTGGGTGATGGAAGTTGGAAAGCGAAAGCGGGCTTTGCGAATCTCTAATTGAGATGGGATCGTAGATCTGGTTACTGGGTGGCTTGCTGTTGTTACTTGGGAGATGTAACAAACAGTGCACGTTGAAGAAGTCTAAGCTGGGTTGATAACAGTAGCAAATGGGTGACTCGCCTGCCCCTTCAAGTTCATTGTTGGCCAGTCAGGCCGCCAGCGGGGCGGAGTGAACTGCTTCTTTCGAAGCTTTGATGGAGCTCAAAGGCGTAAGACCTGTGGATGGTATGACGTAGTGGAGAACTCAGGGGCCCAGACCGCCACAGAGCAACCAATCAAAGGATGATCGGACAGTTTGCAGAGGAACACTGCGGGGTTGGTGGATCGGATCTGTCACCAGCTGCTCGCTCATCTATCCAATCAAGGTGAACGTGTTGGTCAGATCCGTCTCGAAACAGCTACCACAGATCTTGGCATTCTCTGTCCACTGCCTTGGTAGCCAAATAGTGAGTGACAGCCTCAGCATTTACTGAGGAACAATATCGAAGCTACTTATTTATACGAGAAGTTGTTCGAGGTCCTGATATGGTCGGCTTGGCTGGACTTAGAGCTGTCAGGTGCTTAGAGATCGACATTACCCCGCAAGCAGCACGGTCTCGGATTTCGTCGCTTTCCCACGGCTGGTGACCTGGATCTTCAGCAAAGTCAAGCTTTCAAACATGCAGCCGAGCTCTTCGGTGAAGCACACCCCGGTTCACGTTACCATTGGATATTTCGTGCAGGAACATCAGTCTTGCATCTGGTCCATGATCAAATCGGATCGCTTCAAATGCCCTACGTCCTTGTTGTTTTGCACAAGTGGGCAGCCACGGGCCGTTGAATCTTCAAATGCCTTCCCCCATCTTCCCCGCATGGAGATACTTCCAGGTCGGCTCAAACTTGCGGGGCACTCCAGGTACCTGTTGCCTGAAACCTCAACCAGGAAAAAGTAGATGACGTCGCTCTTACATCGGGAGCTTGCGTGGTGCACCAGATGACCAAACCATTGGGGGTTTGAGGCGAATGCTGCGCGTCGGCGAGTGTCTTCCTGGGCTTTATTATGACCATCACCCGTTGTCTAGAACAATAATTGGTTTACTTCTTCTCTTAACTCGTAGCAGTGTAGTGCTTTGACAACAACAATAACAACACCACACTTAAGAACATATTGACGATACCTTTCCGCCAGTCAGCATGATCCACCACGACCAAGTCGCAGAGATGCTCTATGGCGTAGCAGCGGCGGCCAAGCCGACTCAAACCACCACGCCCATTCCAACTGTGATCCGTAGGTCCACTCCGACCACCATCCAGCTTTTTATCCTTTTACTGACCGTTTCTACCTTGTAGCAACCCCTCCACAGTTTCAAGAAATCGGCGAGACAGGCCACCGGACATTATGGGTTGTCTTCGCCATCATGGTCCTCTCCTCGGGGCTCTTCGCCGTGATGTCATGGAACGTTCCCATCTCCAAGCGTCTCTACCATGTCATCACCACACTCATCACCATCACGGCATCCCTCAGCTACTTTGCTATGGCCTCCGGCCACGCCACAAGCTTCAGCTGCTCACCAGCCAAGGACCACCATAAGCACGTGCCCGACGTTGGATACACTGAATGCCGACAGGTCTTCTGGGGGAGATATGTCGATTGGGCCATTACCACTCCTCTGCTCCTCCTCGATTTGTCGTTGTTGGCCGGTATCGATGGTGCCCATACCCTGATGGCTGTTGTGGCTGATGTGATCATGGTTCTGAGCGGCCTGTTTGCTTCCCAGGGCAACACTCCGACTCAGAGGTGGGGCTGGTATGCCATTGGATGTGTGTCGTACCTGTTTGTCATCTGGCATGTGGCTCTGCATGGTGCCCGGACGGTTTCTGCCAAGGGAGCCAGTGTCACCAGGTTGTTTAGCTCTCTGGCTCTGTTCACTTTTGTCTTGTGGACTGCTTATCCCATGTGAGTCTATTTCATATTTGAGAATGTGGCTTGAGGACCTGATACTGACTGCTGGCAACAGTGTTTGGGGTATTGCCGATGGCGCTCACAGAACTACCGTCGACACTGAGATTTTGATCTATGCTGTTCTCGATATCTTGGCCAAGCCCGTATTTGGTCTCTGGCTCCTTTTCAGCCACCGCGCCTTGGCGGAAACCCATGTTGATGTCGGTGGATGGTGGTCTCATGGTCTGGGTGCGGAGGGAAGAATCAGAATTGGGGATGAGGAGTAAGGACTTATCTCAGAGATTAAATGTTGCCTGCGCAGAAGTGAAGCTGGAGAAAGAAAAGAATGTCATATGTGGTCAGGAAGCGTTGGTTTATGTTATTTGTAGGACGGCTCTTTGTCCGTTGTTCGGTAGTTGCAATAACAGACATTATCATAACCAATAAGGCATATGGGGTGGCCTAGAAGTCGTTTGGACACTTTCACAAGTAGCTATGTATAGTGAGTCACTTATTTCAGTATGCAAGACACGTCATGAGCTATCACTGATTTTGATCAGAAAAACACTGGCGGCGTCAGCTCTACTCCTTTCAGTGACATACCTACTAGCAACCTTCAGATCGTTTCTAACTTATGGCCTATTCTATGCAGATCAGATCACTTTAATCCCAAGATATGTCGAGTTCCTCTCCAATAATCCAGTCTGCCACGATCTTGGTAACAGCCGCTTTCTTCATTAGATTATAATTATGTAGTTGAACCATCAAGTAGCAAGAGTAGCCTTTATTTCATCGCTCATAGGTACTAGGGTAAAACACCTGACCTCATGAATCTCAACGAGGCACGCAAAGAAGTGGGTGAAAACAGTGATGAATAGCACCGAACCATAAAGCTACGGAAGGCCACACGCAATATATATCGATGTTTGTGGGCCAGGAGCAACCAGATTGGTGAAGGCTGGCTGCCCTGAAAAGTCGTCCCGTGAAGAGGGAATGAGCCTCGCCCACCAAACAGAATCCGACGCAAACATTTCGGTGTTCAGGTACACACCCGATCTTCCCATCGCTGCCACTTGCTTCCAAACCTTGGTCAGTTCAGGAACATGACAAGGGCGATATGTGCCGTACGCTGTCAGCGCCACATTTGATCAAGATTTGAAAAATATTACGTCGTCCGAGACAGATGTTTTGTATATAAATTCAACACAAAATGAAATGAGTGTGCCGTTGACCCAAGTAACTCCCGTGCCAGCTGTTCCCCTGAAACTAGGTAGGTAGGCAATTCGTTCGATGCCTGACCTTTTCTCCTTAAGGGCCTTTCTTCACATGTCCCTTACATCTGTCCCCTACCACGCCTTCTGCGCCCGCAGAGATTGATATGGTTTTCATGTGCTGCTTTATCCTGCGTTGGTTCTCCGCAAACGCAAACATAAACGAAGTCGATTCTGAATAAACAGCGCTGAAGGTGGCGCAGATAGTTGTCTCTTCGAGCTTGATAAAAATTGCAGGCGCATTTATATTTCGGGACGTCATCATAGTACGGACCATTTCTGATATGCTTTTCTGAGAGAAGATGTTGATCCCAATTCCTTTGATTCGAGAAGGTTTCCTCACACTGGTCGCACGTCACTTGGCCGTTCTCTTGATTGCCCGTGCATGAGACAGTCGCCGTTTCGTCACTCGATCTTTGCACTGGGCCCAAGTTCTTATCTTCCTCGGTTTTTGCTCGAGATGATATGGTGTAGTCAGATCGCTGTGTTGCTCGTCGCCGGCTACACTGGTCGACGTGCTCTTTGTGAGAGCTCTTCTCCTGTGTCGGCTCACCGCAAATGCATATGTAACAAAAGTCTATCCGGAAAATGCAGCGCTTCAAATGTCGAATATAGTTGTCTTTTCGAGTTTGATAAAAATTGCAGGCGCATTTATATTTCGGGCCCTGATCTTGTTGCGAGTTTCTGATATGCTTCTCTGAGCGAAGGTGTCGATCCCAATTCCTTTGATTCGCGAAGGTTTCCTCACAATCGTCGCAAGCCCGCTGCATTTTTGGTGAATGAGGCTCATGGTCAAGATACCCATGGTCAAAGCCAACATAAGACTGCGGCTTCTGGCGCGAATCCAAGAAACCCGGGTCCGAGAGGTCCAAGAAACCCGGGTCTAAGAGCGCCGGGTCTTTTGCGTTCGAGATTGTTGGTGAAGCCTTTGCATAATGATTTTCAAGTCCAGAATAAGAAGCTGCGCTCCACGGTTGAGATAACATGTCCACTGATCTACAGGTAGTAGGTATTAGAGCAGCTGCATACCCGTCATTTCGGGACCATCTGGCGTTGTTAGTATGATTAACTATTCGCAACAACTATTCTGCTCATTTATAGAAGCAAGAAAGGTAAGGTAGGCGCTTACTGCATTCCCTGCTTGATGTTCGTTTCATGTTGCGAATCGAAAATCGGCCTGGCCATCCACTGAGCTTCTTGACTTAGGCGACCGCGATCCTCTATAAGATCTGCTCGCTGTTTGTCCGTGTTAACGTCTCCCTAAAACAGAGACATGTTGGTTAGATGGCTTCTACTAATCATCGCGGAGCGATACAGATACACATACAGGCTCATGCTCTGACTTGGCGCTCTCCGTTGCTATCGAGCTTTCTGAAGATATCGATAGCGAGGCATCGGCTGGACTATTGTTCTTTTCGTGTGCATCGTTTAGATGAGGCAGGGCAAATAAGGCAATACCCTCTTGGTGGCGACCAACATGTATCCCGTAATCCTTTATGCCGGTGATCATGTCGGGGCACAATGGGCACGCTGTGTCGGCCCCTGGAGGTTTCGGTATCCCTTTCATGGCCTTTTCGTAGATATCCGAATTGAAATCGATGTGCTCATGTGCGTTCCGAATATGATCTTGCATTCTCCGGGCAGACAGGATTGACTCGCCGCATCCAAATGGGCACGCCCACACCCGCCAATGCTGAGTACGAACGTGTTGAATCCATTCCCTCCGTCTGCCATAGTCTTTCTCCATCGTTTCGCAATCCTGTTCTAGGCATATGTAAGGCCTGAGATCACTAAATACATGTCGTCTAGGACTCTTGCGTTAGCTCAAACAGATACCTGGTAGCGGCTCCTAGTTCCGAAGGGTGGACGTACTCCCAAGCTCTCGTAGTAGTGACTGATATAATCATGAAGCAAAACGGACATTCAAAGGGACTTAAGTCCGCTTCTGGTGTCAATGGTGGAACCTTCAGTTTGTCTGTATTAGAAATCGTCCCGAAAGAGGTAATGGTGTAGCTGCTGTCTGTGTCTTGGTTCTCCTCAATCACGATATCATCCTGAGGTAGTGGAACCTGGCGGTCTTTGAGTACTGAGGGAATTGAAGACGCGTCTGTGCTCTTCTCAGAGCCATGTCTTGACATGTCGTCCAGTCCGGAAGAGAGTTTCTGATGATGGGACTGGCGGTAATGGAAAAAGTGTCGCCGTCGGGAATTAGACAGTCCCAGGCGCTGTGCCACGCTCTCTGAGGCGAAGGGAAACTTGTTTCTAACGTGCTGCACGTCGAATGGTAACATCGCAAACACCGGGAGAGGTGCTCTTTCTTTCAGTCGATCATGTGGCGCTGGGTTACGGATGGAGATGGAAAGGCGAAACAAGCAGTCGAGGATCTCTGATATATCGCTTGAAATCTGAGCGAGTTCAGTCTCGTCATTTTCCAGTGCAGAGGTTGGTGTGAAGTCTAATCCCCCGCCATCGTCGTGAATGGATACAAGACCTAGCGTTTCAAGTCTCTTCTCCGGTGTTATTTCCTCCTCCCATGGGATCATCTCGCCGGAACAGATTGACCTTGCTAGCCAAGCCGAGGAATCGTCAGTCTTGTCAGCAGAATCGGAAGCTCGGTGACCCACCATCGTCTAAAGAAGCAGCCAAGTCAGTGAGCAGATTCAGGACCTGCTTTCTAATATTTGATGCATCCCGGAGGCGATATTCGAGTGAGCTTTGGCCTGTACGATGGGCCCCAACATTGCTTGTCCATACTTTGAATCTTGCTAACTTATCATCGAGCTCCAAAGGCGTGAAAGCGTTGTCGTCCAGTCCATGATCGGATTGATCTAGGGCTGCACGCAACTGCTGGAAACTGGCAATACAATGCCGAACTTTCGAAGAGATAGACTCCATTGGGGTGACGATGCGACTGTAGGCTACCGATGGGGGATAGAGCGAGGATGATTGCACGCAAAACAGCCGGTGCTGGTAAGGGGGCGGTGTTCGTTGACCTGAGATGATTGGGTCCAGGTTGGGCACCGACGTGTGGCTCACGTGCAACAAAGCCTCATGGGGTAGGTACCTCTCTAAAATTGCAGGCGCCCGACCCAATCGACAACGATGGGATATTCTTTTGCTGATTGATGTTTCTGGAAGGCATATACCTAAGGTACCCAAAGCCTGTAAGCCATTTACTTGTAAAGTTTTGGATTCTAGAACTCTTAGCTATGTCCGGCTTTGAGATTGCAGGAGTCGTGTTGGGGACCCTTCCCGTCATTATTCATATTTTACAATCATACGCCAGTTCCATCAGCAGTTTACGCAGATACCATCGAGAGGTCAGAAGCCTGATTAGGAGACTGGAGACCGAGCACACCACACTTGAAGATATTCTGGAGAAGTTGCTTATAGGCATCGCCCCTGAGGACCAAATCGAAGAAATGATCAGAGAACCTTTTGGGCCGCTGTGGAAGGACCAAGAGATTCACACAAGAGTGCGCGGAAGATTGTGGCGGTCATACGGTATCTTTGAGCAGAACATTCGAGACTTGAGAGATTCGCTTAAAGAAATTCGTCAGCAGCTGAACACAGACTCAGGCGGCAACTTGAAGGTAAGGGGCCTAGGCGCCATATCGATACCCAAAAAGAACAGGAGTCACTGACAGATAGTTGGCAGGCTGAATGGATGGGTAGTACCACAATGAGACGGCATTTCAACCGTGTCGTATTTGTGTTAAGAAAGGCAACCTATCAAGATCTCATTGGAAGTATCAAGGACAGTGTTGCTAGTTTGGAGAGTCTGATGTCATTGAACGTGGAGCTGGAAACAGAACGACAACAGCGGTCAGTTCAAAGAGTGCTGAAGCTTGTGCCAGGCATAACAACTAGTCTCTTTGAGGCCTTGCGTCGCGCCATGGCCTGTAGCTGTCAGACATCCCACGATGTGGGTTTGCAGCTCATGTCGCACGACCAAGTTGCCATCCCGGAAGATGACGAAGAGGAAATTCTCGCTCGTCTCCGGTTCCACGTCATAGTCTCATATGTTGAGACGGGCTGGGATCAGGACCAGCACAGCAGGCCACTCTTGACAGGCCATGTCAAGAAATGGCGCGAGGTTTTGATTCGGAAGACGAAGATCCCTATCTCCAGTTGCATGGAGACGCCAGCGATCGAGCTGTTTCCAATCAGCCCGCCCAAGAGGGTCGGATTTTCGTCGCCTGCGAAAGGAAGATCGCTGCCTCCTGCTCACAACAATGTCTTTGATCCACATGCAGTTTTCGGAGGAGCCAACGCCCGCTCCACCATCATGAATGGCATAACAGCTTCAAGCGCAATGTCTGATGCGTCACTGACTTCCAACAGAGTCAGAGCGATATCACCAATTAAAGACTTGTGCAGAATGATGCAGAGCTTGGATAAACAAAGAGTTGGGCAGCCGTATGGCCAGATTTTCGACTGCCTGTCTACAAATGGCAAGATATACAGCATCCACCCGCATAGCAGCCTAGGCGAAGCCGAGGAGTGGTCATTGGTTCCCCTGAGGTTCATCCTCGATAACTCTCAGCAACCATCTCATACCCTTTCGTACCAGGCAAAAGTCAAGCTTGCAATGGTCCTCGCTTCCAACATCCTTCATCTCTATGGGACGCCTTGGCTTTCCCAGCCGCCAACTCATGACGGAGTATTTCTGGCACAACACCGTGGAGTGTATCTGTCTCAACACGCTTTCGTCATGAAGCAGTTACCCGCATCTGAGTCAACACCAGCGCTCCACCCAAATAATCCAGTACCTTCCAGTAGGAACCCTATACTCTATGCTCTGGGTGTGATGTTGGCTGAGTTAATGTTGAACGAAACCATTGACGAGATTTGGGCAGCTCAAGAGACAATGCTATTGAATAGGATCAACACGGAGTGTGGCATAAACTACTGCGCTGCAATTCGATTGTGCCTGCAACATGAACTCGACTATGATCCTATTGGAGGGGGTGATGTAACGGATCATGGGGCTTTTCAGAAGAAGGTTTCGGTTGTGATCAACCGCTTAGAGAGGGATATAAAGGCTTGGGGTGATTTCTAACACCAGGCACAATCTATCGTCGACTAGGTGCCATGTCTTTCTTTAGACCCTTTCATATAAGCATTAGGTTTTGAACCAATCGAAGAGCCCCGTTGGTTTAGACTAATGTCAACATTTTGTTCCACTCACACATGACCAAAGAAAGGGTAGGCACTCAGGACAGCGTGAAAGCTACATTGATCAACAGCCAGCTCACAACTCTCCACTGCAAGATAATAGCCTGTATCCTCGGCTGGCAGAGGTCCACGGGGAGTAGAGTGCTCTTACCTAGGCTCATGTCTCCTGTGCAAACGACTCCACGCAGCCATGTATGAAACCGTAAAATGGTCCCAGTGTAGTTCTCCAAGCTCACCATCACGAGGAGATTCCGGTCGAATTCGAAATTACCTATCAAGCAGCCCATGACATCCGAGGTAAAGTACAGCGCCGCCTTGACCCAGGGTTCTTAAATAGGTGATATGGATCCTTGCCTTCAGTACCTAGTATTCCCATATCGGCCTCTATCACAATTTGCTTCACATATGTGCTCGTGGCGTGGTTGATGACGCCGGCAGTGGAATTGATCTCGAGATACGTGAAGGTTCGCCGCGGCTTCACCTCTCCCTTGTCCCATACGACCGTTGCTTCAAGTGATATCTCGTTATTTGGCGCCTCCACTCCATAGTATACGTCGATGACATATGGAGGGAATGCGACGTGTTCCCTGAGGCAGGCAATGCCCGTCATCATGCCGGATCAAAGGAATGAGGGCTGAATACGGAGGTTGGTCGACGGAGACTAGGTATTGTCCTGGTGATGTGGCCGTTACCGTTGCTCATAGTCATGACGGGCGGCGTTGGCAATGTTTGGTTTGCCAGCTTCACTGGCCTTTGTGTATTTTGGCAGCGTTTGAGTTGTGGGTCGTGAAGGGTGCCTTTGGAATCGGGGGGCAGAGAACGGTTGATGCCTACCTACCTAGATAGATACCGTGAAGAGAACGGTTCGGCATATTCATCTGCACCTACTGAAGGTAATAAGATCATCATGTAAAGAAAAGTATCCAGGTCGTCACCAGCTCCTGCATTTTGTTGACTCCTGCAGCACGTACTGAGGCGCTCAGGGGCTCGGGGGCTCAGGGGTGCGGCACCTGCACCAATACATACCCTCCAACAACAAATCGCTCTTATTCGATACTTCCGAGCGCGGCTCTCAACGGAATCTTGACTGGCCAGCGTTGCAACCAGGTACCAACCCCTCTTGAAGCGTCATACTGCAGAGCTAGGTTAGATAACCTGGAAATGGGCCACCTACGGTAATAGACCATATAGCTTGAACTTACCAGTATAATTCCCTACGTTAAACCCTTAAGAACCCTCCCCTCCCTCTAATATAACTACAACCTTATATTCTACCCCTAAAGGTTAAAAATAATCCTTTTTTTTTTTTTTTTTTTTTTACTTTAAGTACTTATTAATAATTAAATATACTAAAGAAGATTTTAAAAATATCGAATAAAATATTTTTATTAATATAAATTCTTAAAAGGTATGAGCCGCATATAGGTCTAAGGGCCCTATAGCGGTAGGTACTTACAGTACTCTTCTAGTGCAGCGGAATTAACACACACGATACCTAAAGCTCACTGCTGGGGTACTGGGC